>JAPYKE020000069.1:600000-1009633 GCA_028554795.2 Sinohyriopsis cumingii | reverse complement strand
AACTTGTTGATGACTAGTTGTTAAATAAATGGTAAATTAAAAAAGATGATCATACATAATAATCATCGTAAACCTGTACAGGTCAGAGCGGTGAACTCACGATTACCAATCTACAGAGCTACTTACGGAGATGGACTTGGTGATGTTGTGCGGGGATTATTCACAAGGATAGCTCCAAAAGCAGCACCCGTTGCAAAACAAATATCGATGAAAGCTATCGATATTGTTCGTGAAAAAGCTCCTGGAGCAATTGTCAATGTTGCTGGTAAGGCGTTTTCGGCAATCAAAGAAAGACTAGCACGATTATTGCGACGAAAACAACAACCACCAGTGAAACTGGCAAGTACTGAAATTATGGCCGCAGACGTAAGTAAAATAATAAATCAGGCTGCAAATCAAAAATTAGCGGAATTATCTAAAGAGGCAGAAAGAAATATAACATCAAATTTGATAGATCAAAGACTCAGTGAATCAGGAAATAATATTTCAAGCATGATATCAGGAAGTGGAGTTTCCAAACACGGTTTTCGTGTTAGACGAAAATAATTATAATAAAATGTTTAAACGTGAATCCGATGAAGCATTTGATATGGAGGCACCTGTCCTTAAAGATGAATCGGTACGTGATCATCAGTTTTATTCTTATGAGGCACGAATACCAGATCAACGTGGAAGAACTGAACTACAAGTTCATGATAAAAGTAGATACTTTTTACCCGCTGAGGCTTTTCTTGAGGTAGAAGGTACAATTATAAAAACGGATGACACTAATTACGGAGGTGCAGTAAAAGTTGGTTTTGTCAACAATGGGATTATGGCGTTGTTTGATAGCGCCACTTATATGATCGATGGAACAAATATTGAATCGATTCAGAAAGATGTAGACGTTGCTACAACAATAATAGGATTAGCAAGATATTCTGATGATTATACAAGATCAGCAGGTCCTACAATGATGTTTGTGAAAGATAACTCCAATAACCCTGAAAGCGATCCGTTTAATATAAGACGACCAAGAAATTTTGCCAATAACGCTGATGCTGATGTGGCCCCAGTGGTTCATGGTTCTAGCGAAAATTTCAACTTGGGATTTGCAGCACGTAGAAGTATGTTGATAGGAGACAATAGAAGATTTTCATGTGCAATTCCACTATCGCATATTTTTGGATTTTGTAAAAATTTTAGAAAGGTTATTTTTGGAGCTAGACACACGGTTGTTCTTGTGCGAAAAGGTGATGATAACGATGCTCTGTGGAGACCTATTGGTGATGCTGGTAAAGTAATATTGTGTAAACTTTCACTGTGGATGCCGGTAATGACTCCAACGATCGCAGTAGAACAAAAATTAATTTCTTTCATGGACACAAGGTGGTAAATCCTTATTGTCATGGTTAACAACAAGCACAGATATTATGCAAACTAACGTTAACGGTCAGTTTACATGGCATATAGCATCACAACAGGGTGTTTCTGCACCGCGACATATTTTTGTTGCCTTTCAGGAAACTAATCGATTAGGCTCACAAGTTCACTCTCATATGATATTTGATAAACTAGGTATCACAGATATTTCTTTACGGATAAACGGACAACAAGAACCAACAGAAAATATACAACTAAATTATGAACAGAATCGTATAGGACGTGCATATCATCGTTTAATGTCATTCATGGGACATGATCAAAATGTTGATACTGGATTGCAAATATCACAATATGATTTCAGAACTTTGTATCCGATTTATTATTTTTCACTGGAACATCTTGATCTATCAAAACAATCTGTCGTTGATGTACATCTTAAAGCAACATTGAATACAGGTGGTGCTAATTATAGAGCAATCGCGGTCATACTCAGCGATAAAGCCATGTTACTTGAAGGTGGTAGTGGTCGAATGAGAGTCGTTGATGCACCAGTGGAAAATCTTTAATTATTCAGAAAAATATTATTTATATAAAAGTGTCGTATAGTCATGTTAATGTTACTCTGACTCCCGGTCAGGTCAAAAAGCTTCAATCAAAAACCACCAGCAAATGCGGAACTAAAATATCACTAAAACGAGATCAGATGGGTGGTGGTCCAAACAAATTATCGTTGACAAATAATCAGATTAAACATTTCAATAAAGCCCTAGAATCAAAAACTGGAGTTCAATTACGTCTTTCTCCGAGCGCCATCAAAGACATGGTTAAAACGGGTGGTATATTTCCACTTCTTGCATATATTCCAGCGTTAATAGCTGCTGCCGCTCCAGCCGTAGCAAAAGCAGCCGCGTTAGGTGCTGTTGGAACAGCTGCTCGAATGGCTCTAAAGAAAGCAACAGGAAATGGGTACAAAAAAAGGGACGCGGTCTAAGATTACCGGGATCTCGCTGGGGAAGCGGTCTGAGGCTCCCACGTTAGATGTTCCAGCATCAAATTTTGATTTACTTGATGCTGCTAAACGATTAAAAATAAAAGCCTTTAGAGGTGTTTTTATGCGAGATCAATTACCAAAACAACCAAACAAACTCGAAACAGGTATTATTAATCTTGACGAACGTTCCGGACCCGGTACTCACTGGGTATCATACGCGGTTGATCCACGTGGAATCGTTTATTTTGATTCATACGGGTTAGCTCCACCTGCTGAATTTATCAAGTATGTCGCACCACTTCTGGTTGTAAAGTTTGGCATTCAACGCTACCCGCACAAACAATGACAGATCCGCCAATATGCGGCCGTGAGGTAGTTAATGTACTCGATGCTATATCAAAATCATCCAAACCGCCACATAAAGTTGTGCATGATTATACAAGCAACCGATTCTTTGCGCGTAAAGCGTTTTAAATAGATCTTGGATCTTAAAATATAATGGTTGATATTTACGGAAGAAGATCTTCCCGCGTTAAGAGAAAATCCGGCGATGTTGATCCGTCGAAGTATGCGACCAAAGATGAACTCGCTGATATCATGAATCTTGCTGGAGTTGATCCAGATGAGGTCGTTATTTTTCAAGATCGATATGGTAAACTAAAAACAAGCAATATCAGATGGAATGATATAGTTCGAAGAGTACTCGGTGCAGTTACGGATAATATTCCTGTGTTTACTGACAGCGGCAAAATCAAAGATTCAAGTGTATCATTTACAACCATCAGAGATCAAATTACAGCAAGTGTTGCTAATCGCGTGAAAAATACCGGTGACACAATGACGGGTGAACTCAGCATGAGCGGAAATAAAATAGTAGTTTTAAGAGATCCAACATCCGACGAAGATGCAGCAACAAAAAAATACGTCGACAACGTAGATAGTAAATTATCCACGTTGCGGGTCGAGTATGACGTTCACGTGGGCGCTTTTGGAAGATTTCGCAGAAACCATCAAAGAACCGCAGAAGAATTCTTCGGCACCCCGCACTCCGTTGACATGAAACTTTCTGATATCAAGACAAACATCGACACAACTAAAAAAACACTTGAAGACATCGTAGCGGGGATTCCTGATATCGTTAATAAAACCAGTCTGATTAAAATTCCAGCCGGAATAACTCCTGGGCATATCACAAACATCGTATGCACTGTATCATCGGGATTCGCAACATGGTCGCAGCAAAATAAAACCATCAAATATACCGCAACAATCACTGGCGTGTACAGGTTGTCTGTGTTCAGTGGTGCGCGATTTGAGATATTTACAACGTATCCACGGCGTCATTTAAGGGATAGGTTTTCCGGGGTTGTATCTGTTATATTAAATAGCGGAACCGAAGAAATATTTATCCTGGAAGCAGATGATAAGAAATTAACCGCAACATCTTACTGGTGGTGTTTGGAATTTGTAGCTGAAACACCTCAATTGGTTACTGCATAAAAATATATGGACGGTGCACAATACAGATACAATCAAGCGCGTGAATGGCAGGCGGCGCTAAAAGATCAAGTCGAACAATATACAGTAAAAGTACAAAAATATCGACGACGATTAGTTATCGTTGATGTGATTGTTTATTCAGTATCCGCTGTTGTTGCTGGAACTGGTGTTATATTATCAGCGGTGACAATGATGGCACCAGTAGCTGTAACTATTTGTATTTCAGCAGCAACAACGATTGCAGGTGTGCTCAATATCATCACAAAAAAAATATGCACCTGCACGAATGAAAAATTATCCGATTACATGATAAGATTGCATACAGCGACGGTCGCATACTCGAAGTTATCCTCGTTGTTATCAGCGAGTCTCAGTGATGGAATTATATCTGATGTCGAGTTTTCAAAAATGACTAAAATATACGACGAAGGTATCGGTATTAAAGACATAAATACTAATAATGACAGAATTACTCCAGCAGATCGTGACTAACACAACTCCGCCAAAGATAACGATGATCTCGGTAAGTTCAACTAATCCTGAATTTAGTATTAACTTTCCTACTGCAATTCCAGTAAAAGAAATATCATTAGCTCAATTACAAGTATATTACAGCTGGCCAAATATCAGATCAAAATCATTTAATGGTACACCAGCAAATAATTTGCTTGTATTTGCTAACAAGAACAAACCAGATGGTACTCCTGACTGGATTGGTGTTGGAATACCCACTGGTAGTTATGAGATCGAACAAATCAATGAGGAATTTCAACGTAGAATAAAATCAATAACCGGAAAAGAAGCAAAAATATCAATTAACGTTCATGAACCGACGCTGTCCTCGACGGTTGAGATACATTCTCCTGATCATGCCGTTGATATTTATCAATCCACGATAAGATCCGTACTAGGTTGGCCGGATGTCCCCCCGGTGTATGAAGGACCACCAGAACCGAAAAAATCTGATTTTACGTCAACAAGTAGCTCTCGTCAGGATATTGAAATGAATTCAAACTGGTTAGGTTACATAGAAATAAAACCAACGGTGATAGATGGAGGACTTTATTATGATCCTGACTCTATTTTTTATTATCTTATTAGACGTATTATTGTTTTGGATATTGATCCTATATTTTCTTCAATAAACTCAGACCATAAAATACAGTTAAATAATTTACATGATAGTTTTCGGGAGTATTTATCTGATTTGACATCTGCGCGCGATAATATCATCAGGTACATAGAGGTTTTAAATTTTATAGTTGATTCTTCTGAAATTATCTATAATAAAATTATAGATGTAGTTCTTAAGTCATCAAGCGATTATAAAAAATCCTTCGCAACCAAGTACAAAATATCCGAAGCTGATATTGTAACATTTAAGTTCCCTGATTATAATCAAGATAGATTAAGAAAATCTGTCAATGATGTCATTGATGAATATTTTCCTAAAATACTCGATGCGTGGAAAAAACTAGCACCACTAGCAACTGTTCTCAGACATAATAATGATCCACACGGCGGCGGCAGGCACGTTTCTCCGGGAATCGTTAATATAACCAGCACGATTGTGGTCAATCTGGTTTGTGACGTAGTCGATTGTAGCTATCAAATAGACCTCGGAAAATCAAATCAGGCTCAACAAGGATACATCCTATATGCATTTACACCACAAGTTCCCCCTGGAAGTTTAATCGTGCAGGAACCAACTAATCCTGTGTATCTGCGGTGTCACAATAATATGTTAACACGAATAAATTTTAAGCTCACAGACCACCTTAATCGCTTAATTGACATGCGTGGAGAAGAGCTTGTGATAAATCTGTATGTGAAATCTTAATTAATCCAGTAAATGTTATATAATGTACCAGCACGTGATTGTTTTTTATACACTTGAAAAACGCCATCAGAACAGTGTTTTCAAAACACAGAGCAATTTAGCGTCAGTTTAGTTATTGATGAATACGGAAGCGAGAACAGTTAGATGAGCTCCGCCGAGAACATCTGTAGAGAGATCAGATTCTAAATTATACACACTCCTGTATTAAAGTCGATCAACTTAAAAAAATAAATAAATATAAACACTGATGGGTTGCTACTCAAAAGTATACAAATTAATCAGTTTTCCAAAAAATATTTGTAAATTAATTCTGATGTGATATACAGTGAGGGAAATTATATTACTACTCAGTCGTTACCCGCTAACATAATTTTTCTTAAGTATCTTATGCGGATACTGATTGTTTTTTTTTGTTTCGTATTCGCTGGATAATTCCGACCTGATCTTTTCTATTGCAACAGAAAGAGGAATAAATTCATTTACTTGATCATCGTTCACCATAACCAGTGACTCAAACATAGCTGCCTGAATCCGCTTTATGAACTTATATTGACATGATAGAACATACTTATTTTCATTTTTAAGTTCTTCTAACGTTTCAAAATCAGATATTATTTTTCAGGATTTTCAGGATTTCATGGTTCATTATATAATATGTAAATCTTTAAAATAAAATTTAAAAAAATTATCCCTGAACCCCATCGAGTTTTTAGCGAGTTCAAGGTACAGGTACACGAAACACTATGAGAGCCCCTAACCCGTCAAACAACGGTCTAGAGGCCCAAGAGGGTGTGTTTGGTGAAGATATACAATGAAATGGATATATACAATGAAATGGGTATGTACAATGAAATGGATATGTACAATGAAATGGATATATACAATGAAATGGATATGTACAATGAAATGGGTATGTACAATGAAATGAATATGTACAACGAATGAAGGACATTACAAACATATATTATGAAACGAGCTTTTTAGCAAGTTCATTAAGTATGAAATGAAATATATACAATGAATAATTGAATAAAGGACGGCACAAGCGGGGGGATCTGGCGGAGCCCCCAATTATTATAAAAATCGCAATTATGCGCAAACCACCGACATGTTGTCAGCCATGGGGATTCGATCCTGGACCGCGAGCGTCACAGTCCAATACGATACCGATTGAGCTATCAAATCTTGTTACGAACATATGCTTCGGAAGTTAATATATAGTTAATAATCATTGAAAAGGAACTAATTTCGAATAATACAATTCTGAATTCAAGAAATACGTTTATATGATATATTTTCACCAAACAAAGCTGAATTAAGGAATTTCCTATTTACTATACCACGCCATGTATGATAGAACATCCAGTCTAGATCATCTAATTGCTAGACCCCCCCCCCATGACTGGTCAATGCAACTGATTTTTAATTCCAAACACTATCGTGGATCTATGAGTCAGTACATTGTACATTGGATCTAAAATTAACCCGCCACACGATACAGACTAGACGCTGGATTCTGCACTCAGTAGGCTGGAATACACATGTCGGTTTTCTGTAGGTTAGGATGAAATATATATGTATTCTATGTGTTGCGCTGTTCTAATAGGGCAGAAAAATACACGAACTGTAACTTAGAAATCTGTAGCGCATACTGTTCAAGTTGCTCCTCCAGGCATCACAGACCTTTGATGTTGTATATGATTATGACCATAAATTACCTCCCTTTCATGAGTCAAAAAATAAGTAGTATAATAATGACAATTACTGAACCCCCAAAAATATAATTCGAGGTGGTGATGATAGTTAACAATACTGAAAGGTGATTTTCTGCTTATATTTTTTTGAGAAAGCAGATCTGGTTATATTTTCTGCTACTCTTTGTGCTGAAGACGGATTAATATCAAAGTATTTCGCAGCAGAACATATCGAACGAAATATAATTACTTCGCCAGATTCTGTGTTTGTGGAATTTACCGCCCTCTTTCCGATTGTTTTACATCTTCCAGTATTACCACATGCAGAGTTCACGCTTTGTGTGACAACACGAAGGTTGGATCAGGAGTTGTTCTCAGGATCCCCGTCAGCATGATCAATAACAAGACCGTCATTGATCATCCCATTATGACATTCATACACAAATCTAGGACAGAGATAGCTTTCTTTCCTCCCTCATATGTGAACGCTAGATAACCAGAATTAATGACATGACCAACTGGTCTCCTCAACCTACAGTGTCTGATCATGCCATTACGATCTGATTCGTAATTCTTGATGAGAGGATGTGGGACAAATATATTTTGCTCCATATATGCAATAATATTATTTGTTCAAATCATTGTTTGTCTGAAATCTTGATATATAATCCTCTACGGATTTTATAGCGTTTTCACAATTATAAATTTTTTTGTCATAATATCTTTTAAGTTCTCTGAACCGTTTTCCACCGCACTTTCCACATAATTCTGTTTTCCTCGCACCCCAATACCACATCGCAGACACGGTATTGGTCCTAGACTTCCTCGTCGTATACTTTGAAAGTGCATCCAACAAAATTCCTTTCTGCAGGATTTGTTGCATCGATTTACTGAGCCGATCATCAACCATTTGCATTGAGACATTGTATATATATATATATATATATATATATATATATATATATATATATATATATATAATTTTCTTTATTTAAATATTTGTTTTAATTATATGAATCAGTTTGAGAGATTATCCCAAACTAGGCCTGTTAAATATAAATTCAACCTCGACAGACTATCTTCTGACTTGCCAGTACGAGATTTGGTTGATCCGAAAAATAAAAGTTTGATCAATAAAATTCACGACGCCAAGAAAGAATTTTACACGGATGGTGCATCTCATACATGGTCAACGTTCAAGATTATACGCAATACTGTCAAGGACGCCACAATGAATGACAAGCGAGCGGCAACTATCATTAACTACATCGCTGAGTATGAGGGCAATCAAAAATATTTCTTCAGAGTAAAATTTATTGTATTAACAGAAACAGGTAGTTCGATTATCCGTGACAAATATGATCCTGTCCTTGGCAATAATAAAATAGCCATATTAAGTAAAAATTCCAGACCGGGTCTGTTGACGGGTATTGACAAACCGTATTATGAGCGAGCGTATCCTGTAACAGCGGTTATTTATGGAATCTATGAGATAAATAAAAAACCCAACGTTGATAAACTGACACCCATGAAATTTTCAAGGTTAAATTTTGTAGCTGAACGAGTAATAAAACACTTTACAAACGCGATGCGTGGAAATGGATTAACTGATTTAAGAAGTAAAAAAAAAATAAACTCGTGGGCTGATTCAGTTAAGGATACCGGTGCTATAATCAAAGATGTTGCTGAGTTAGGAAAAATATTAAAATTTCCAATAACCGTAGCGACAGTAACGGGAGAAGTGCTGTACGAATCGAAATATAAGTCGAAAGGAGCTTCAATAAATATTATTGATCATAACGCGCACGCATGCACCAGCGCAGTAACAATATTTCCACGTGATCGAACTATTAGATTTTACCCCCCAGATATGTTTGATTTTATCAACGAAATAAGTAAAAGCGATCCTGTATCGGTATGGTTATTTAAAAGTAATGAGGAAGGTGAATTTGATCAGTTTGTTAGACCAAACGGTGAAATATATCGCACAGAATATCTCCACGACGAGATGAAAAATCTTGCGGAGAAGTTTTTAGAGTGCAA
Organism: Sinohyriopsis cumingii; assembly: GCA_028554795.2. Classification (NCBI taxonomy): domain Eukaryota; kingdom Metazoa; phylum Mollusca; class Bivalvia; order Unionida; family Unionidae; genus Sinohyriopsis; species Sinohyriopsis cumingii. Next base: position 1,000,200 of record JAPYKE020000069.1, on the reverse strand, counting down.
GCACTCCGCGGAAAATACTGACAAATTACTAACTAATTGCTTTACCGTTCCATCTGTTGCGGCTCATTTCGCCAGAGAAAGAAATTCATGGAAACCAACACGATTTGATTTACTTGAAGATGTACGCGCAAGTTGCGTCGAATACGGACATGGCGGATTGTGGAATACCAAGTATAATTACAACGATGTTATTTCGGTTGATATGGTTGCATGTTATCCAGGAAGTTTTCTAGGATACGGAGATTGTTCTGTATACTTTAAAAGTATCGGTCACCCTACAAACGAGGTGACGCGAGTGGCAATTAATGGACCATTACCTGGTTTTGATTTGACTGGATTCGCTTGTGTTGAATCATTCGAGCTTAACGAAAATCTTCACAAGATTTGTTATGTTTGGTTTGTAGACATTTTTGTGAAAAACGTTGGGCGCCTATAGTTTTATTACGATATTTGCTAGATTGTGCGGTACTGACATCGTTGGTGGTTAGTGAGGCAATTATATCATATCACGCGCAGACCGAAGTTTGGTTGCCCAAGTCAGATTCTATCAGTGCTGATGAAGTTATTAGCGAGTTTAAGGAAAAATGTCCTGATGTTTCCGAAGATGATATTATCAAAGAAGCTCCTAAAATTCTCGAGATTAAACTCAAAACCGCAAAAGATCTCGGTAGAAAAATTATAGGTAAATTTACTCAAGGTGGTGCATATGATCATAAAAGACATCACACACGATTAATTTTAGATGATGCCGAGTACGATTTTATAATTGCTGATACAACAGCGAGAAATATATTTGTAAATCGAGAAAGTGTTTATTTATCCGACGGAACAAAATTGGGTACGATCGTTAGTTATATAAATGATATCTCCCCACAGTATACTCATCTAAGATCTTCCATGTTGGCTTATGTTTCTATAAATTTATTATCGATGATTAATAGATTTCCTGAGACCGCAGTCAGAGTCGCAACAGATTCGTTTTATATTTCGAGTAAATATTTAGAGTCTGTTATGAAATTTACAAGTAATGATGAACGATAGAGTTCATGGAGAATAAAAAAGGAAATATTACACAATTATACAGAATCAGCAGATGTTCCGATGATACATTTTTATCGTAAGTGTAATAAAGTATCAGAAATGTCGAAAGCGCCATCGTTGAGTGATCCAATAACTAGATATAAGACAGTATATCTCAATGGACCTGGTGGATGCGGCAAGACGACTCGAGCGATTAATGTTTTTAGAAATTCAGATGTGATCGTGCTGACACCCACACATAGACTTGCACGCGAGATGAAACAGCGGCAAGCACAATCGTGCACGTATCATAGTTTCTTTCGGTGGCGCGGGGATACATGGACTCCTGAACGAATGGGAGAAAAATATATACCTAAAATAATTATTTGGGACGAAATATGCACGGTGTCATTGGATACATTAAAAATGTTTCTTGATTGGTTGCTGACGAAAAATACCGCTATAATAACGTGTGGCGATCATGGTCAACCGCCGCCTTTTGTTGGACCATCTCCACATGATTGGTTAAAAAATTTCGTTGATTATTACGAAGAAATAGATGATGATCATAGAGCTCTCGATGCAAATTTAAAGGAATTTAAAAAATTAATCAGATTACAATCAAACAAAATTCATTGTGAAATAATACGCAGAGTAATCTCAGAGACCTCAATGAGTGATTTTTTAAATTTATGGAGACCCAACGATTTGATCGTAGCAAGCAGAAAAATAATCCGAGACGATTTACAACAGCAGTTATTTCAGCTGCATAAAGAAAAATATTCAGAATTACCCGTACCGTTATGTTACAGACCATCAGATACACGAAAACAGAATATTAATGTTGATATTCCAGGACAGACTGAAAATCAAAATCTCGTATTAAATGATATTGTCGCCGTTGATGTCAGTGTGGTCGAAGATGCATTACACGCTGACAAATCTCCATCGGTGTTGGGATACGCTATGACGATCCACTCGTCTCAGGGATTAACTATTTCTGACACACGAGTCTGGATTGTAGACGATCACATCGAGTGGTAAAATTTAGTCTATTTAGCGGTATCGAGGGTCAGAAAAATATCTCAATTACGTAGAATTATAATTCCTGAAATCGTTAATAAATTCAACGTCATTGATGATGATATAATAAGAAAAAAATTAATCGGATACAAACAATCTGATAAAAAATATAAACGCGACTTTGATCTTGATGCTGAATTTATTATTGAGTTAAAACAGCAGCAGAATAATCATTGCACAAGTTGCAATTGTATAATGCTGTGGAAGTATTCGAGTAATGATTCAAGACAATTTACCGTAGACAGAAAAGATAATAGTCGCGGTCATACACGAGAAAATACCATGTTGCCCTGTCTTGAGTGTAATCGACGTAGAGGCGCCAGCGCCTTGGGTGCTAGTGCTAGTTAAGTGATCGCGGTGGTAATTGTGTATCCGTGGGAATTATTTGTAGTTTTTCACGTACAAATCCACGTTGAGGAGCAGCCGAATCTAATCTGTAGATTGCAGATCTACCTGGCGATCTTGTCACGGTGGATATTTTGTGTGTGGTAACACTCCAAATAGGATCAGTCGCTCTCGCGCTACCACCTTCAAGTTCACCTGGTTCGTATAAATATCTAACTGTAACATCACCCAATATTTTTTGTTTTTCAGTACCTTTTCGTTGTGTTGGTATATTTTTTTTTTTGTGACTGCGCTAATGGGTTTCATGTTGGTTGTTCGTGTGATCTCGCTATTTAATGCAGCTATCACGCTTGGTAATCTTGCAACCCATTCGCGAGATCTTTTATCTTGAATAAATTCCTTCGCGTATTGATATCCAAATAACCGCTGAGCAAGTGTTCGATTAAATCGCTCAACAATTGCCTGATCACGGTGAATTGCAGTATGACCTCGTCGTATTTTGGTATTATGTCGTTTCATCAACGATGATACTGGATCAAGAAATTCCTTACCAGGATCAACCTGTAGCAGCTGTGGCCATCGCAGACCACCTTGTGGTCCACCACCTCGTTGATAAATTCGTTCAAACGCATCGGCAACTTCAGATGATGTTTTCGTTGATAGCGGTTCTGCCTCTTTATATCTACTTGCAACATCAACTACAGTTAACGCGTACTTGTACGTTTTTCCACGCACAGTATCATGTGGTAAAAACAGAATATCAGCTTGATGAACTTCATTAGGAACACTGACATCGAAATACGCGTACTGAATTCGTTTCGGTGGTGGTAGATAAATTTGCCATATTGCCTGTTTGGATAACCATGCGCTAGCAGTAGAATGTTTAACCGCTGCTGCATCAGCAAATTTACTAATTGCTGCTTTGCCTCTCCAATATCCTCTTGGTGAATAATACATTAATTCCATTATTAATTATCAGCCCCAAACGCTAATTTACCTTTCATCGCAGATCTTACTAACCAACTAGCAAATGATTCTCTGATATTTTTATTTTTTATGGAATTTAACGCGTGAATTAATTTCACATCTGCAATATGTCTGTCTTCTAGATTTTTACTCTTATAAGCTACATCATGAATATGACAAGCTCGATCAATAGCGTTTACTGGTTCCTCGCCTGATTTTGGTTGATCTTGATTATCGAGCCTGATATCAAGTCGAGTACCAGGACCGCAATAACTATATCCTGGTAGATGTTTTTCTCCTGGGTATTTAGCCCATGGAGTACCTGGAAACTTTGACATCAAATTAGCAATATCACCACCGCGCTTATTAGGTAAAAACGAAAATTTCTTTCTACCGCACACAGAACATTTTCCACCATACGCTATTTTTTTATTTTTTGTTATAACTGTAGCTAAATCAGTAGTCGGAGTTTTAACTCTACAGCGTAAACAATACAAAATTCATGTTATAATATATATGGATATAATTGATTTCTCAGCAACTCGGCAGCGAGAACCTGTTAAGCATCATCCTGCGCTACCTAATTCCATCAGAATGATTATCATAGGACCATCTGGATCGGGTAAGACGCAGTTATTACTTAATCTGATAATGAGATGGTTGGAATGGGATAAGTTGTATTTGGTAGCACCATCCGCTGATGATCAACGATGTTATGAAGTATTAAAACATTTTAACGAAAACGCGCGATTACTGGACGAAGATAATGATGTTATAGAGTTTATAACAGATATTGATGAAGCACCGTCCGTTGATTTTTTAGACGGATTTATTAATAATTTAGTTGTATATGATGATGTCATGCTAGATAAACAATCAAATCCAGCCAGGATATTTTCTCGCGGCAGATATAAAAATACAGATGTTATCTATGTTACTCAACGATATACACAAATACCAAAAGTAATCAGGGACAATTGTAATATTTTAGTTGTGTTTAATGGCGTAGACACACACACGCTGCGAAATATTCATCAAGCTTGGTGCAGCGGTGACATGGATATAATTAAATTCAGAAATTTCTTTTCACGAGCGCAAGCTACTCCGCATGGATTTATAACAATAAATTTACATGATCCTAGAACAAGATATCGTGTGGGTCTTGATAAAATATTTGGATAAATTAATAAATTTAATTAAACAGATATCATTAATATAATGAACAACTGTGCGTGGTTAATTCAAGGAACAACAAATAAATGCAACAAAAGGTGCCGTGGAGAATATTGTAAAAAACATAATTATATTTTAAAGAAAAATCCTCATGCTGGTTCACGAAGATGTGTTGGATGTAACAACGGCGTTAGAGGATTATATCAGATTTGCAAAAATTGAGGTGGAGATCGATACAGAAGTTTGATGAACTATTACAGAAAAAGAAAGAACATAAATCCAAAACCACCATCAGAACTTGAATATTACTTGAAACATAAAACAAATAAAGATGAAACAGATGAGGAGAATGCGTTGAGAAATATTCATCAAACTTGATATGGTGGTAAAAATTTCTTTTGCAACATGAATAGCAGCAGAGAGGGTTCGTCTACAATCTTGTTTGGGACAAACAATAATCGTAGACGTGGTATGACCTATATGAACGAGCACGGATTTTTTTTGGTCTAAACACAAGGGTTTTGCTCGGGTAATTTGGTCTGTTCACCCTCTCTGCTGCTAGCTCAAAGACTTTTACCTCCCCCCAAAGACTTTGTCCTCACAACCTATTCTAGAGCACGCAAGCCCACGCGTATTCGCGTCAGACAAAGTTTCAACGGGGTGTCCATGCAATAAGAACTTTAGGCACTTGGAAACATTTACTCGACTTTCACGGCCTGTAAATCATGTTTAATTATTCTCCGGTTCCTTTAACTGTATGAATTCGTCGGTTGTTTTCCTTTTCAGCCAGTATAGTCTCGAACTCTGCGATGCTAATTATTTTATCCACTCGATAGAGTTTATTAATCGCAATGACAATACTTTTCGCTGTTGCGAGAAGTTCTGAATAAAAACTTATTCTCGAATGCAATCGTACCAAATTAATTTTACTTGATTCGTCCATAAGGTTACCCGACAACAATTCCGACTGGTTCTGCCACACCTGGGCCAAAGTTAATTGTCGCGGAGATTCTGCAATTAGCATCACTACCACACACACGCGTTTGTATTTTCACGAGTAGTGCGTTGTTCCTGATGATTTCATCCAGTAGTTGTTGTTCCGGTTCAAGGTTTCTTTCACGCCGGTAAGTTTGAGGGTCTATCAGAGTTCTTATATTAATATATAATTGATCAGCAATCTCGCTCTTCTAAAGTGCAAGACGCACAAGCACTTCTAACCAATTATTCTCCTTAACTTGTAGAACTCTCATAAAAGTTCCGGAGAGTTTGTGATTTGGGGCCCGGCATTGCGTTCATAATAGAACCATAAAGATTGCACTATTAAATACTTTATAAAATAATCGTTCTCATGTTCGCTTATAAACTGTTACACGGACAAGTGCGGCATTGTTCAATAACAGTCGAGATTTCTCTCTTCTTTCTTAAGTCAATGTTGTCCACAACAATGGGTCCATTTACACATTCATGAAAGCACGTGTCCACCACATACAGCTTAAGCAACTCCCGGTGCTCCAATGAAAAGTGATCAATCTCAAATTGCTACATTTCTTTAGAGGATTACTGATAGCCAATTAACCGCGTATAAACTTGAGACACTCCTAGCTGGTAAAATTTCATCACCCTCTGGGTTTGTTTATTTTCTCGATGCATCTTTTGAAACGCTGTGTTTTCGTGCGCTGATACCATTTTGTTTGTTTATTTGCAATGTAAACTACCTCTGAACCACTTAGTGGCATAGTGGTTAGAGCGTCCATCTCGGATGCAGTTCGAACCCCGGCCGAGTCATACCAAAGATTTATAAAAATGGTACTAACAGCTGCCTCGCTAGGCGCTCAGCATTAAGGGGTTAGTGTTAGGACTGGTCGGCTAGTGTCAGAATGATTCTACTTGTCTGCGGCATGATGCCCCAGTGCTAGACATCACTATAAACTGCCACACTGCAGACATCGTAGCCATATGACTGAAAATTGTGTAAAGCTACGTTAAAACTCCAAATTACACAAACTATCTCTGAAAATAACGCTTCTTGATGAGCGCGAGAAACGTAAGCGCTGACGGGGTTCCAGATTGCATAAACGATAGCAAACAGTCTTATATGGCCAGTGAAGGGATTAGCATAGGCATCCCCAATGTTAATGTTCACGTCACAACTTGGCTAGCAGCATCTCCATGACACCAAATTACACCGTTAGTGGCACTCTTACGGATTAACATGGCTGTGTGTTTGGTTTCGAAAACAACCATGCGAACATCTCTGGAAGAATCAAATATATAACTGAAAGGAATATGACACGAAAACTTCAACGAATCTTTACTAAGATGTTGGCACTGTAAAAATCCAAGGCTGAAAGGAATATGACACGAAAACTTCAACGAGTCTTAACTAAGATGTTGTTTGCACTGTAAAAATCCAAGGCTGAAAGGAATATGACACGAAAACTTCAACGAGTCTTAACTAAGATGTTGTTTGCACTGTACAAATCCAAGGCTGAAAGGAACATGACACGAAAACTTCAACGAGAGTAGTGAATGGGGCCAATATAGGGACAATGGGACTTACCATTAAAAACGCCCCTGGGCCACTATAAGGACTATGTAAATTTAACATGGGCAATATTGTCATACCACTATAGGGACAATGGAATTTAACATGGGAATATATTTTGGGCTTGTCTAGGGACAAGGGGAATTTAACATGGGAGAAAAAACTACTTTAGGGACAAGGGGAATTGAACATGGGAGAAAAAAAATAGCAATTCTAGGGACAAGGGGAATTGAACATGGGAATAGAGTTTGGGCCTGTCTAGGGACTAGGGGAAATGGAACAGGGTCGGGACCCTATTTTAATATGGTCCCGACCTGATGGGTCTCTAGTTTTTTGGGGTTTTTTTTAAATAAAAAAATAAAAAAATGGGGTAAGCAATTGAAAGTCTATCTCTTTTCGAGAGATTGGAGTGGCCCTAAAAAGGACCTTTGGGTTTATGTTAATATGCCCTTAACATAAAGGGCATCTGCAACATCTTCTTCTTCTTAGGCTTCGTCGAATGGCAGGTCCATAAATTAAAACTCTTTTCAGGCATCCTTGCCTCTCTACGTAAATCCTACGTATCCATAGGCTCGTGTCGGTTCTATGGACAACTGCCCACTTGGATCGGACATGCATGGGTATGTCCGTCCTGAACATCATCGTTGACACAAGCGTTGAAGAGTGCACATTGGTCCACATGTTGAGGCGCAGAGAACAGGTGAATCAATGCAGTGAACTGCATTTATTGATAGGGTAGGGAAAGGATTGAAACGGATTGAGTTTGTTGACCAATCCAAACACGCGTTACAAAATTCAGTCAGCCCACGCCCAATCCGAAGAGAGCAGTCTGTGACGTCACGTAGTCTATATAGATTTGCTAGCGCCTGTGTGCAGTCAATTCATGCGACAGTTATTCAACATGACGGAAACTCAAAAAACGATAAACTGGGTTGCACCGACGGTGGAGACTACCCAAGGAAACCCGGACTTACTTTCAGAAGAGGTGAATTGGGATTTTGTGGATTTTATTACCTCGCAAGAATTTGTTCCGGAACCTTCGTCACCTTCTTCATTACCGCACGTGTAGAGTTTTAGACAGAGACAGAAAGAAGAATTGGAGAAATGTATACAACAGCAAAAGGAAGCGGAACAAGCTTTTCTCCTACAGCAAGAAGAAGAGGTAAGAAAAAAACAAGAAGAAGAAGAAGTAGCAGCAAAGAAACAAGGGTGTGAAAATCAAACGGTCACAGTACTGTTAGACATTTTAGCGGAGTTAAGAAGTCTGAAACAAATTTATCAGACTTCTTTATCACGACCGAAGAGAATACGACCTGCCCGAGCTAAACACTCCAACCCTTTGACTAAGCCTACCGTACCACCCTTAGTGATTTCAACCAAATCATCATCAACAGTACGCAGTCCAGAAATAGGCATCGGCCGTGGCAAAGGCTTAACTTAAAGTTGATTGCTTAAACTCACTCCTACACCAAAAAAAGACCCTTTTCAAGGCCACCCACGTCTCTCGAAAAGAGATAGACTTTCAATTGCCAATAACTAAAAAAAAACCACATTTTACCCCTATAGTACGTGTTTATGAGTGTGTGAGTGAACGTTCTTATTTTCAAATCAAAACCCAAAGACACTTACCTTTCAATACTTAATTTATTCTTTTATAAATATTAACAATCCAATTCACAATTCACAACAGAGCACTTTAAAAAGTTCATACACTTCCTCTGCCTCATTGTTTAGTCTCTCTGTTTTTTGAACTTCTTCACCGTCACAGGCTTTTCCTCTTCTTCCTCCTCACTTTCTTCCCTTCTTCTTTTCTTCTCCTGTTTCTTTTTCTTCACCTGTCTGCTTTCTTCCTCCTCTTCTTCTTCCTCTCAAGAATCCCTCTCTTCTTCTGACTCCTCTTGTTTCTTTTTTGGGCAATCTGGAGACCAATGTCCTTTTTCTTGACAATAAGAACAGGTATCTTGACTTTTGTCTTTTCTAACCCCTTTTTTTTTCTTTTTTGACGGTCTGGACACTCTGAAGACCAATGCCCTTTCTTCTGACAGATATAGCAAGTATCTTGACTTTTATCTCGCAAGGAAGGAGAGTAGTCTGTCGGCTGGTCTGAAGAGAATTTTCTAATGACCCCTCGCAAAGCTCTGATGAAACGTTCGATTTGTGTAGTCTCTTCCATCGTTGTGCTCGGTTTGAGAGTGAAATGAATAGTGAAAGGACAAGACACACACCCTTTTATATACGCTGGTCTGCCATGACTATAAATTAGTCCATGGTGTTTAAACTTTAGTCTTTGACGTTTTGCTATCAAGATGAAACGACCCAATTCATTTGAGAAGAAAGAAGAAGAAAGTAAGAGGCAGAAATGTGATCTATCGCCTCGTACCAGAGCTGAAGTCTTGGCACAAATTCATGCCAGTGATTTTGAAAAGGACATGAGTGAACCAGAATCCGAACCCTCTAAACAAAGTTCACCACCCTTAGTTAACCCTGCAAAATACTATGACATTCGAGAGACAGAAAAGCGCTCCTTTAGAAAATTTAGAACCAGGCCTTACAAATACACGGTGAAGTTTAAAGATTTCAAGTCCGACGTACCCTTAGAGAAAGCAGAAGGGTTCACCACCGGGGTGTGGGATTCTTTGCTTACCACACTCAAGCGACAATGTCAACTCAAAGAAGACGATCGCTTGAGACTTTCCATATAACACGACGGTCTGAAATCCCCTGTTTGGATCGAGTTTAGCAGCCCTGCAGAATTGACCGCTTCCAAAGTCATGGACAAGATTCAACACGTGCAACAATCCAATGACCAGTTTGACATCATCGATGGAAAAGCCACACTGGACATGACCCACGTCTCTCCTCCTCAAGGGACTGGCCGCAAAAAGGTCTTATTGGTGAACGACCTTCGCACCACCTAAAAGAGCCTCGTCCGAATTAACAACCCTCAGGACCAGATGATATCCTAGCTCCACGCTACACCTTGAAAGTGTACCCTCAAGAAGTACGCTGGCCTCTGTTGTTTCGAGGCTAAGACTACAAAGATGGAAAATACGTTCACCTCTATTATCACGATGACAATTTTGATACCATTACCAGTATCACTGGATTCCTGGGATACAGATATTATTGTGAGAAATGTGACTATGGTTATAACAATCGAGAGCAACACAAGCATTGTGGATCGAAATGCTCAGGATGTTTAGCCTCTCCACCCCGTCTGAGCGAAGGACGAGAACCAGTGCATTGTTCAACTTGTCTGCGCACGTTTGTCAGCCCTGACTGTTACCAACAACATTTGAAGACGCAAGGTTCACAGAAGAAATGTGCTTGTCAACTCCTGAGATTGTGCCCTACGTGTGGACAAGGCATACGTACCAATAGTACCAAGGCACACGTGTGTTCAGGAACGAAAAAATGTCACATTTGTCACCACATCGTGGACTTGGAACACCAATGCTACGTGCAAAAATACCAATCCCAACCAGAGAAAGAAGACAGTCACAAGAAGAAAGGCAATTTCATCTTTTTCGATTTCGAATACATGCAAGAGACTGGCATTCAATTTCCTAATTTCTGCGTGGCTCATCTAGCGTGCAAAAAGTGCATTCAAGAACCTATTTTCAGTCATTGCCCTCACTGCAGTAAGATTCCTGGAGGACGTGAAAAAATCTTTCGAGGACCGAACACGCTAGCCGATTTCGCCCGATGGGTCTTAGACCCCATCGACAAGACGTGGAGCCAAGAGGACATCGAACGTTACGGAGATTGTCATCGCCAGGCCACAGTGATGGCTCACAATTTCTCCGGATACGATGGACAGTTTCTTTTGAGATACTATACGGAGCATGGTACCGAGCGTTCTAAAGTGACTTTGAACGGAGCCAAAATCATTTTCAAGCAAGTGGGACAAGTACAGTTTAAAGATTCGATGAGCTATTTGGCCATGCCTTTGAGTCGAATGCCTAAAACGTTTGGAATGACAGAAATGGCTAAAGGGTACTTTCCACACTTTTTCAATAAGGAAGCCAGTCAACACGCCGTTCTACCCCATTTGCCTGAGGGTCACTATTACGACCCTGACAACATGCGTACCAAACAACGAGAAGCTTTATACGCTTGCTACCAGGCTCACACCTCGGACCCTTTCGACTTTCAGGAAGAAATGCTAAAGTATTGTCGTTCCGACGTGGACATTTTACGGCGTTGCTGTGGAAAATTTCGAGAACTGTTCATGGAACACGGAGGGGTCGATCCTTTGAAAGAAGCTTGTACCATTGCCAAAGCGTGTTCCTTAGTGTACCGGCAACGATTCATGCCTGAAAACACGGTGGCTGTCATCAGTCCTCAAACGACCAACTATGTCAAACGTCAATACTCGGTCAAAGCCCTAAGCTGGTTACATTACTTGTGCGACAAGGAAGACAAGTGGATTCAGCATGCTCGCAACGGAGAGGGCGAAAAGACCATTGGAACGCATTCGGTCGATGGCTAGGACTTACAAAACCCCAAGATCGTGTACGAGTTTAACGGTTGCTTATTTCACAGATGTCCCGTCTGTTACCCTGACCGCGGCACTAAAAATCAGTTTTTACAGCGAACCATGGAAGACTTGTACCAGGACACTTATCAGCGACGCCTAAAGTTGGAACAGGAAGGATACCAAGTGGTGGAAATGTGGGAACACAAGTACGATCACCGTTTGAAAACCGATCCCGAGTTTAAACGCCTCGTGGAAAGTTACCAGTTCATTAAACCCCTGAACCCTAGGGATAGTTTGTACGGAGGAAGGACCAATGCCACCTGTTTGCTGTACCAAGTCGACGAAGAGAAAGGAGAAGAAATCAAATACTTGGACGTGTGTTCGCTGTATCCCTACGTGTGCAAATATTGTCACTTTCCTGCAGGGCACCCGCAATTGTTCACCGAACCCATCGACCTGAAAAACATTCGACAATACGAAGGCTTGATCAAGTGCAAAGTTTTGCCTCCCACGAACCTATACCATCCCGTCTTACCTCACCATTGCCAAGGCAAACTGCTGTTTCCTTTGTGCCGTACTTGTGCCGAAACGTGCAACCAAGACAAACCTTGTCAGCACACCCAGGAAGAACAGGCTTGACGGGGACGTGGGTCAGCGTAGAATTATTCAAAGCTTTGGACATGGGATACCAACTGTTCGAAGTGTACGAATTTTGCCACTTTTCCAAGAAACAACAATACCAGAAGGGTGACCCCACGCAGAAAGGCATTTTCGCAGACTACGTGGATGCCTTTTTGAAAATGAAGCAAGAAGCTAGTGGCTATCCTTCCTGGTGTCACACTCCCGAAGACCAAAAGACATTCAAAGGGAAATACTGGGCACAAGAAGGCATTACTTTAGATCACATCGAGAAAAACGAAGGCAGGCGATCGTTTGCCAAAGTGATGTTAAATTGCTTGTGGGGTAAAATGGCAGAACGACCGTGTTTACCCAAGACGGAATATTTGACCGAACCTTCCCGCTATTTCCAGATGATTCACGACAAAACCAAATTCATAAAACACGTGGACGTCGTTCGCGAGGATTTGATCTTAGTGAATTACGAAGAAGATCTGGACTTTGTACAAGACGACCCCTTTGGAAATGTCATCATTGCGGCTTAAGTGACAGCTCATCCTCGCTTAAAATTGTACGAAGCTTTAGGACTGTTAGGGGAAGGTGTCCTGTACTTTGACAGGGACAGTTGCATTTACATCCATCACCCGAGTCAACAGCACCCTGACATCGAAGGAGACCGTTTAGGAGCCTGGACAGACGAGCACCCCGACGACAAGATTCTAAGTTTCGCCAGTGGTGGTCCTAAAAATTACGGTTACGAATACCGGGACAAACAAGGAGAAGTGCACACGAAGTGTAAAGTGAAAGGATTGACTCTGAATTATCGTACCAGTCGAGTGGTGAACTTTGGCGTATTGAAAGAAGCTTTGCAGTCTAGAGAAGATGAACACTTTAAAGTGACCACCTATCAGCCCAACAAGATTGTACGTTTACCCACTCACCACATCGTCAGTCGACCCTTAAAAAAAGTCAATCAAATCGTGTACCAGAAGCGAGTGCGACTTCCCAATCATTTTACGTTACCGTATGGACACGTTGGTATTGGCCTGTATATAAAAAGGGAACCCTAGGCAAGATCGATAGTTCATTGTGACTACCAAGACCAAGCGAACAAGATGAATACTTTCAGAGAAACACAAAACAAGTTCAGAAGGGCAAAATTCAAGTTTGGGGCTTCTGAAGTGGAATGCGATTGTGAGCCTTGCGATGGGAACGATGCTGTACGCTGTGACCTTAGCGATGACGTAAAGCATCATGGGAACTTTGTTCTGACTACCCCATCATGGAAAGTGATGCTGTGCGTGTCAAACCTGAAGGATGCAAAAGCGATGCCGCTCGTCCTCTTGGACACTTTACTGTGTTTCATTTTAAAGGTGAATGTCCACCTTCACGTCTAACCCCCTACGGATGTCATCGAGCCCTGAGCAAACTCCTATCCATGTCACCCAACCCTCATCGAAACGAACCTGTGAAAGACGAATATTCGTTTCCTGTGCGTTTGTCGGAATACTGCGACTTTGAAAATCGTCATCAATCGTTCAAAGGAAAATGGCCAAAGTATCTGGGAGGACCGACGCCTGAAGAATTAGCCGGAGCCGAATTTTTCTACTTGGGCGAAGGAGATAAAGTCAAGTGCTTCAGTTGCGGTGTGTCACTTCACCACTGGGAACCGCAAAATTCGGCCTACCTAGAACATGCTCGTTGGTCACCGAATTGTCATTACTAACCCTTAATGGGACCGAGACATTGAAGTAACTTACCATGTCGTTGAAGAAGAAGAAACCAGACTGCTTAGGAGTCAAATGTTGGACATCACCGAGATCAGTATTTAAACTTCATTTCAAAAACGATATTGAATCATTACCTAAAGAACTGCAAGAGAAGATTTACAATGAAGTTTCGCAGGGCTTTGCCAGAGCGAAATCTCAATGGGTAACTATAAAACTTTTGTGCCGAGAAATTCACAAGAGGAAAGTGAAAAAAGTCAACCAGTGTGTTAGATTTCTCTGGGTCAAGTATGCATTCATCCTATTATATCATTCTAGACCGTTTACATGAAAAGAGTTCAGTGAGATTCTTTGACATTACCCTGAATGGCAGTGGTCAGAAATTACTCACTATGTGGATTACTTTTGCTCTAGGAGAAGATTGTGAATTGTACAGACTGACCTATTCATGGATACTTTACAAGAGAACATTCGTGCTTTGCCTGTGGAGTTGAGAGAACGCATTTACCGAGAGCTGGTCAAAATACAAGTCAAACGTAAAGAACAGTTGCATCCGTTACGTCACCAGATGTTTAACCACTGGTACCTGAATGGTATAAAAGAACTGATTCGTCAAAAATTGTTTCAGTGGTGAGACCTTGTTCAACACTTTGAGTTAGTGAATGAAAGAAATGTTTTTAATTTTGGTTACTTCAAGATTCACCTAGAGCAACGCATTGAGGAAGACAAGTTAAAGGATTACCAACATATTTTACGTGGAATCTGCTTAGCGGAAGAGGAAACATCTAAACAAACTCTGAAGTGTAGGTTACAGTATGCAAGATTTAGATTCCCCACTGGAGAACGAAGATGTCTAGTTAGAAAGTACCTTTATTGCTTTCGAAATAAAGAGACTATAAAATCAGGAATCCATGCCACGGCTTATGTCACAAGTGATTGAACAGATTTCATGGAAGGAACTCAATGACCATATTCAAACCGTGGATCATTACCATCAATTATTACAAGAACTGTATCCGTTCAATTTGGGACGACGCATAGTGTGTGTCTTAGTGACTTGTTTTCTGGGATTTCGTTTACCAGCCGATTCCTTGTGGACTCTTTACGATCAGTACCTACCACCCAAATGTCCTTAAATGGTCACGAAAGACTCCTTTTGCTCAAAGCCTTGCGTTTTCATCTGGATACTTCTCGACCTCAACAGGAAAAAAAGATTCGTCAACTTTTAGCTACCCAAGACATGTATGACGATGTGTGTGTAACTTGTGACTTACACCCCCATTGGACAGATGTCCGTGCCTGGAAAAAATGGGATTTTAAGGCTTGGACCCAAGAAGTGGCCCAGTATGCACGAGAGTTGTGATCCTTCCTTTCAACGTCCAAAGAAAAATGTTACTTTTCAACCTGTGTTAGTGACGGTGCCAGAAGAAGAACCCGTCACCCAGGACAGGAATGTCGTGGACATGCCAGAAAGACCCTTTCGGGAGGACACTTGTGTGACCTTCCCCCTATAGAACTGGTCAGAACATTACCCAAAACATGTTGTACAGACACTTGTGTTTACTCCACGTTGATAGTTATCATGTGCCTTTTATCGTTGTACTTAAGCCTTTGACCTTTATGCATTTTTGTCTTTCGTGTTCATGTTTAAAACATTCAATAAACGTGTTCTGAAAAAAGTATATAAACTCTTGTCTTGTTTGTTTTCGTGTCACAAGTGACATTCCTAACACTATGGCTACCTCTGATGTCTCTGCTCCCTCTTCCTCTACTGTCAAAGTCGTCGACGAACACTTAGATCGTGCCAGTTGGGAGGCTTTGTATCTTAGCAATCCCTATAACATGCTCATTGCTGGACCTAGCGGTTCAGGCAAAACCGAATTCGTCAAACGTTTGATCGAACATAAACATCATTTGATCGATCGTCCACCCCAACGTATCGTGTGGTGTTACAAATAGTGGCAATCGGCGTACAGTCTCTTGCGAGAAAGTCAAGGCGATTCCATCGTGTTTGTGGAAGACATTTATAAAGAAGACGACGGCATCCTCTCTGATTCCCGTCAAACCCATTTGGTCATTTTCGACGACATGTTAGGAGAAGACGAAGAAGAAATTAAACTGTGGTTCACGCGCAAAGGGCATCACCGTAATGCCAGTGTCGTTTACATCACCCAAAATTTGTTTCAACAAAGTAAAGCCCATCGCGCCATCAGTCTCAATGCGCATTACGTGGTCTTGTTTAAAAGCCCTCGAGATAAATCGCAAGTGCAAGTCTTAGCCAAACAGTTAGGAACGCCTTGGCTGACTCAGGCGTACGACGATGCCACACAAACTCCACACGCCTATTTACTCGTCGATTTGAAACCTACGACCCCCGATGATTTGCGATTTCGTACCCACTTGTTTTACCACTGGTGCCAAGAAGGGCCTGTCCTGTACACGTCTCCGTCCTCGACTTAACTTCACTCAATAAAAAAATCTATGAAAACCTCAGACACTTTTCGTCTGTCTCACACACACTTTGAACATGACGTCCCTTCAGTCGCATCTTCCCGTCAAATTGATTCGTGCCTTGTATGGCATCAGTCGAGAAAAAAATCCACAAATACGGGCTCGCGTCTTAGAAGCTAGTCTCAAAGAAGTCTTACGATGGTTCACGGTGACGGCACGTCAATTACTACAAGGGATCATTCAGATTCCTCATCAAACCATACGCTTTTTTGATCGAAACAAAGTCGCTTTGACCCAACTGGCCGATCCTCGCATCGACACTCAAACCAAAAAACAAATCATTTTGAAACCTGGAGGGAGCGGTACTCTAGGAAGGGTCATCATTCGCTCTCTCTTAAGATGGGATCCTAATGCTCCCAAACTTCTCCCCAAGAAAAAAGAAGCCAAGCGAAGCTCCAAGAAGAAAAAGAGCCACGGTGTCAAGACCAAGTCACCAAGGAGACCTTTGTCTCCAAGAACTTCTGCAGTGGCGGGACCCTCCTCTTACCAGTCACCACCCCGGAAAAAGAAAAGAAGCCCCCATAAAAAGAAAAGTCCACAGAAGAAAACTAGTCGCAAGAGAGGCACTTCGGCCAGGACGCAACCTTACACTCGAAAACCACGACCTGCAACGGCGGTGACCGCGTCTCCGGTAGTCTCAGGTTCAATAACTTCCCCGTTGATGACACAAAGAACTGAAGAGTACTTGGAGACGTTGATCACACCAAGAACATCTCCGTTAATGACCCCAAGAACTTCCCCAGTGGCAGGTCCCTCCAATTTAACGGCAGTGGCCGCTCCTCACAAAGTACCTTCTCCCAAAATCAAAGTCCAAGAAAGATCGGGCATGTTACAAAGTTTACTGGATTTGTCCAAGCAAGAACTGGCTCGATTTAGTCCGTTGCGTACCCCTGCACGACGTGTCATGCCTGTCCTGAAGTTAATACGAGGTAAAGACAATCAGTGGCGACGCATTCCAGTATAAAAAAGACCTGTGACTAAGTAGGGGTATCAGTGTTTTGGTGCTCCTGAAGATGTCACCCTCCAGAAAACATCCCTCTTCTAAACAGCCCCAAGGAAAGAAAAGGAAAGGACTGCCTCCTCGTTTAGTCAAACATGGGGACATGTTATCTGTCCTGTCCAAAGCTTCTCCACCCCTACGAAAAAAAATTTTCAATCAGCTTCCAAAGAGGTCATCGATACCGTATGCGAATGTTGTTTAAACGTCTTGAAAGGCACGATCCCTTTGTCCAAACAACAGAAACAATGCTTAGGCAAACATCGTCACGTTCTTCGCCAAATGGTTCAAAAGAAAATTCCCATTCGTCAAAAGAAGAAGATGTTGGTCCAACGTGAAGGAATTTTACCCCTCTTGCTAGGCCCATTGCTGAAAGGAGTCTTGGGAACCATGTTGGGAGGACTGGTGGGAGCAAGATAAAAAGGCCCTCTGGAGTCCCAAGATCTCAGAATCGACACCTGACATCCCATGGAAGGACGAAAACTAGCTTTAGTGCCTTACAAACGATGGATGGAATACTATCGTTGGCAAAACAACGCACCCCGCATTTACCTCCAAATCCCAATTTGAACGAGATGTCCCAGTTACAACACGAATTGTAGTCCTTGATGGATCGCCAAGATTTGTCCGAAACAGAAAAATCGCAAAAGTACGGTCAACTCTTGCAACGACTGCAACTCTTTCACCAGAAAGCCTCAGACGAAACAGCTCTTCCCATTCTGAAAGATTTTAAGACCTTGATGAAAAGTCCAGCACCATCACCAGTACCACTACCACCACTACCAGTGACCAAGACAGAAAAAGGAGAAGAAGAAGAAGGGTTTCAAACTCCACCAGAAAAAGTACGCAAGTTAACACCACCTACCTCCAGAATTGGATGGATTAAAAAGATGATGACCACCCCTTCTTCATCACAAGAGAAAAAGAAAGTGAAGACAGAAGTGAAGACAAAAGTGAAACAAGAACCGATATCCCCTGTTCAGACATCCTCCTCCTCGACACCTATTGCCGGTCGCACACGCAAAGCATTGCAATCCAAGAAAGTACCCCAAGAGAAAAAGAGTAGCATCTTCCAAGAGTGGGTGTCTTATTAACACACAAACAAAAAAAATGGAAAAAGTGTTTGCCAATATTTACTACGATCCCTCCCATCCTGCAGGTTACGCAGGAGTTCAAAAATTGTTTCGTGCTTCTAAAACGCGACTGAAAAGTCTCCGTTTACCTCAAGTGCAACGATGGTTACAAGAACAAGCTACCTACACTTTACACAAACCCATTCGACGCAAGTTTTCCAGAAGTCGCACGCAAGTGGAAGGGATCGGTCATCAATGGCAAGCCGATTTAGCCGATGTCTCTCATTTGGCCAGCTACAATCGCGGCTACAAATATTTGTTTTGTGTCATTGACGTCTTTTCCAAATTTGCCTGGGTCGTACCCTTGACTTCCAAATCGAGCAGCGAGTTAGTGCGAGCCCTGCAACGGGTCTTGAAACAAAGCGGTCGTCACCCTCTTCGATGGCAAACGGACAAAGGTACCGAATTTCTGAACCAAACTTTCCAAAAAGAATTAAAGAAACGTGACATTCATTTTTTACCAAAGAGAATCCCGAAACCAAGGCCAGCATCGTGGAACATTTTCAACGCACTTTGAAAGAACGCATGTGGAAATATTTTACGCATCACCACACTCTGAAGTACATCGACATCTTACAGCACCTGGTGCAAGCGTACAACCAATCTTACCATCGAAGCATCGGACGTGTCCCGCAAGAGGTGACTCCCGAGAACGAAGTGCTGATGTTTGAGCGCCTGTTTGGTACGTCCCCAAGGAGGGCTGTCCCCAAGAAAAGTGGAGTGTTGGCCGTAGGAGATTGGGTACGCATTGGCAAAACCAAACGTACTTTCGACAAAGGTTACTTACCTAACTGGACGACCGAATTGTTTCGTGTCACTGGACGAGTGCATGGCCGTCATCCTACCGTCTATAAATTGGAAGACATGAACGGAGAAGTGCTCAAAGGAACGTTTTACTTGCCCAAGTTACAACGTGTCACCAAAAAAGAAGACGACGTGTACGACATCGAAAGCATTCTCGAACGCAGAACCCGTAAAGTGGGCAAACGACGTGTCAAAGAAGTCAAAGTACGTTGGAAAGGATATCCACCCAGTTTTGATTCTTGGATCGACGCTTCCTAAGTCATCGACTATAAAAAGAAGTGACCATCGTGCCCTTTCACACAGACGCAGCTACTACTGCTACCAATCCTTCACCCAGTTCTTCTCTGCAAGATTTGCAAAAACAACCCTTGTGGGTGTGGTGTGGAGAACGTGTGCCTAAAACGCAAATCGTCTTTTTCTGCCAAATCTTCGTGGTGTATTGTGTCATCGGGGCAGCCATCGCCAATTTGAGTTTGCAACAAGGAGACAAACAATTGTGGACCATTTTATTAAGCAGTTGCATCGGTTACCTGCTTCCCAATCCCTCCCTGAAATTCTCTTCGAACGGGAACCACGGGAACCTTGTGTCCAGTGCCAGTGTCAGTTACCACTCCAACAACAACAACAATCCCATTTTGGGTGGAGACACGCCTCTGAAGTCCAGTAACCCCTCGGACAGCCACAGAACTCTGGAATTATGAACAATAACAACCAATTTTACTTAACCTTACCCAGTGACAGTTCCATGGAGGTGTTTCTCAAGAACATTTTGTGCTGTTACACGGTCAAATTACCTCAGACCATCCAATTAGATCACGAAGCTCATTGGGAAGTGGCTTTAGTGGAAATCATTCACCCAACCCAAGTCCTCAATGTCCTTCCTAATCAAAATTTTTTTTACGGTGGAAGTTCATAACGAACCCTTGCAAAAGTACTTGAATAGCCATGTCAAATATGATCACAAAACCTATGATGACAAAACTCAAAAGTGGTCGTACCACTTGTTCGTTCCCCCAGGCTATTATTTTAGCGGAAAACATCTAGTCAGCACCATTACCTCAAGCTTTAATGTCGTGTTTCTTAAAGCTTTGGAAAGTGTCAGAAAAAGTGTCACCATGGAATACCACAAAGCAGCTCGTCGCTTCTTGATGAAATTTGACGAGGGTAAAATCATGTCTTTTTCGTTTTGTCCTGAATTGTTTCACATGTTGGGTGGGGACATTGACATGAGAATGACCATGATCAAGAAAAACGAATTACCAGTCATTTCCGACAACGATTCTTTTACCAAGTTATTTCGTTCCCCCGCAGAACTGAACCAAGGACTGAATTTGATTTTTGTGTACTCCGATGTGGTGGAGTACAACGTGGTGGGACACACCTCTGTACCGTTACTGCGTGTCATTCCTTTCAAAGTGGATTATGCCACGAACGCTGACGAGGAAGGTGGAAACACTTACCACGTTCACCGCGAATTTGTACATCCTCACCATTTGCCTGTCAGTAAGTCTTATTTGGACACGGTCAACATTGCTATAAAAGGAGATCTGGGACAAAATGTTCCATTCACCAAAGGAAAAGTCACGGTGAAACTCCATTTTCGAAAACGGTTCTCTCACGAGTTGTAAGTCATGTATCCAGTGTACCGAGGGGTTGCTCGACAGCGAGGACACGGTTTAGGAGATATGCTGAAATCGGCCTTTCGTTCGGTGGCCCCGGTGTTGAAACCGATGGTGACACGCGGATTGCACGCCTTGAAAGATGCGGCACTGATGCAAGGCAAAGAATTTCTCCAAAATGTCATCATCGACAAACAAAACCCCAAAGATGCTTTCTTGAGGGCAGGCAAAAATGTCTTGCTGCAAACGGGTAAAGAGCTTTTGGGTCGACGAGAAACACCTATAAATGCCCTGCACCCTACCGAGTCAGGCATTCAGCAAGGACAAGGCAGAAAGAGACGACGAAGAAAACACCCTTTCACCAGACATCACACTTCTAAAGCTAGAAAGACAAAGAAAAGAAGAACCGTTCGAGACTTAGACGTTTTCGATTATTAAAATATTGAGACACAGAGAAAAAATGATGCACCGAGAGTCTTGCGCTTGTTCCTAGTCGGAACTGGATATGTTTGCCATGCCACCCACCATGATGACGATGCAAGAATCCCAGTGGGTGGAATTTCATCCCGTCTCCTCTTTGACGGATTCTGCTCCCATCGAGTTTGACATCAAAGGTCAACCCGAATATTACATCGATCTGAATAGCAGTTACCTGTATTTGAAAGTGAAAGTGATCAAAACGGACAACACCAATCCAGGAGGCGATGCTAGAGTAGCTCTTGTCAACAATTTCATGCATTCCTTGTTCAGTGAAGTGGACTTGTACTTGAATAACAAACTGGTCAGCAGCAGCATGGATACTTACCCATATCGTGCCTACCTGGAAAATCTCTTGACGTACGGAAAAGAAGCCAAGAATATTCATCTGGATGCTTGCGTGGTATGGAAACCTGACACGGCAGGTGTAGCCACGTTTAGCGACACAGTCCTGACAGAAGATGACAATCCTCACAATGTGGGGTTTAACGACCGTCGTAAGAAAATTCTGCAAGGGCGAAGTTTAGAACTGATGGATCGTTTGCATTTGGACATGTGGTTACAAGAAAAGTATTTGTTGAACGGGGTGGATATCCGTCTGAGACTGAATCGTAGCAGTGCCGCTTTCCATTTGATGGCCCATGCCAATGAATACAAAACTATCATTCAAGAAGCCCGACTTTACGTGCGTCGTGTGGAAGTGTTACCTAAAGTGGGAAACGACTTCAGTCAGACGTTGAGCAGAACGACCGCCAAGTATCCGATACGACGCGTAGAAGTGAAAACGTTCACCATTCCCGCTGCACAGCGACCTATGATCGAAGATCATCTGTTCCAAGGACAGTTACCCAAGCGTTTGATTGTTGGTATCGTCAGGAATTCAGCCTTCAACGGAACCCACGAGCAAAATCCTTTTGAGTTTCAACATTACAATGTGTCCAAGATCGAAGTCAGTCGCGACGGCAAGACCTTGTGTACCCGGCCCTTTGAGCCCAACTTTGGTGTCGCGAAGAATTATTTGAGATCGTACTTGTCCCTGTACGAAGCCACGGGACAGTTAGGAACCAACACGAGTCACGGTATTTCGTACGACGATTATGCAGGAGGCTATGCTTTGTGGGGTTTTGATTTCACTCCAGACCAAGGCAGCGACGAGGGACATTTCCACCCTATAAAATCGTATCAGATTCGTGTGGAACTTCAGTTTGCAAATCCACCTCCAGATCACACAGTGAACGTCATCCTGTATGCAGAATTTGACAATACCATAGAAATCAACAGTTTGAGAGAAGTCATTCTAGATTATTAGAAGCTATGGAAGACTGTTATCCCTCTTTACCTAGTGGAGAAACTTTGAAGATGGAATGTAAGGAGACCGTGGAAGAATAAGAAGAATCCCAAGACGAAGAAGTTATCATGATGAAGTCTAGATGGCCAGAACAAGAAGTCCATTTAGTCTCCTGTTTTGCTACAGTCCTGGTAGATATAATGAAAGAACTGATCAAGGAAGAGTGCTATGGATGTCACAAAGATCATCCCAGTCAAATTCAACACGACAAATGTCTAATGTTAAGTCAAGAAGAAAAATTCGACGAATATCTGGACAAAGCTTGGGATCACATCGAAAGAGAATTCGTGTTGAACGAGTGCTATAAAGGCCTGTATAAACATTCTTCTCCTCCATTAACGTCTCTGGAGTGCCGTTGCATCGGATCTCTCTTTGACCAGAGTAAGAAGTCGGATCTAAACGCCTTTTACTTGTCAGACATTTTCAAGCAAAAAGTCAGGATCGAACTGATCACTTATCACTACCTGTGAAGAAGAAGAAAAAAACCACACAAAACATGGATACCTGGGAACTTTATTACCTTTTGAACCACAGCTCGTACACGGCTTCTTGGAATCCTGTCGTCTGTGCTAAAGATGAACTCCCTCATCGCAAACCTCAAGACCATCAAGCTTATGTGATCAACACAGACGACAGTCATCTCCCAGGAACCCACTGGGTAGCCGTCTACTTTCCTCAAGAAGGATGTGTGGAATATTTCGATTCGTATGGATTGCCTCCTTTGGAAGATGATATCATTGACTTTATGAGAAGAAATGCTCAGACCACCCGATTCAATAATGTGAAATTACAAAGCACAGATTCCTTGGTGTGTGGACAATATTGCGTGTATTTTCTGCATCATCGCAGCCTGGGTTATTCCTTAGAACATTTAGTGACTCATTTTGATCCTCGTTCTTCTTCTAGAAACGATGTGAAAGTAGATCAATGGTTTTGTGACCATTACTCTTATCTTTCGTCTCAAGCTAGGAAACGTAGTGTCCATCAATGGCCTAATGACTTCCAACAGTGGAAATCACAATTTCATTCACAACGTTGTCAGCCTTGTCTAAAATAATGTTTTAGTTGGAAAAAAAATGTTTGTCATTTGAAAAAAAAATGTTTGATGTTATATTGTTAAAAATGTTATAGTTGTTTGTTAGTGTTAAGTGATTCTGAATAAAGAAATGTTGTTTTGAAAAAAAAATGCCTTTGTCTTTTGTTTGGCTATAAGAATTTTGATTCATGCTCTTTGACTTCTTACTATCCCTCTCATGACATTCATTGAACGTTCCGGCTCGAAAACCGTGTAGGGATGGTTTCCTTCACGTCCGCGCTTTGACTTTAAAGCCGGGGGTAGCCTCCAGTCTGCCCATCCATTGTCGACTCATCCTCTTACGAAGATGTGCTCCAGACTAGCTAAGCTATACGAAGCCTACGTGAATTTGCATAGGGTCAGACACAGTCTGATACCGAAGCCAGAAGAGATAGAGAATGTGAGAATGTTAAAAGTCACTGAAGACCTGATAGAAGAGCTTTTCAGAGAAGAAATGAACAGGGAGAAAGAAGAATGTACAGAGAAGTACAGACTTCAGAAACAACAGAGAGAGCAGCAACAGCAACAACGGCAGCAGCAACCTGAACCTGACAGAGGCTTTGTCGATTGTCGTATCGACACCAAAGAGTTCTTCTTCTCTTTCCGAAGAAGCAGACCTATCGTCAGAAAGTCTATCGTCAGAGGACGTCGCATTCTTAGAAACTAAAAGATTGCCATAGCAAACAAAAAACACATCCCTTTTCAGGGCTACACAATACTCCAGAAAGTAATAACAATCGATTTGCCAATGTGTGTATGTAGAGTAGTGTGAATATAAACAGTGACTCTTTTGTGGTGTGAGTGTATGTGTTGTGTGGATAGTAGATAATGATCATGTTTTTTTGCTGTTTGACGTGCGTGGAGAGTAGATTTTGGGTTTGATTGCTTTGCGCATGTGAATAGTATATAAATTTTTAAAATGAAAATTTTTAAATTAGTAATGGGTAGTATAAAAAAGTGAGTGAGTGTTTCTTTTAGGTCCGCGCGTTGTTTGGTCATTATCTAGGTAATATAACTTTTGTTTTAGGGGATGTTTTCCTTCACGTCCGCGCTTTAACTATAAATTGAAAATCGCTTGGCAGTCTAGCTACCCTGTTCATTCGTTAACAAGACAATGAATACCAGAATAAGCAAACTTCTTGAACTCCCGATACATCTGGAATATGTCAGGCGCCTGGTAAATGAACTGGCAGCGGAGGCCATAGTAGAAGAGGGAAGAATAAAGAAGGAAGAGGAGTAGAGAAGACAGAGGGAACAGGAGGAAAAGAAAATAGGAGAGAGTATGGCTTACAAGATACCAGAGACAGAGGATTGGGGTGCTGAAGCCAATCATCCTCCCTCTGCGCTCTCAAGACAAAAAGTAAAAGGAGACTGGGGAAGAAGATGTGTGTGTGGTGCCAGGCCAGGAAGGTGCCATCATTAACCAGGTGTCACTGGAGTTCAAAAACAAACAGCCCTTTTCAGGGCTACCCAATACTCTAGAAAAGAAATAGTAATCGATTTGCCAGTGTGTGTATGTAGAGTAGTGTGAATATAAACACTGACTCTTTTTTTAAAAATTGTGTGTGTGTGTGTGTGTGTGTTTGTAAGCGCTCACGTACGTTTGTGTGGATAGTAGATTATTGAGTTATGTAAGAGCTTAAGTTGGTTTGTGTGGATAGTAGATTAGGGTTTCATTTTAATGCTTTGCGTATGTGGATAGTAGATTTGGGGTTTGTTTATTGCTGCTTCACGTATGTGGATAGTAGATAATATGAAATGAGAAAAGTAGGGGATGTTTTCCTTAACGTCCGCGCGTTTTAAGTAATGATCTAGGTAATATAAATTTTATGTCTTGGGGATGTTTTCCTTCACGTCCGCGCTTTCACTATAAGAACCCACAAGGTTTGATGTTCGAACCATTCTACGGAATAAAGACAAGGAAGATGGTAGCTGTAACAGAATTGTTTAACCAGTTGAGGGACATTTGGTATTGGATGGTGGATGGAGCTTATGTAGTGGAGAAGACTGAACGAGAATGGAAGCATGAAGTTACCCGGGATTTTGTCAGAAGGCAAGTGACCAACCTGAAATTAGCTATGGATCTGGTGAAAGAGATGATAGAAGAAGAAGTAAAAAGACTAAGAGGCTTTATAGATCCAGAGTATGTAAAGATTGGTCACTTAAAGGAAGCCATGGATAATGTGATAGAAGTAAGGTGCTTTTTGGAAGACGTAATGGAATGGACAGAGTGGTCCTTTGTCAAACACGGTCTGGACCAGCTTAAGAAATCGGAAGAACTTATGAGAAAAGTAATGGAGGAAGAAGTAAAGAAGATCAAAGACAAGTGGAATAAAGAACGAAAGGATAAGGAAAACTTAAAGAAAAAAGAGGCCTTTGACAAACTCAACAACAATTGGATCATAATACAGGAGAAATTCCGAGCAATAGGTCATCCAGACTGGATGCCAGAGAAGGAGAAGAAGAAGAAGAAAGGAATACTGGCAAAAGTGAGAACTTGGTGGAAGCAGTGGAGGAAATAAAAGAAGAAGATGATAAAACCCAAAGGCCCTTTTCAGGGCCACTCCAATCTCTCGAAAAGAGATAGACTTTCAATTGCCTACCCCATTTTTTTATTTTTTTATTTTTTAAAAAAACAAAAAACTAGAGACCCATCAGGTCGGGAACATATTAAAATAGGGTCCCGACCCTGTTCCATTTCCCCTAGTCCCAAGACAGGCCCAAGCTCTATTCCCATGTTCAATTCCCCTTGTCCCTAGAATTGCTATTTTTTTTCTGCCATGTTCAATTCCCCTTGTCCCTAAAGTAGTTTTTTTCTCCCATGTTAAATTCCCCTTGTCCCTAGACAAGCCCAAAATCTATTCCCATGTTAAATTCCATTGTCCCTATAGTGGTATGACAATATTGCCCATGTTAAATTTACATAGTCCCTATAGTGGCCCAGGGGCGTTTTTAATGGTAAGACCCATTGTCCCTATAGTGGCCCCATTCACTACTAACGAGTCTTAACTAAGATGTTGTTTGCACTGTACAAATCCAAGGCTGAAAGGAATATGACACGTAAACTTCAACGAGTCTTTACTAAGATGTTGGCACTGTACAAATCCAAGACTGAAAGGAATATGACACGAAAACTTCAACGAGTCTTTACTAAGATGTTGTTTGCACTGTACAAATCCAAGGCTGAAAGGAATATGACACGAAAACTTCAACGAGTCTTTACTAAGATGTTGGCACTGTACAAATCCAAGGCTGAAAGGAATATGACACGAAAACTTCAACGAGTCTTTATTAAGATGTTGGCACTGTACAAATCCAAGGCTGAAAGGAATATGACACGAAAACTTCAACGAGTCTTTACTAAAATGTTGGCACTGTACAAATCCAAGGCTGAAAGGAATATGACACGAAAACTTCAACGAGTCTTTACTAAGATGTTGGCACTGTACAAATCCAAGGCTGAAAGGAATATGACACGAAAACTTCAACGAGTCTTTACTAAAATGTTGGCACTGTACAAATCCAAGGCTGAAAGGAATATGACACGAAAACTTCAACGAGTCTTTACTAAAATGTTGGCACTGTACAAATCCAAGGCTGAAAGGAATATGACACGAAAACTTCAACGAGTCTTTACTAAGATGTTGGCACTGTACAAATCCAAGGCTAAAAGGATGGTTTGTGTCAATGATTATGTCTGTTATATCTACGTTATCGGTGAATGCATTATTTTGAGGTCGCCTACGTGTATGCATTGTATGATCTGCATTATCAGATGACTCTTTATAAAACATCATAGACTGGGTCAGCAGACATTATATAATTTTCGCTGTTATCTGGCAAGTCCGAGAATCTTTGTGGCAGTGTGGAGAAGTGTTTCTATTCCCGTTCCATCGATAGACTAAAGTTCACTTTTGAACAACGCCATGATAACATTGTTGACAAGTCCATCCTGGACATCGTCAGAATAACTGTTATTGTCAGCCTATATGAGTTCTCCCTCAATTTGTAAGAAGGCCTCACACAGGAGAAATTACATAAACGTTTCTTGCACTTGTAATTCAATTTGTGCTTGATCAGGGACTCTACTAGTGTACGAATGGTACACTAACATCAACCACACATATAATACTGACAATGTAAAAACTCTATAAAACGTTTTGCTAAATTTGATATCTTGTTCTTTACATTGACTAACACAAAGTCAATATATATTAATGTTATTCTTGCAAATGATAAATCCTTTAGATGTCTCAAAACTATTATCAGTACATATTTGTGCCATATTTGTCTAAAGGAGATGTTTACTCTATTTACTAAATACGGAATTATTCATGAGATTATAGAAGTCTTTTTCAACGTCATTCGTTACTTTTGGTCTCCTTGTGGTATTTAATTCAATTCAGTGTAAGATTTTAACCAATATTCTAAATCAAATAAGTCGACTCTATCTGAGTCAAATTTAAACCTACATTTTTAAATTATGTACAACTTTAAAGTTCTTTAATGCATGACGTATTTTCCTTTGTTCTCCTACGTGTGTAATAGCTTATGTGTCCATGTCCTGTACCACTTTTCTCCTCTATTACTTTCTTCTGAAATGGTGATGTACTTGTGTACTAGCTTATGTGTCCATGTCCTGTACCACTTTTCTCCTCTATTACCTTCTTCTGAAATGGTGATATACGTGTGTAATAGCTTATGTGTCCATGTCATCTACCACTTTTCTCCTCTATTACTTTCTTCTGAAATGGTGATGTACGTGTGCAATAGCTTATGTGTCCATGTACTGTACCACTTTTCTCCTCTATTACTTTCTTCTGAAATGGTGATATACGTGTGCAATAGCTTATGTGTCCATGTCATGTACCACTTTTCTCCTCTATTACTTTCTTCTGAAATGGTGATGTACGTGTGTAATAGCTTATGTGTCCATGTCCTGTATCACTTTTCTCCTCTATTACTTTCTTCTGAAATGGTGATATACAACATTCTTGTGGAATTAGTTTTTTCAGACCATGATTGGTAGCTGGTTTTGTATCAATAATTTCACTTCTACAATACGACCATGATTGGTAGCTGGTTTTGTATCAATAATTTCACTTCTACAATACGACCATGATTGGTAGCTGGTTTTGTATCAATAATTTCACTTCTACAATACGACCATCTTTCAAACACACTGAGAATAGAAACATTGCCATTTTAAAGATCTTTTTAGAAATAACATTCACTTTGACTTGTAATACTCGACATACATTTTCCACTTTGCTTCATCATCAGTAGAGTGAGCACTAGTGATTTGCTAATTCAGCCTCCTTATTCTATTATCACGAACATCATGTCATAGTCTGTAAGGAATAATTATTATACTTTACTTATTGTCAAACTATTAGGCCTATCTGTTCAGGTATCACGCTAATTCAGCCTCCTTATTCTATTATCATGAACATCATGTCATAGCCTGTAAGGAATTCTAATAGTAGTGAATGGGGATACCATAGCGTCAATGGGACTTCGCATTACAAAACCCCCTGGGACACTCTAGCGTCAATGGGAAATTTAACATTACGGAAAACCCTGGGACACTTTAGCGTCAAGGGGAATTTAACATGGGAATAAATCGTGGGACTGTCTAGCGTCAAGGGGAATTGAACATGGGAATAAATCGTGGGACTGTTTAGCGTCAAGGGAAATTGAACATGGGAATAAATCGTGGGACTGTCTAGCGTCAAGGGGAATTTAACATATGGAAATTGAACATGGTGGGTCTGTATAGCGTCAAGGGAAATTGAACATGGTGGGATTGTATAGGGACAATGATGGTAGAGGGTCAAACACAACAGAGACAGAGACATACATACACTAGTACAAGCGTGAGATTTATATATAAAGCATTACCAAGACCTGAAATCTTGCTGGGGTGTTCAAATATTTGCATAATTGTAATGATGCTATAAATAGCTATAATCAAGGAAATGCTCAACGACAAAATGGATGTGACTAAAAGTAACGCTAAAATGACGAAATTGTCCCAGAATTTAAAGGAAAATAAACATATCCCCGAAAATTAAGTTACAATGGTTTAGACTAAAATGGATAAAATTAGTAACTACTTACAATATCAACTTGTGTGACGATCGTGGATAAACACCCATGTATCTATTTATAGCTATAATCAGCTAAAAATCATATGAAATCCCACTATCTATTTATACTACAACTTGTGGGTTATTCCTTTGGAAAAACCCCACTATCTTTTTATAGAGGATAAACCCAACAAATATACTATCCAGACGTTCTTACACACACACACACACACACACACGCACAACAGATCGAAGAATAAACCAAAATTAAAATATAGTATCCATACAAACGTACGCTAACGCGTACAAACATCAAATATACTATCCACACAAACGTACACGAACGCATACAAACCCCAAATATACTATCCATACAAACTTACGCGAACGCATACAAACCTCAAATATACTATCCACACAACGTACGCGAAAGCATACAAACCCCAAATATACTATACGTGAACGCATACAAACCGCAAATATACTATATACACAACGTCGCTAACGCATACAAAACCCAAATATACTATCCACACAAACGTACACGAACGCATACAAACCCCAAATATACTATCCATACAAACTTACGCTAACGCATACAAACTTCAAATATACTATCCACACAACGTACGCGAAAGCATACAAACCCCAAATATACTATCCACGCAACGTCGCTAACGCGTACAAACCCCAAATATACTATTCACACAAACGTACGCGAACGCATACAAACCTCAAATATGCTATCCACACAACGTACGCGAAAGCATACAAACCCCAAATATACTATCCACACAACGTCGCTAACGCATACAAACCCCAAATATACTATCCATACAAACTTACGAAAACGCATACAAACCCCAAATATACTATCTACACAACGTCGCTAACGCGTACAAACCCCAAATATACTATCCACACAACGTCGCTAACGCATACAAACCCCAAATATGCTATCCACACAAACGTACGCGAACGCATACAAACCCCAAATATACTATCCACACAACGTCGCTAACGCATACAAACCCCAAATATACTATCCACACAAACGTACACGAACGCATACAAACCCCAAATATACTATCCACACAATGTCGCTAACGCATACAAACCCCAAATATACTATCCACACTCGGGAGGAAGAAAAAAAAAACAACCAAATATACGATCTACACAACGCACGCACGCACACACACACACACACACACACACACACACACACACACCACAGAGGGAAGAAGAAAACCATTATACACTATCCACACGGAGTGAAGAAATAACCCTTTATATATACTATCAACAGAGAGTGAAGAAAATAACCCATTATATTCCATCAACACAGAGTGAAGAAGAAAAAAGTTTTTTGAAAGCACCTAAGCCCTCACCTGCAATGACCAACTCTGCCAAACATCTACACCCCACCCCCCACTCCCAACACTACAAAACCCATTTAACCCGTTCTTTTATGGCATCAGTGTGTGATTTAGGAAACATCAAGACACAAAATGATGGATGAATAGACTGACTATTGTTTACCGACTTGCATGCCTAAAGAGCGTGCGTGAAGGAAAACATCCTTCCATTTCAATTTTAACTAAAACATGATCCAGAGGGATAGAGAGAGGTGAAAGAGCACAATTTCATAAAGTGTGAGTAAAAACAAAACACGCCATCCTTATTATACAATGTCAAGACCAAGAGACACTTACGTGTTCTTTCTGGTCTATTCTCCTTTAGAAGGTAGTATGAAATTTCACATCAGGGCCAACGCATCGGCTCACATTGTCAATTTTTCCATTTCCATGTCTTCACTGGCACAAGTTCTTCCTCATCTTCAATTTCTTCTTCTTCTGAATCCCTCTTCTCTTTTTCGTCTTGTTTCTGTTTCTTCTCTTTTCTCGTAGGGCACTCTGAATCCCAGTGTCCTTTCTCCTGACAACGATATTAGGTATCTTGACTTTTGTTTCTCTTTCTTAGACGAAGCAGGTATTCTGGAGACAAATGCCCATTTACCTTTGCAGATATAGCAAACTTCATCAGCACTTACACACTTTCGCATGACTCTCATCAAATCAACGACCAAAAGAGTAAGTTTTGTTGCCAATTTCGCCTGTGAATTATGCTTTCGTATGACTTTTAGCATATATTTGACCAGCAGGTCGATCTGTGCTGACTCTTCCATCTTCTTGATCGTTTGAGAGTGGAATGAATACTCTGACGCTAAGACACTCTCCCTATATACAGGGACGTGCTGCGTATGAAACCTAGTCAAATGTAATTTTGCAATAAGATGAAACGATTTCATTGAGAAAGTAAAAGGCAATGACGTGCCGTGTCGCCTCACACAAGACCTGAAGTGTTAGCTCAAATCCGTGTCAGCGATTTCGAAGACGACATAACTGAGCTTTAATCAATGCTCTCCATTTGTGCCACAAAACCACGAGTCCTGATTCACGCCAAAAGAGATTTCGTTCGGTCCATAAAAAATAGTATCACATCTGAGAAACGCAGAAACGAACTTCCAGAAAACTGAGAACGACGGCTTACACCTAAAACGTGAAATGTATGAGTTCAAGTAGTGCGTAAAACTTAGTCAAATTAAATTTTTATAGTCAAGACGAAACGATCTCTTTTCGAAGAAAAAAGCAGACACCAAGCGACAATGGCGATCCGTGTCACACAACACTTTTCAAAATGTGTATTATTAGAGGTTTGTTCTAGCGATCTGCACGGTTAAATTAAATGTTGATGTATTTTGCAATAAGACGGACACAATTTCCATGGGATCGCCCATGGTACCATTGTTCGAGCATTAGTTTAATTTTCTTAAATATTTTTTTTTTATATAAATCGCCTATAGGATAGACCCAGTAAAGCATGGCCATTCTCGTCACTGTGTGAATAGCTACTCAAGTCAATTCGAAGTGAACGCGGTAAGAAAATAAGTATAGCCAATGAAATGGCTTACAACGGGTGATGCATTGCTTTGCTCTAAGACTGTGTGGCGTAATAATCCCTACGCTCTTGCGTTGTTATCATTACAGTGCAGACAGACTGGAATGTGAACTTACAAGCCCTCTTTGTGTATTGTACGATTTCTTCTTACCACATCAAAATACTGAGTGTCACAGTATTGGTTCGCGTTTACAAGCTGACCATTTTTTTTATATCTTACTTAAACATTTTAACATAAACACTCACACTCACATCGGTAGAGACAGAACAGACGTGTTACAGTATTGAAGGGCATGTTATCTTTTTTTTCTTCAAACTAATAAATTTGGGGTTTGTATGAAGTAAAGAACCGAAAGTACAGTGAAACTCAAGGATGATGACCCAATCTGTCTGTCTATTGATGCGTGTATTTACTTAAGAAGAAATATGACCTCTAAAACACAAAGAGATACGGCAAGCATGATCAGAATAAACACAACGATGTTTTCCTTCACGCCCGTGTAATTTAGAGTTTCAATCCTCTTTCAAGACAAACTTGGTCTCCTTTTGTAGGGCTTGAAATAAACAAAAAACTGAAAAATCTTAAGCACTTTGCTATAGATAATTTCATCAACAGACTAAACAACATAAATACCGTTAGAACACCAGAAATCCTTAAATCTTCTATCAAAAAGAAATGCATCAAAAAATTAAAGATTAACGATAACTAACCAATGAAACCGAATTTAACAAAGGCAATGACATGTGAAGAAATGTCTCTCACCTTGGAAAGGTAGGCGAATGTAATCTGTCATGCACCATCAACTTGAAAAAAAACTATAAACAGAGAGAAATATGAATTCCAAATTCATTTTTTTTAAAAAAAAATTGTTTCGTTTCTTTTTTCTTTCTTATAACAAATCTAAGCACTAATATAGAGTGGAAAAGGGAAAATGCACATAAAAGCTTTGATATTTCTGAAAAAATGAGGGGATATTCCTAACGTTTATAATCACCTATATATGCTTGGACTTGTCTGTTACTTATCCATAAAACAAGATGTACATATTTCTGGTCAAGCTGCAAGTGTGTGCGTGTTTTGGAAAATAGTAAAAACTGGATATACAATTTTCTCGTGACACTTATAAAGTGAAAAGTCTGTGCAAGTGTCAAAAGCCAAAGTCATATAAGTTTTGTATTTTGTACGGCTTGTAAAGATTTCCACTTTAGAAAATGTGAAGTATCACAAGTTATTATCACAAACAGAAGTGGAACATAGGGGCTTGCAAGAAAGAAAGAAAATAACCCAGACAGTTGGTGTCATCAAGAGTGCTAGAGACGGTACCCGAACTTGCTTGCTTGCTGACTTGAATTAAAGTGATTTTCGCTCCAATGGAGCATGTATCACTGGTTTAATCACGCACCGCGTGATTTTTAATTACTCCCGGGGAAGGAAAGATAGCCTCATCCCCCAGGCTTTTATGTACTCACAGACTACTTTTAAATTTAGCCACTCAAGGTGTAGGACTAACTAGTCCTTAACAACCTGACGGAAAGACTTTAAACATGAGTGGGAATAGTCTCACCACACACTCATTTTTCTTAGTTGGTTTGAAATGCCTCAGGTGTCAACCCGAGCAGTATGTAAAGCCCGCTACGTTTGGTCGGTAGCGATAACGTCACATTAGGACACATGGGCGTGTGGCAGGTGGAAATCGTTCCACATTCTGCCACGTGTACGATGTCCGAGCGTGGTAAAGGAGGAAAAAGGGTGGTCAGGAAGCCAGCGATGGATGTTAAGTACTCCCCAAAACGCCAGCCCGTAC
Source organism: Sinohyriopsis cumingii (assembly GCA_028554795.2). NCBI lineage: Eukaryota > Metazoa > Mollusca > Bivalvia > Unionida > Unionidae > Sinohyriopsis > Sinohyriopsis cumingii. Next base: position 965,424 of record JAPYKE020000069.1, on the reverse strand, counting down.
TTATTTCAAATCAAGTCGTGTCCCCAAAAAAGAAGACGTGTACGACATCGAAGGCATTCTCGAACACAGAACCCGTAAAGTGGGCAAACGACGTGTCAAAGAATTCAAAGTACGTTGGAAAGGATATCCACCCAGTTTTGATTCTTGGATCGACACTTCGCAAGTCATCGACTATAAAAAGAAGTGACCATCATGCCCTTTCACACAGATTCAGCTCCTCCGATCACTCCTTCACCCAGTTCTTCTCTGCAAGATTTACAAAAACAACCCTTGTGGGTGTGGTGTGGAGAACGTGTGCCTAAATCGTCTTTTTCTGCCAAATCTTCGTGGTGTATTGTGTCATCGGGGCAGCCATTGCCAATTTGAGTTTGCAACAAGGAGACAAACAATTGTGGACGATTTTATTGAGCATTTGCATCGGTTACCTGCTTCCCAATCATTTCCTGAAATTCTCCTCGAACGGGAAGAACGGGAATCTTGCGTCCAGTGTCAGTCACCACTCCAATACCAACAACAACAACCCCATTTTGGGCGGAGACACGCCTCTGACTTCCAGTAACCCCTCGGACAGTCACAGAACTCTGGAATTATGAACAATAACAACCAATTTTGCTTAACCTTACCCAGTGACAGTTCAGGTGTTTCCCATCAACACTTTCTGCTGTTACACTGTCAAGTTACCTCAAACCATCCAATTAGATCACGAAGCCCATTGGGAAGTGGCTTTGGTGGAAATCATTCACCCAACACAAATCAAAAACATCACCGAAAAGCAAAACACTTTCCAGGTGGAAATCCTGAATGCCCAATTGGAGGAAGAAATCAATGAAATCTGGTTTTTAGGGGACACAAGACCAGCCAGCAATCCAGCCTTCATTATCTACACCTTGAAAATTCCTTCAGGTTATTATTTTAGTGGTGAACATTTGGTGGACACTATTGCGGACAGGTTCAACTTAGCCTTGGCAAAGCACTGAACAGAGCTCAAAAAAGTGTGAAGATTGAGTACCATAAAGTGGCTCATCGTCTCATGATCAAATTTCAAGATACGGACACATTGTCCCTCATTTTCAATGGTAGTTTGTTTGAAATTTTGGGTGGACGTGCAGAAATGGTCGCAAACAATTTGAGCCCCAAGATCAACAGTAATATGGATTTTTACAGAGCTTTTGGAAACCCGGCAGAACTGAGCCAAGGACTGAATTTGATCTTTGTATATTCCGATGTGGTGGAGTACAACGTGGTGGGACACACCTCCGTACCGTTACTGCATGTCATTCCATTCAAAGTGGATAGTGCCACGACCAGTGACCAGGAAGGTGGAAACACGTATCACGTACAGCGCGAATTTGTACATCCTCATTATTTGCCCGTCAGTAAGTCGTATTTGGAACATCGCTATAAAAGGAGATCTGGGACAAAATATTCCATTCACCAAAGGGAAAGTTACAGTGAAACTCCATTTTCGATAACGGTTCTCTAAAGAATTGTAAGTCAAGACAGCGACGAGGGACATTTCCACCCTATAAAATCCGACCAGATTCGTGTGCAAATTCAGTTTGCAGAAAATCTAAGCGCAGATAATATGGTGAACGTCATCCTGTATGCTGAATTTGATAAAACGATAGAAATCAACAGTTTGAGAGAAATCATTCTAGACTATTAGAAGTCATGGAAAACTTTTATCAATGTTTATATAGTAGGGATTCTTTGGACATCGAATGTGAAGATCCTGAGGAAGGAAAACCCAAAGACAAAGACGAAGAAGTCACCATAATGAAATCTAGATGGCCAGAACAAGAAGCCCATTTAGTTTCCTGTTATGCTATAGTCTCGGCAGAAAAAATGACGGAACTGATCAAGAAAGATTGCTATGGATGTCAAAACAACCATCCCAGTCAAATTCAACACGATAAATGCCTGACGTTGAGTCAAGAAGAAAAATTGGACGAATATCTGGACGAAGCTTGGAGTCTCATCTCGGAAGAAGACGTGTTGCAACAGTGGTATAAAGGCTTGCGTGAACATTCTTTTCCTCCATGAACAACTCAAGAGATCCATGGCATCGAAGCTCTCTTGAATCAGAGTTGGGAGACAGGACGTAGAAACGGATACTTGTCAGACATTTTCAAGCAAAAAGTCAGGATCAAATTGATCACTTATCATTACCTGTGAAGAAGAAAAAAAACATGGATACCTGGGAACTTTATTACCTTTTGAACCACAGTTCGTACACGGCTTCTTGGAATCCTGTCGTCTGTGCTAAAGATGAACTCCCTCATCGCAAACCTCAAGACCATCAAGCTTATGTGATCAACACGGACGACAGTCATCTCCCAGGAACCCACTGGCTAGCCGTCTACTTTCCTCAAGAAGGATGTGTGGAATATTTCGATTCGTACGGATTGCCCCCTTTGGAAGACGATATCATCGACTTTATGAGAAGAAATGCTCAGACCACCCGATTCAATAATGTGAAATTACAAAGCACAGATTCCTTGGTGTGTGGACAATATTGTGTGTATTTTCTGCATCATCGCAGCCTGGGCTATTCCTTAGAACATTTAGTGACTCATTTTGATCCTCGTTCTTCTTCAAGAAACGATGTGAAAGTAGACCGATGGTTTTGTGACCAGTATGCTTATCTTTTGTCTCAAGCTAGGAAACGTAGTGTCCATCAATGGCCCAATGACTTCCAACAGTGGAAATCACAATTTCATTCACAACGTTGTCAGCCCTGTCCAAAATAATGTGAGTTGAAAAAAATGTTTAGTATTTGAAAAAATGTTTGATGTTATATTGTTTAATTATTGTTAGTGTTAAGTGATTTTGAGTAAAAAAATGTTGTGTTTTGACGAAAGAAAAAATGCCTTTGTGATTTGTTTGACTATAGATATTCTGATTCATGCTCTTTGACTTCTTACTATCCCTCTCATGACACTCATTGAACGGTCCGACTCGAACACCGTGTGGGGATGTTTTCCTTCACCTCCGCGCTTTGACCATAAAAACGGGGCAGTCTCCAGTCTGCCCATCCATTGTCGACTCATCTTCCTACGAAGATGTGCTCCAGACTAGCTAAGTTGTACGAAGCCTATGTGAATTTGCATAGGGTCATGACAAGTCTGATATCGCGACCTGAAGAGATAGAGAATGTGAGAATGTTGAAAGTCACTGAAGACCTGAAAGAAGAGCTCTTCAAGGAGGAAATCAAGAAGGAGAAAGAAGAATGGACGGAGAAGTACAGACTTCATAAACAGCAGAGAGAGCAGCAACAGCAGCAACAGCAGCAGCACCATGAACCTTTATCTTGGTTAGAAAGTGTGACTCTAAGCCCTTCGTTTCCGTCGCCTATCAAATTTTTTTTAAAATAGTGATGGTTAGTAAAAACTGAGAGTAGTGAAGTGGGGCACCCTAGCGACAATGGGAATTAGCATTACAGACCCCCCTGGGTCACTCTAGCTGCAATGGAAATTTAACATGGGGAAAAATCATGGGTCACTCTAGCGACAAAGGAAATTAACACGGGAATAAATCGTGGGTCTGTTGAGCGACAAGGGAAATTAAGATGGGGAAAATTGTTGGGTCACTCTAGCGACAAGGGAAATTGAACATGGGGAATTGATCGTGGGACTGTTTAGGGACTAGGGGAAATGGAACAGGGTCGGGACCCTATTTTACAAAAATTAAAAAAAATAAGAAGGGGTAGGCAATTGAAAGTCTATCTCTTTTCGAGAAATATGGGTGGCCCTGAAAAGGGCCTTTGGTTTCATCATCATCTTCTTTTATTTCCTCCACTTCCGTAGCCATCTTCTAACTTTTGCCATTATTCCTGTCTTCTTCTTTATTTCTGATTCAGGCATCCAGTCAGGATGACCTATCACTCGGAATTTCTCCTGTATTCGTATCCAGTTATTGTTTGAGTTTCTCGAAGCTTTCTTTTCTCTTTCTATTTTCTTCTTCTCTTCTTTCCTTAGTCCACTTTTCTTTGATGTTCTTTACCTCTTCCGTCATCACTTTCCTCATTGCTTTTTGTCAGCTGATCCAACCCCCATTTTACGTATCGCCACTCCGTCCAATTCAATATCTTTTCTATGAAGCACCTGATTTCGATGACATTTTCAGGTGGTTCCTTTAAACTTCCCACTCTTACATAAGGCGGGTCAATCAATCCTCTCAATCTCTTTTCCTCTTCTTCCATGATTCCTTTTACTATCTCCTTTGCTTCGTTCAGAGTATTAAAACAGTCAAGACACTTTTCTAACTTGAATTCTTTCTCTATCTTTTCCATGACAAACGTAACATCTACTATCCAATAATAAATACCTATCAAATGATTCAATAACGCTGTTGCTACCACCATTTTCTTTGTCTTTATTCCGTGGAATGGGTTTTAATGGCTAACACTGTTAGCTTTATAGTTAAAGCGCGGACGTGATGGAAAACATCACCCTAAAACAAGATTAATATTACCTAGATTATCACTTAAAACGCGCAGATGTGAAAGAAAACATCCCCTACTTTTCTCATTTCATATGATCTACTATCCACATACGTGAAGCAGCAATTAACAAACCCAAAATCTAATATTCACACACGCAAAGTATTAAAATGAAACCCAAGTCTACTATTCACACAAACGTACTTGAGCGCTTACAAATAAACACACACACACACACAAGAAAAAGAGTCAGTGTTTCTATTTACACTACTCTACATACACACATTGGCAAATCGATTACCATTTCTTTTCTAGAGTATTGGGTAGCCCTGAAAAAGGCTGTTTGTTTTTGAACTCCAGTGACACCTGGTTAATGATGGCACCTTCCAGGCCTGGCACCACACACACATCTTCTTCCCCAGTCTCCTTTTACTTTTTTTCTTGAGAGCGCAGAGGGAGGATGATTGGCTTCAGCACCCCAATCCTCTGTCTCTGGTATCTTGTAAGCCATACTCTCTCCTATTTTCTTTTCCTCCTCTTCCCTCTGTCTTCTCTCCTCCTCTTCCTTCTTTATTCTTCCCTCTTCTACTATCGCCTCAGCTGCCAGTTCATTTAACAGGCGCCTGACATATTCCAGATGTATCTGGAGTTCAAGAAGTTTGCTTATTCTGGTATTCATTGTCTTGTTAACGAATGAACAGGGTAGCTAGACTGCCAAGCGAATTTCAATTTATACTAAAAGCGCGGACGTGAAGGAAAACATCCCTTAAAACAAAATTGATATTATCTAGATCATGAAAAAACAACGCGCGGACCTAAAAGAAACACTCACTCACTTTTTTATACTGCCCATCACTATTCTAAACAATTTTATTAAACAAATATACTATCCACATACGCAAAACAATCAAATCAAACCCCAAATCTACTCTCCCCACACGTGAAAACAGCAAAAAAAAAACATGATCATAATCTACTATCCACACAAACGTACGTCAGCACTTACAAACACACAACAAACGTACGTGAGCACTTACAAACACACAATCATATACACAAACACATGCACTCACACTATAAAAAAGAGTCAGTGTTTATATTCACACTACTCTACATACACACACTGGAAAATGGATTACTATTTCTTTTCTAGAGTATTGGGTAGCCCTGAAAAGGGCTGTTGTTTTCTTGTTTGCTTTGGCAATCTTTTAGTTTCTAAGAATGCGACGTCCTCTGACAATAGACTTTCTGACGATAGGTCTGCTTCTTCGGAAAGAGAAGAACTCTTTGGTGTCGATACGACAATCGACAAAGCCTCTGTCAGGTTCAGGTTGCTGCTGCTGCTGCTGTTGCTGCTCTCTCTCTCTGCTGTTTCTGAAGTCTGTACTTCTCTGTACATTCTTCTTTCTCCCTGTTCACTTCTTCTCTGAAGAGCTCTTCTATCAGGTCTTCAGTGACTTTTAACATTCTCACATTCTCTATCTCTTCTGGCTTCGGTATCAGACTGTGTCTGACCCTATGCAAATTCACGTAGGCTTCGTTTAGCCTAGCTAGTTTGGAGCACATCTTCGTAGGAGGATGAGTCGACAATGGATGGTTAGACTGGAGACAACCCCCGGCTTTAAAGTCAAAGCGCGGACGTGAAGGAACACATCCCTCCACGGTTTTTGAGCCGCAACGTTCAATGAGTGTCATGAGAGGGATAGAGAGAAGTCAAAGAGCATGAATCAAGATTTCTATAGTCAAACAAGCCACAAAGGCATTTTTTCTTCAAAACACAACATTTTTATTCAAAATCACTTAACACTAACAAACAACTCTAACATTGTTAATAATAATTCAACAATATAACATCAAACATTTTTTCAAATCACAAACATTTTTTTTCAATTAACACTCTACTTTAAACAGGGTTGACAACGTTGTGAATGAAATTGTGATCTCCACTGTTGGAAGTCATTAGGCCATTGATGGACACTACGTTTCCTAGCTTGAGACGAAAGATAAGCATAATGGTCACAAAACCATTGATCTACTTTCACATCGTTTCTAGAAGAAGAACGAGGATCAAAATGAGTCACTAAATGTTCTAAGGAATAGCCCAGGCTGCGATGATGCAGAAAATACACACAATATTGTCCACACACCAAGGAATCTGTGCCTTGTAATTTTACATTATTGAATCGGGTGGTCTGAGCATTTCTTCTCATAAAGTCAATGATATCGTCTTCCAAAGGGGGCAATCCGTACGAATCGAAATATTCCACACATCCTCCTTGAGGAAAGTAGACGGCAACCCAGTGGGTTCCTGGGAGATGACTGTCGTCCGTGTTGATCACATAAGCTTGATGGTCTTGAGGTTTGCGATGAGGGAGTTCATCTTTAGCACAGACGACAGGATTCCAAGAAGCCGTGTACGAACTGTGGTTCAAAAGGTAATAAAGTTCCCAGGTATCCATTGATCTGCGTGTTTTTCTTTTTCTTCACAGGTAATAATAAGTCATCAATTCGATCCTGACTTTTTGCTTGAAAATGTCTGACAAATAACCGTTCTTCGTTTCGTCTCCTCACTCTGATTTAGGAGAGCTTCGATACGATGGATCTCTTGAGTGGTTAATGGTGGACAAGAATGTTCACGCAAGTCTTTATACCACTGGTGCAACACGACTTCGTCCGAGATGAGACTCCAAGCTTCGTCCAGTTACTCGTCCAATTTTTCTTCTTGACTCAGCATCAGGCATTTATCGTGTTGAATTTGACTGGGATGGTCGTTTTGACATCCATAGCAATCTTTCTTGATCAGTTCCGTCATTTTTTCGACCAAGTGTTTGGCAAAACAGGAAACTAAATGGGCTTCTTGTTCTGGCCATCTCGACTTCATCATGACAACTTCTTCGTCTTTGTCTTGGGATTCTTCTTCCACAGTCTCCTCACATTCCATCTTCAAAGTTTCTCCACTAGGTAAAGAGGGATAACAGTCTTCCATAGCTTCTAATAATCTAGAATGACTTCTCTTAAACTGTTGATTTCTATGGTATTATCGAATTCGCCATACCACGCAAGCATCCAGATGAGTGTTCTTGGCTTCTTTTCCGTACGTCAAGAGATTTTCCAGGTAGGCTCGATAAGGTTAAGTATCCATGCTGCTGCTGACAAGTTTGTTATTCAAGTACAAGTCCACTTCGCTGAACAAGGAATGCATGAAATTATTGACGGGAGCTACTGCTTCATCACCGCCAATGTTAGCGTTGGGTGGTTCGATCACTTTCACTTTCAAGTAAAGGTAACTGCTATTCAGATCGATGTAATCTTCGGGCAGTCCTTTGATTTCAAACTCGATGGGAGCGGAATCCGTCAAAGAGGAGACGGGATGAAATTCGACCCACTGGGATTCTTGCATCGTCATCATGGTGGGGGGGCATGGCAAACAGATCCAGTTCCGACTTGGAACAGGCGCAAGACTCTCGGTGCATCATTTTTTTCTGTGTCTCAATAATCGAAAACGTCTAAGTCTCGAACGGTTCTTTTTTTCTTTGTCTTTCTAGCTTTAGACGTGTGAAGTCTGGTGAAAGGGTGTTTTCTTCGTCGTCTCTTTCTGCCTTGTCCTTGCTGAATGCCTGACTCGGTAGCGTGCAGGGCATTTATAGGTGTGTCTCGTCGGCTCAAAAGGTCTTTGCCCATTTGCAACAAGACATTTTTGCCTGCCCTCATGAAGGCTTCTTTGGGATTTTGTTTGTCGATGATGACATTTTGGAGAAATTCTTTGCCTTGCGTCAGTGCCGCATCTTTCAAGGCGTGTAATCCTCGTGTCACCGGGGCCACCGAACGAAAGGCCGATTTTAACATATCTCCTAAACCGTGTCTTCGCTGTCGAGCAACCCCTCGGTACACTGGATATATGACTTACGAGTCGTGAGAGAACAGTTTTCGAAAATGGAGTTTCACCGTGACTTTTCCTTTGGTGAATGAAATATTTTGTCCCAGATCTCCTTTTATAGCAATGTTGACAGTGTCCAAATACGACCTACTGAACGTGGTAAGTGTTTCCACCTTCCTCGTCAGCGGCCGTGGCAGAATCCACTTTGGAAGAAATGACACGCTGTAACGGCACAGAGGTGTGTCCCACCACGTTGTATTCCACCACATCGGAGTACACAAACATCAAATTCAGTCCTTGGTTCAATTCTACCGGGCCACGAAATAACTTGCTAAAAGACTCGTTGTCGTAAATGATTGGTAACTCCTTTTTCTTGATCATGGCCATTCTCATGTCCATGTCTCCGCCCAACATGTCAAACAATTCAGGACAAAATAAAATGGACACGATTTTACTCCCGTCAAATTTCATCAAGAAGCGACGAACTGCTTTGTGGTATTCCATGGCGACACTTTTTTTGACACTTTCCGAAGCTTTCATAAACACGACATTAAACCTGGAGGCTATGGTGCTGACCAAATGTTGACCACTAAATTAATAGCCTGGGGGGAATGAACAAGTGATAGATGGTCGACTTTTGAGTTTTTGTGCCAGGGGTTTTCTGATCATATTTGACATGGGTATCCAAGTACTGTTGCATTGGCTCGTCATGAACTTCCACATCAAAAAAAATTTTGATTGGGAAGGACATTGAGGACTTGCGTCGGGTGAATGATTTCTACTAAAGCCACTTCCCAATGGGCTTCGTGATCTAATGGGATGGCCTGAGGTAATTTGGCCGTGTAACAGCACAACGTGTTGTTGGGAAACACCTCCATGGAACTGTCACTGGGTAAGGTTAAGTAAAATTGGTTTTGGTGACTCATAATTCCAGAGTTCTGTGGCTGTCCAAGGGGTTACTGGACGTCAGAGGCGTGTCTCCTCCTAAAATGTGGTTGTTGTTGTTGGCATTGGAGTGGTGACTGACACTGGCACTGGAGACAAGGTTCCCGTGGTTCCCGTTCGAGGTGAATTTCAGGGAGGGATTAGGAAGCAGGTAACCGATGCAACTGCTCAATAAAATGGTCCACAACTGTTCGTCTCCTTGTTGCAAACTCAAATTGGAAATGGCTGCCCCGATGACACAATACACCACGAAGATTTGGCAGAAAAAGACGATTTGCGTTTTAGGCACACGTTCTCCACACCACACCCACAAGGGTTGTTTCTGTAAATCTTGCACAGAAGAACTAGGTGAAGGAGGAGTGGTCGACGTAGCTGCGTCTGCTGTGTGAAAGGGCATGATGGTCACTTCTTTTTATAGTCGATGACTTGCGAAGCGTCGATCCAAGAATCAAAACTGGGTGGATATCCTTTCCAACGTACTTTGACTTCTTTGACACGTCGTTTGCCCACTTTACGGGTTCTGCGTTCGAGAATGCTTTCGATGTCGTACACGTCGTCTTCTTTTTTGGTGACACGTTGTAACTCGGGTAAGTAAAACGTTCCTTTGAGCACTTCTCTGTTCATGTCTTCTAATTTGTAGACGGCAGGATAACGGCCATGCACTCGTCCAGTGACACGAAACAATTCGGTCGTCCAGTTAGGTAAGTAACCTTTGTCGAAAGTGCGCTTGGTTTTGCCAATGCGAACCCAATCTCCTACGGCCAACACTCCACTTTTCTTGGGGACAGCCCTCGTCGGGGACGTACCAAACAGGAGCTCAAACACCAGCACTTCGTTCTCGGGAGTCACTTCATGCGTTCTTTCAAAGTGCGTTGAAAACGTTCCACGATGCTGGCTTTGGTTTCAGGATTCTCGGTGGTTAAAAAAAAATGAATGTCACGTTTCTTTAATTCTTTTTGGAAAGCTTGGTTCAGAAATTCGGTGCCTTTGTCCGTTTGCCATCGAAGAGGGTGACGACCGCTTTGTTTCAACACTCGTTGCAGGGCTCGCACTAACTCGCTGCTCGATTTGGAAGTCAGGGGTACGACCCAGGCAAATTTGGAAAAGACGTCGATGACACAAAACAAATATTTGTAGTATGCCTTTTATCCTTGTACTTAAGCCTTTGGCTTTTATGCATTTTTGTCTTTCGTGTTCATGTTTAAAACATTCAATAAACGTGTCCTGAAAAAAGTATATAAACTCTTGTCTTGTCTGTTTTCGTGTCACAAGTGACACTCCTAACACTATGGCTACCTCTGCTGTCTCTGCTCCCTCTTCCTCTACTGTTAAAATCATCGACGAACACTTAGATCGTGCCAGTTGGGAGGCTTTGTATCTTCGCCATCCCTTTAACATGCTCATTGCTGGACCTAGCGGTTCAGGCAAAACCGAATTCGTCAAACGCTTGATCGAACATAAACATCATTTGATCGATCGACCCTCAGCGCATCGTGTGGTGTTACAAAGAGTGGCAATCGGCGTACAGCCTGTTGCGAGAAAGTCAAGGCATTCCTAAAGAAGTCGACGGCATCGTCTCTGACTCCCGTCAAACCCATTTGGTCATTTTCGACGACATGTTAGGAGAAGACGAAGAAGAAATTAAACTGTGGTTCACGCGCAAAGGGCATCATCATAATGCCAGTGTCGTTTACATCACCCAAAATTTGTTTCAACAAAGTAAAGCCCATCGCACCATCAGTCTCAATGTGCATTACGTGGTCTTGTTTATAAGCCCTCGAGATAAATCGCAAGTGCAAGTCTTAGCCAAATAGTTAGGAACGTCTAGGCTGACTCAGGCGTACGACGATGCCACTCAAACTCCACACGCCTATTTACTCGTCGATTTGAAACCTACGACCCCCGATGATTTGCGATTTCGTACCCACTTGTTTCATCACTGGTGCTAAGACGGAGGGCCTGTCCTGTACACGTCTCCGTCTTCGACTTATCTTCATCCTACAAAAAAATCTATAAAAACCTCAGACCGTTTTCGTCTGTCTCACACAACGTCAACATGACGTCCCTTCAGTCGCATCTTCCCGTCAAATTGATTCGTGCCTTGTCAGTCGAGAATAAAATACACAAATACGGGCTCGTGTCTTAGAAGCTAGTCTCAAAGAAATCTTACGATCGTTCACGGTGACGGCACGTCAATTACTCTAATGGATCATTCAGATTCCTCATCAAACCAAACGCTTTTTTGATCGAAACAAAGTCGCTTTGACCCAACTGGCCGATCCTCGCATCGATACTCAAACCAATAAACAAATCATTTTGAAACCTGGAGGGAGCGGTACTCTAGGAGGGGTCATCATTCGCTCTCTCTTAAGATGGGATCCTAATGCTCCCAAACTTCTCCCCAAGAAAAAAGTCAACCGAAGCTCCAAGAAGAAGAAAAAGAGCCACGGTGTCAAGACCAAGTCCCCAAGGAGACCCGTGCCTGCAAGATCTTCTCCAGTGGCGGGACCCTCCTCTTACCAGACACCACCCCGGAAAAAGAAAAGAAGCCCCCAGAAAAAGAAACAGAGAAAATGTCCCCAGAAAAAGAAAAGCCCACAGAAGAAAACTAGTCGCAAGAGAGGCACTTCGGCCAGGTCGCAACCTTACACTCGCAAACCACGACCTGCAAAGGCGGTGACTGCGTCTCCGGTAGCCTCAGGCTCATTCACTTCCCCGTTGATGTCACCAAGAAGTGAAGAGTACTTGGAGACGTTGATCACACCAAGAACATCTCCGTTGATGACCTCAAGAACTTCCCCAGTGGCAGGTCCCTCCAATTTAGCGGCAGTGTCCGCTGCTCACAGAGTGCCTTCTCCCAAAATCAAAGTTCAAGAGAGATCGGGCATGTTACAAAGTTTACTGGATTTGTCCAAGCATGAACTGGCTCGATTTAGTCCGTTGCGTACCCCTGCACGGCGTGTCATGCCTATCCTGAAGATGATACGCCGTAAAGACAACCAGTGGCGACGCGTTCCAGTATAAAAAAGACCTGTGACTAAGTAGGGGTATCAGTGTTTTTGGTGCTGAAGACTCAGAGATGTCACCCTCCAGAAAACATCCCTCTTCTAAACAACCCCAAGGAAAGAAAAGGAAAGGACTGCCACCACGTTTAGTCAAACATGGGGACATGTTATCTGTCCTGTCCAAAGCTTCTCCACCCCTACGAAAAAAACTCATTCAATCAGCTTCCAAAGAGGTCATCGATACCGTGTGCGAATGTTGTTTGAACGTCTTGAAAGTTACGATCCCTTTGTCGAAACACCAGAAACAATGCTTAGGCAAACATCGTCACGTTCTTCGCCAAATGGTTCAAAAGAAAATTCCCATTCGTCAAAAGAAGAAGATGTTAGTCCAACGTGGAGGCATTTTACCCCTCTTGTTAGCCCCATTGCTGAAAGGAGTCTTGGGAACCATGTTGGGAGGACTGGTGGGAGCAAGATAAAAAGGCCCGCTGAAGTCCCAAGATCTCAGAATCGACCCTTGACAACCCCATGGAAGGACGAAAACTAGCTTTAGTGCCTTACAAACGATGGATGGAATACCATCGTTGGCAAGAACAACGCACCCCGCATTTACCTCCTAATCCCCATTTGAGCGAAATGTCCCAGTTACAACACGAATTGCAGTCCTTGATGGATCGCCAAGATTTGTCCGAAACAGAAAAATCGCAAAAGTACGGTCAATTCTTGCAACGACTACAACTCTTTCACCAAAAAGCTTTAGACGAAACAGCCCTTCCCACTTTGAAAGATTTTAAGACCTTGATGAAAAGTCCAGCACCATCACCAGTACCACCACTACCAGTGACCAAGACAGAAAAAGGAGAAGAAGAAGAAGAAGGGTTTCAAACTCCACCAGAAAGTACGCAAGTTAACAACACCACCTGCCTCCAGAATTGGATGGATTAAAAAGATGATGACCACCCCTTCTTCATCACAAGAGAAAAAGAAAGTGAAGACAGAAGTGAAGACAGAAGTGAAACAAGAACCGATATCCCCTGTTCTGACATCCTCCTCTTCGACACCTATTGCCTATCTAAATCTTGCATACTGTAACCGAAACGTCAGAGTTTGTCTAGATGTTTCGTCTTCCGCTAAGCAGATTCCACGTAAAATATGTTGGTAATCCTTTAACTCGTCTTCCTCAATACGTTGCACTAGGTGAATCTCGAAGTAACCAAAATTATGAACGTTTAGTTCATTCACTAATTGAAAGTGTTCAACAAGGTCTGACCACTGAAACAATTTGTGACGAATCAGACCTCTTATACCATTCAGGTACCAGTGGTTAAAGATCTGGTGACGTAACGGATGCAGCTGTTCTTTACGTTTCACTTGTATTTTGACCAGCTCTTGGTAAATGCGTTCTCTCAACTCCACAGGCAAAGCACGAATGTTCTCTTGTAAAGTATCCATGAATAGGTCAGTCCGTACAATTCACAATCTTCTCCTAGAGCAAAAGTAATCCACATAGTGAGTAATTTCTGACCACTGCCATTCAGGGTAACGTCCAAGAATGTCATTGAACTCTTTTGATGTAAACGGTCTAGTACTCTATACAATAGGACGAATGCACATTTGACCCAGAGAAATCTAACACACTAGTTGACTTTTTTCACTTTCCTCTTATGAATTTCTCGGTACACAAGTTCTACAGTCACCCATTGAGATTTCACTCTGGCAAAGCCCTGCCAAACTTCCTTGTAAATCATCTCTTGCAGTTCTTTAGGTAATGATTCGATATCGTTTTTGAAATGAAGTTTAAATACCGGTCTCGGTGATGTCCAACATTTGATTCCTAGCCAATCTGGTTTATTCTTCGTCAACATGGTAAGTTACTTCAATGTCTCAGTCCCACTAAGGGTAAGTAATGACAATTCGGTGACCAACGAGCATGTTCTAGGCAGGCCGAATCTTGCGGTTCCCAGTGGTGAAGTGACACACCGCAACTGAAGCACTTGACTTTATCTCCTTCGCCCAAGTAGAAAAATCCGGCTCTGGCTAATTCTTCGGGGGTCGGGCCTCCCAGATACTTAGGCCATTTTCCTTTGAACGATTGAAGACGATTTTCAAAGTCGCAGTATTCCGACAAACGCACAGGAAACGAATATTCGTCTTTCACAGGTTCGTTTCGATGAGGGTTAGGTGACATGGACAGGAGTTTGCTCAGGGCTGGATGACATCCGTAGGGGGTAGACGTGAAAGTGAACATCCACCTTTAAAACGAAACCCAGTAAAGTGTCCAAGAGGACGAGCGGCATCGCTCTCGCATCCCTCAGGTTTGACACGCACAGTATCACTTTCCATGATAGGGGTAGTGAGAACAAAGTTCCCATGATGCTCTACGGCATCGCTAAGGTCACAGCGTACAGCATCGTTCCCATCGCAAGGCTCACAATCGCATTCCACTTCAGAAGTCCCACACTTGAATTGTGCCTTTCTAAACTTGTTTTGTGTTTCTCTGAAAGTATTCATCTTGTTCTCTTGGTCTTGTTAGTCACAATGAACTATCGATCTTGCATAGGGTTCCTTTTTATATACAGACCAATACCGACGTGTCCATACGGTAAGGTGAAATGATTGGGAAGTCGCAATCGCTTCTGGTACACGATTTGATAAACTTTTTCCAAGTATCGACTGACGATGTGGTGAGTGGTTAAACGTACAATCTTGTTGGGTTGACAGGTGGTCACTTTAAAGTGTTCATCCTCTCCAGATTGCAAGGCTTCTTTTAATACCCCAAAGTTGACCACACAACTGGTACGATAATTCAGAGTCAATCCTTTCACTTTGCACTTCGTGTGCACTTCTCCTTGTGGGTCCCGGTATTCGTAGCCGTAATGTTTTGGACCGCCACTGACGAAACTTAGAATCTTGTCATCGCGATGCTCGTCTGTCCAGGCTCCTAAACGGTCTCCTTCGATATCAGGGTGCTGTTGACTCGGGTGATGGATGTAAATGCAACTGTCTGTGTCAAAGTACAGGACGCGTTCCCCTAACATTTCTAAAGCTTCGTACAATTTTAAGCGAGCATGAGCTGTCACGTAAGCCGCAATGATGACATTTCCAAAAGGGTCGTCTTGTACAAAGTCCAGATCTTCTTCGTAATTGACCAAGATCAAATCCTCGCGAACGACGTCCACGTGTTTCATGTATTTGGTTTTGTCGTGAATCATCTGGAAGTATCGGGAAGGTTCTGTCAAATACTCCGTCTTGGGTAAACACGGACGTTGTGCCATTGTACCCCACAAGCAATTTAACATCACTTTGGCAAACGATCGCCTGCCTTCGTTTTTCTCGATGTGATCTAAAGTAATGCCTTCTTGTGCCCAGTATTTCTCTTTGAATGTCTTTTGGTCTTCGGGCGTGTGACACCAGGAAGGATAGCCACTGGCTTCTTGTTTCAGTTTCAAAATAGCATCCACGTAGTCGGCGAAAATGCCTTTCTGCGTGGGGTCACCCTTGTGTTCCGTGAACAATTGTGGGTGCCCTGCAGGAAAGCGACAATATTTGCACACGTAGGGATAAAGCGAACACACGTCCAAGTATTTCATTTCTTCTCCTTTCTCTTCGTCGGCTTGGTACAGCAAACAGGTGGCATTGGTCCTTCCTCCGTACAAACTATCCCTTGGGTTCAGGGGGTTAATGAACTGGTAACTTTCCACGACGCGTTTAAATTCGGGATCAGTTTTCAAACGGTGATTGTATTCGTGTTCCCACATTTCCACCACTTGGTATCCTTGCTGTTCTAACTTTAGGCGTCGCTAACAAGTGGCCTGGTACAAGTCTTCCATGGTTCGTTGTAAAAACTGTTTATTAGTGCCACGGTCAGGGTAACAGACGGGACATCCGTGAAATAAGCAACCGTTAAACTCGTACACGATCTTGGGGTTTTCTAAGTCCCAGCCATCGACCGAATGCGTTCCAATGGTCTTTTCGCCCCCTCCGTTGCGGGCATGCTGAATCCATTTGTCTTCCTTGTCGCACAAGTAATGTAACCAGCGTAGGGCTTTGACCGAGTATTGACGTTTGACATAGTTGGTCGTTTGAGGGCTGATGACAGCCACGGTGTTTTCAGGCATGAATCGTTGCCGGTACACTAAGGAACACGCTTTGGCAATGGTGCAAACTTCTTTCAAAGGATCGACCCCTCCGTGTTCCATGAACAGTTCTCGAAATTTTCCACAGCAACGTCGTAAAATGTCCACGTCGTAACGACAATACTTTAACATTTCTTCCTGAAAGTCGAAAGGGTCCGAGGCGTGAGCCTGGTACCAGGCGTAGAAAGCTTCTCGTTGTTCGGTACGCATGTTGTCAGGGTCGTAATAGTGAGCCTCAGGTAAATGGGGTAGAACGGAGTGTTGATTGGCTTCCGTATTGAAAAAGTGTGGAAAGTACCCTTTAGCCATTTCTGTCATTCCAAACGTTTTACGCATTCGGCCCAAAGGCATGGCCAAGTAACTCATCGAATCTTTAAACTGTACTTGTCCCACTTGCATGAAAATGATTTTGGCTCCGTTCAAAGTGACTTTAGGACGTTCGGTGCCTTGTTCCGTATAGTATCTCAAAAGAAACTGTCCATCGTATCCGGAGAAATTGTGAACCATCACTGTGGCATGACGATGACAATCTCCGTAACGTTCGATGTCCTCTTGGCTCCACGTCTTGTCGATGGGGTCTAAGATCCATTGTGCAAAAATCAGCTAACGTGTTCGGTCCCCGAAAGATTTTTTCACGCCCTCATGGAATCTTGCTGCAATGAGGGCAATGACTGAAGATAGGTTCTTGAATGCGAATGCGAAGGTCGTTCACCAATAAGATCTTTCTGCGGCCAGTCCCTTGAGGAGGAGAGACGTGGGTCATGTCCAATGTGGCTTTTCCATCGGTGATGTCAAACTGGTCATTGGATTGTTGCACGTGTTGAATCTTGTCCATGACTTTGGAAGCGGTCAATTCTGCAGGGCTGCTAAATTCGATCCAAACAAGGGATTTCAAACCGTCGTGTTGCATGGAAAGTCTCAAGCGATCGTCTTCTTTGGGTTGACATTGTCGCTTGAGTGTGGTGAGTAAAGAATCCCACACCCCGGTGATGAACCCTTCTGCTTTCTCTAACGGTACTTCGGACTTGAAATCTTTAAACTTCACCGTTTATTTGTAAGCCGTGGTTCTAAATTTTCTAGAGGAGCGCTTTTCTGTCTCTCGAATGGAATAGTACTTTTCAGGGTTTACTAAGGGTGGTGAACTTTGTTTAGAGGGTTTGGATTCTGGTTCACTCATGTACTCTTCAAAATCACTGGCATGAATTTGTGCCAAGACTTCAGCTCTGGTACGAGGCGATAGATCATGTTTCTGCCTCTTACTTTCTTCTTCTTTCTTCTCAAATGAATTGGATCGTTTCATCTTGAGTGCAAAACGTCAAATGACTAAAATTCAAACAGCATGGACTAATTTATAGTCCTGGCAGACCAGTGTATATAAAAGGGTGTGCGTCTTGTCCTTTCACTATTCATTTCACTCTCTAACCGAGCACAACGATGGTAGAGACTAGCCAAATCGAACGTTTCATCAGAGCTTTGCGAGGGGTCATTAGAAAATTTTCTTCAGACCAACCGATGTACTACTCTCCTTCTTTTCGAGATAAAAGTCAAGATACTTGCTATATCTGTCAGAAAAAAGGGCATTGGTCTTCAGAGTGTCCAGACCGTCAAAAAAGAAAAAGAGGGGTTAGAAAAGACAAAAGTCAAGATACCTGTTATTTTTGTCAAGAAAAAGGACATTGGTCTCCAGATTGCCCAAAAAAGAAACAAGAGGAGTCAGAAGAAGAGAGGGATTCTTCAGAAGAAGAAAGGGATTCTTCAGAGGAAGAAGGCAGCCAGGTAAAGAAAACGAAACAGGAGAAGAAAAGAAGAAGGGAAGAAAGTGAGGAGGAAGAGGGGGAAAAGACTGTGACGGTGTAGAAATTTAAAAAAAACAGAGAGACTAAACAGTGAGACAGAAGAAGTGAATGTACTTTTTAAAGTGCACTGCTGTGAATTGTGAATTGGATTGTAACTATTGATAAAAGATTAAATTAGGTATAAAAAGGTAAGTGTCTTTGAGTTTTGATTTTAAATAAGAAGCTACACTCACGCACTGATATACACGTACTATAGGGGTAAAATGGTTTTATTTTTTTATTTTTATTTTTTATTTTTTTGAGTTATTGGCAATTGAAAGTCTATCTCTTTTCGAGAGAATTGGGTGGCCCTGAAAAGGGCCTTTGGTTTTTGGTGTAGGGGTGAGTTTAAGCAATCAACTTTAACTGCCTTAAGCCTTTGCCACGGCCGAGGCCTACTTCTGATGATGATGATTTGGTTGAAATCACTAAGGGTGGTACGGTAGGCTTAGTCACAGGGTTGGCGTGTTTAGCTCGGGAAGGTCGTATTCTCTTCGGTCGTGATAAAGAAGTCTGATACATTTGTTTCAGACTTCTTAACTCCGCTAAAATGTCTGACAGTACCTTGACCGTTTGATTTTCACCCTCTTGTTTCTTTGCTGCTGCTTCTTCTTGTTGTTGTTTTTTTCTTACCTCTTCTTCTTGCTGTAAAATAAAAGCTTGTTCCGCTTCCTTTTGTCGTTGTATAAATTTCTCCAATTCTTCTTTCTGTCTCTGTCTAAAATTCTCCACGTGTGGTGATGAAGGTGACGAAGGTTCCGGAACAAATTCTTGCGAGGTAAGAAAATCCACAAAATCCCAATTCACCTCTTCTGAAAGTAAGTCCGGGTTCCCTTGGTTAGTCTCCACTGCTGGTGCACCCCAATTAATCGTTTTCTGAGTTTCCGTCATGTTGAATAACTGTCGTATGGATTGACAGCGCACAGGCGGTAGCGAATCTGTATAGACCACGTGACGTCACAGACTGTTCTCTTCGGATTGGATGTGAGCTGACTGAATTTTGTAACGCGTGTTTGGATTGGTCAATGAACTCAATCCGTTTCAATCCTTCCTCTACCTATAAATAAGCGCAGTTCACTGCATTGATTTACCTGTTCTCGTCGCCTCAGCATGTGGACTGACGTTGAATCTTCCACCCTTGTGTCAACAATGATGTTCAGGACGGATATACCGATGTATGTCCGATCCGAATGGACAGTTGTCCATAGGACTGCCAGCAACCTATGGATACGTAGGATTTACGTGGAGAGGCAAGGATGCCTCAAAGCGTCCTAATTTACGGTCCTACAGTGAGACGAAGCCTAAGGACAAGAAGAAGTCACAGATGCCCTTTATGTTAAGGGCATATATAAACCCAAAGGCCCTTTTCAGGGCCACCCACATTTCTCGAAAAGAGATAGACTTTCAATTGCCTACCCCTTTTTATATTTTTATTTTATTTTTTTTAAATAGGGTCCCGACCCTGTTCCATTTCCCCTAGTCCCTAAACAGTCCCACGATCAATTCCCCATGTTCAATTTCCCTTGTCGCTAGAGTGACCCAACAATTGTCCCCATCTTAATTTCCCTTGTCGCTCAATAGACCCACGATTTATTCCCGTGTTAATTTCCCTTGTCGCTAGAGTGACCCATGATTTTTCCCCATGTTAAATTTCCATTGTCGCTAGAGTGACCCAGGGGGGTCTGTAATGCTAATTCCCATTGTCGCTAGGGTGCCCCACTTCACTACTACTGAGTGAGTGTTTCTTTTAGGTATGTGCGGTATTTTTGTTGTTTTTTTTGTGATAATATGGATAATGTAAGTTCGGGTACAACGAAATTAAAATAATTAGACCCAGAACTCGGTGTGGAGGGAAGAAATATTCGCAACAGAGCGGGAGCAAGAAATGCAGAAACAGTCAGTTAGCAGTCCACCCACCTCGAGACCACTAATAACATCTAGTCAACAGCCGACTATACCTAACAAACAACCCACCCCGGAAAGAGTGGTGGCAGAACAAAGGGCCAATTATGTTAGACAAACGGTATGGCAAACTCAGACTCAGTTATCGGAGGCGCTAAGTTCTTCTCTCACTCCGATACTACAGGCAATCGCAGCTGAAAGAACAACCACAACAACAATAACAGCGACAGACACCACAGCAGCGGATTGGAAACTATCTACCTCAACTGAAGAATTAGTATCAGAACCAGAAGAGGAAATAGAGGCGGTTGAGGAGGAGGAGGGGGACGCTGACCCTCGTTGAGAAGTACACCGAAATGGGGCTAGATCAAGCATTGTATGACGTCAACAAAGCAAGACAGTGTATAAGAGCCATACAATACGTTGCCTACAAATCTCTAGACGCCTTTAAACCAAGACCTTCTCAATGGGGATTTGGGGTCAGAGTTCTCCCCCAATTCTACAGATAAGCCTACACTGGATACCCCCTCAGTCAACTTGAAGAAGCCGCTGCTTACATTGTCGCCCATCATGGCTACGCATTTCCTGATATCAAGAATCATGAGACTAGGAGTGCGGGAAAGATCGTGAGGGCGAAAGAGAGACGTGGTACCTTCTAGCAGAAAAAAACAGCCCTTTCTAGGGCTCCAAAAGATTGCCTTTTATTAAGTAGGGAACCATATTTGGCTTAGTATCCCTCCTTGACTAAACTATTCTCGAAACAAACTTGACCCATTGGAACACCGCAACAAACTTAACTTGTCAAACCTAACAGTGACAAAACTTGTATATGTCGCTTAGACATATTAATTTAAATAAGACCAGTATGGTTATTTTTATGTATACTAAGTACTAATATTAGATAGATACGTTAGTAAGTAGGAAATTTAACAGACTCGTTAGATTTGAACTAATTGCACAGGTGGAAAACACATTATTGGTACTTTTTATTGTCCATTAGCAAAAACGGGACTTGATTTGAAATAAGTACGGGCTGGCATTTTGGGGAGTACTTAACATCCATTTCTGGCTTGCTGAGCACCTTTTTTCCTCCTTTACCACGCTCGGACATCGTACACGTGGCAGAATGTGGAACGATTTCCACCTGCCACACGCCCATGTGTCCTAATGTGACGTTATCGCTACCGACCAAACGTAGCGGGCTTTACATACTGCTCGGGTTGACACCTGAGGCATTTCAAACCAACTAAGAAAAATGAGTGTGTGGTGAGACTATTCCCACTCATGTTTAAAGTCTTTCCGTCAGGTTGTTAAGGACTAGTTAGTCCTACACCTTGAGTGGCTAAATTTAAAAGTAGTCTGTGAGTACATAAAAGCCTGGGGGATGAGGCTATCTTTCCTTCCCCGGGAATAATTAAAAATCACGCGGTGCGTGATTAAACCAGTGATACATGCTCCATTGGAGCGAAAATCACTTTAATTCAAGTCAGCAAGCAAGCAAGTTCGGGTACCGTCTCTAGCACTCTTGATGACACCAACTGTCTGGGTTATTTTCTTTCTTTCTTGTAAGCCCCTATGTTCCACTTCTGTTTGTGATAATAACTTGTGATACTTCACATTTTCTAAAGTGGAAATCTTTACAAGCCGTACAAAATACAAAACTTATATGACTTTGGCTTTTGACACTTGCACAGACTTTTCACTTTATAAGTGTCACGAGAAAATTGTATATCCAGTTTTTACCATTTTCCAAAACACGCACACACTTGCAGCTTGACCAGAAATATGTACATCTTGTTTTATGGATAAGTAACAGACAAGTCCAAGCATATATAGGTGATTATAAACGTTAGGAATATCCCCTCATTTTTTCAGAAATATCAAAGCTTGTATGTGCATTTTCCCTTTTCCACTCTATATTAGTGCTTGGATTTGTTCCAAGAAAGAAAAAAGAAACGAAACATTTTTTTAAAAACAAAATGAATTTTGAATTCAGATTTCTCTCTGTTTATAGTTTTTTTTCAAGTTGATGGTGCATGACAGATTACATTCGCCTACCTTTCCAAAGTGAGAGACATTTCTTCACATGTCATTGCCTTTGTTAAATTCGGTTTCATTGGTTAGTTATCGTTAATCTTTAATTTTTTGATGCATTTCTTTTTGATAGAAGATTTAAGGATTTCTGGTGTTCTAACGGTATTTATGTTGTTTAGTCTGTTGATGAAATTATCTATAGCAAAGTGCTTAAGATTTTTCAGTTTTTTGTTTATTTCAAGCCCTACAAAAGGAGACCAAGTTTGTCTTGAAAGAGGATTGAAACTCTAAATTACACGGGCGTGAAGGAAAACATCGTTGTGTTTATTCTAATCA
Source organism: Sinohyriopsis cumingii (assembly GCA_028554795.2). Classification (NCBI taxonomy): domain Eukaryota; kingdom Metazoa; phylum Mollusca; class Bivalvia; order Unionida; family Unionidae; genus Sinohyriopsis; species Sinohyriopsis cumingii. The sequence continues at coordinate 942,913 of JAPYKE020000069.1, read as the reverse complement.
TGCTTGCCGTATCTCTTTGTGTTTTAGAGGTTATATTTCTTCTTAAGTAAATACACGCATCAATAGACAGACAGATTGGGTCATCATCCTTGAGTTTCACTGTACTTTCGGTTCTTTACTTCATACAAACCCCAAATTTATTAGTTTGAAGAAAAAAAAGATAACATGCCCTTCAATACTGTAACACGTCTGTTCTGTCTCTACCGATGTGAGTGTGAGTGTTTATGTTAAAATGTTTAAGTAAGATATAAAAAAAATGGTCAGCTTGTAAACGCGAACCAATACTGTGACACTCAGTATTTTGATGTGGTAAGAAGAAATCGTACAATACACAAAGAGGGCTTGTAAGTTCACATTCCAGTCTGTCTGCACTGTAATGGTAACAACGCAAGAGCGTAGGGATTATTACGCCACACAGTCTTAGAGTAAAGCAATGCATCACCCGTTGTAAGCCATTTCATTGGCTATACTTATTTTCTTACCGCGTTCACTTCGAATTGACTTGAGTAGCTATTCACACAGTGACGAGAATGGCCATGCTTTACTGGGTCTATCCTATAGGCGATTTATATAAAAAAAAAATATTTAAGAAAATTAAACTAATGCTCGAACAATGGTACCATGGGCGATCCCATGGAAATTGTGTCCGTCTTATTGCAAAATACATCAACATTTAATTTAACCGTGCAGATCGCTAGAACAAACCTCTAATAATACACATTTTGAAAAGTGTTGTGTGACACGGATCGCCATTGTCGCTTGGTGTCTGCTTTTTTCTTCGAAAAGAGATCGTTTCGTCTTGACTATAAAAATTTAATTTGACTAAGTTTTACGCACTACTTGAACTCATACATTTCACGTTTTAGGTGTAAGCCGTCGTTCTCAGTTTTCTGGAAGTTCGTTTCTGCGTTTCTCAGATGTGATACTATTTTTTATGGACCAAACGAAATCTCTTTTGGCGTGAATCAGGACTCGTGGTTTTGTGGCACAAATGGAGAGCATTGATTAAAGCTCAGTTATGTCGTCTTCGAAATCGCTGACACGGATTTGAGCTAACACTTCAGGTCTTGTGTGAGGCGACACGGCACGTCATTGCCTTTTACTTTCTCAATGAAATCGTTTCATCTTATTGCAAAATTACATTTGACTAGGTTTCATACGCAGCACGTCCCTGTATATAGGGAGAGTGTCTTAGCGTCAGAGTATTCATTCCACTCTCAAACGATCAAGAAGATGGAAGAGTCAGCACAGATCGACCTGCTGGTCAAATATATGCTAAAAGTCATACGAAAGCATAATTCACAGGCGAAATTGGCAACAAAACTTACTCTTTTGGTCGTTGATTTGATGAGAGTCATGCGAAAGTGTGTAAGTGCTGATGAAGTTTGCTATATCTGCAAAGGTAAATGGGCATTTGTCTCCAGAATACCTGCTTCGTCTAAGAAAGAGAAACAAAAGTCAAGATACCTAATATCGTTGTCAGGAGAAAGGACACTGGGATTCAGAGTGCCCTACGAGAAAAGAGAAGAAACAGAAACAAGACGAAAAAGAGAAGAGGGATTCAGAAGAAGAAGAAATTGAAGATGAGGAAGAACTTGTGCCAGTGAAGACATGGAAATGGAAAAATTGACAATGTGAGCCGATGCGTTGGCCCTGATGTGAAATTTCATACTACCTTCTAAAAGAGAATAGACCAGAAAGAACACGTAAGTGTCTCTTAGTCTTGACATTGTATAATAAGGATGGCGTGTTTTGTTTTTACTCACACTTTATGAAATTGTGCTCTTTCACCTCTCTCTATCCCTCTGGATCATGTTTTAGTTAAAATTGAAATGGAAGGATGTTTTCCTTCACGCACGCTCTTTAGGCATGCAAGTCGGTAAACAATAGTCAGTCTATTCATCCATCATTTTGTGTCTTGATGTTTCCTAAATCACACACTGATGCCATAAAAGAACGGGTTAAATGGGTTTTGTAGTGTTGGGAGTGGGGGGGGGGTGTAGGTGTTTGGCAGAGTTGGTCATTGCAGGTGAGGGCTTAGGTGCTTTCAAAAAACTTTTTTCTTCTTCACTCTGTGTTGATGGAATATAATGGGTTATTTTCTTCACTCTCTGTTGATAGTATATATAAAGGGTTATTTCTTCACTCCGTGTGGATAGTGTATAATGGTTTTCTTCTTCCCTCTGTGGTGTGTGTGTGTGTGTGTGTGTGTGTGTGTGTGTGTGTGTGTGTGTGCGTGCGTGCGTTGTGTAGATCGTATATTTGGTTGTTTTTTTTTTCTTCCTCCCGAGTGTGGATAGTATATTTGGGGTTTGTATGCGTTAGCGACATTGTGTGGATAGTATATTTGGGGTTTGTATGCGTTCGTGTACGTTTGTGTGGATAGTATATTTGGGGTTTGTATGCGTTAGCGACGTTGTGTGGATAGTATATTTGGGGTTTGTATGCGTTCGCGTACGTTTGTGTGGATAGCATATTTGGGGTTTGTATGCGTTAGCGACGTTGTGTGGATAGTATATTTGGGGTTTGTACGCGTTAGCGACGTTGTGTGGATAGTATATTTGGGGTTTGTATGCGTTCGCGTACGTTTGTGTGAATAGTATATTTGGGGTTCGTATGCATTAGCGACGTTGTGTGGATAGTATATTTTCGGTTTGTATGCGTTCGCGTACGTTTGTATGGATAGTATATTTGGGGTTTGTACGCGTTAGCGTACGTTTGTATGGATACTATATTTTAATTTTGGTTTTATTCTTCGATCTGTTGTGTGTGTGTGTGTGTGTGTGTGTGTGTGTGTGTGTACGAACGTCTGGATAGTATATTTGTTGGGTTTTTCCTCTTCCCTGTGTGAATAGTATATTTTGGGTTTGTTTTTTCTTCTTCCCTCTGTGGTGTGTGTGTGTGTGTGTGTATGTATTGGCCTCTGTTTGTCCCTATAAAACTCCATTTATCCCTATCAAATACATTCAACCTACCTACCTACAGTAGCGCGTATTCAGGTCAGCCACTTGCAACACTGTTGACATTTATCCCCTAGTGTTCAGTACAGTGACGTCACTGACGCTGGAAATTTTAAGACTATAAATATAGACTTGGGGATTTCCACAGCTTGTAGCTATACATATGTACTAGAGTTGATAAACAGGAACGTCACTCAAGCTGAAGCTATAAAAAGATAGTGGGGTTTTCCAAAGGAATAACCCACAAGTTGTAGTATAAATAGATAGTGGGATTTCATATGAATTTTAGCTGATTATAGCTATAAATAGATACATGGGTGTTTATCCACGATCGTCACACAAGTTGATATTGTAAGTAGTTACTAATTTTATCCATTTTAGTCTAAACCATTGTAACTTAATTTTCGGGGATATGTTTATTTTCCTTTAAATTCTGGGACAATTTCGTCATTTTAGCGTTACTTTTAGTCACATCCATTTTGTCGTTGAGCATTTCCTTGATTATAGCTATTTATAGCATCATTACAATTATGCAAATTTTTGAACACCCCAGCAAGATTTCAGGTCTTGGTAATGCTTTACATATAAATCTCACGCTTGTACTAGTGTATGTATGTCTCTGTCTCTGTTGTGTTTGACCCTCTACCTAGACAATCCCACCATGTTCAATTCCCCTTGACGCTATACAGACCCACCATGTTCAATTTCCATATGTTAAATTCCCCTTGACGCTAGACAGTCCCACGATTTATTCCCATGTTCAATTCCCCTTGACGCTAGACAGTCCCACGATTTATTCCCATGTTAAATTCCCTTTGACGCTAGAGTGTCCCAGGGTTTTCCGTAATGTTAAATTTCCCATTGACGCTAGAGTGTCCCAGGGGGTTTTGTAATGCTAAGTCCCATTGACACTAGCGTATCCCCATTCACTACTTCTAATTATACTTTACTTATTGTCAAACTATTAGGCCTATCTGTTCAGGTATCACGCTAATTCAGCCTCCTTATTCTATTATCACGAACATCATGTCATAGTCTGTAAGGAATTCTAATTATACTTTATTTATTGTCAAACTAGCATCACGAACTGGAAGAGATGCACAATGAAAATTTACAGGTTATAGTAAATATAATGTGCAAAAATGGATGCAGACATTCCGAAGATCTTTAAACAATGTCACAACATTGAGTGGGAGGTTTTCTTGAAATGTGTATTCACGTTTAATTTGATGTGATTTCTTTATATTTTTTACGTACTTGAAATTATCCTCATTTATTTCTGATTCTTCTAGACTGGAATGTAATTTCTCCACTGGTGGTGATTAAGTTTTGTTAAACCTTTCAAAATCACCTATATGTATTTTCTCAAATATTTATCTTCCTCTTTTTTAGAATAATTTTTGGCTTCTGTGAATTTACCATCACTGAGATTATCTGCATATTGTTCTAACGATTGTCTAATGAACCTTACACTATTTAGTAATTTATTTGTCCTCTTAAAAACCTAACACTATATAGTAATCTATTCGTCCTCACATTAACTGAACACTATTTATGAATCTATTTGTTATGTCAATAAGCTAACACTTGTAATCTATTATTCTTAATTACCTTACACTATCAAGTAACACATTTGTTCTCTTAATAACAACCTCGTTAAAATCCTTTTCAAATATAGCAACCATAAATACCTTACTAAACTAGATGTAGTTTTTACCATTTTTTAGTATCATTGTGACTTCTTCATCAGTACTTGAACATTATACTAATAAACAAATGGAAAACGTAGCCTTAAAAGTATATATAAATAGTGAGATATACTTTAGATGTCAATAATTCTAATTATATGCAGGAACCCTGTCATTACCTGGTCTCAACACTTCCTAAATTAACTTTGTTATTTTCTGAAAGTGCTTGTAGAATTTTTGACTGAAAACTATTCCTCTCCTTCTTTGCAAAAAAATGCATGTAATATGTTCCTGTGTATACTATAGAATATACTATATAGTATAGACTGATAGTCTTTGTCAGTAGTTTGACTGTAATCTGTTCCTCTGTATTGTATAAGCTGATAGTCTGTGCCTACAATTCGACTGCTATCTGTTCTTCTCTTTACTATAGACTGATAGTCTTCGTGTACAATTTGACTCTTATCTGTTCTTCTCTTTACTATAGACTGATAGTCTTTGTGTACAATTCGACTCTTATCTGTTCTTCTCTTTACTATAGACTGATAGTCTTTGTGTACAATTTGACTCTTATCTGTTCTTCTCTTTACTATAGACTGATAGTCTTTGTGTACAATTTGACTCTTATCTGTTCTTCTCTTTACTATAGACTGATAGTCTTTGTGTACAATTCGACTCTTATCTGTTCTTCTCTTTACTATAGACTGATAGTCTTTGTGTACAATTCGACTCTTATCTGTTCTTCTCTTTACTATAGACTGATAGTCTTTGTGTACAATTCGACTCTTATCTGTTCTTCTCTTTACTATAGACTGATAGTCTTTGTGTACAATTCGACTCTTATCTGTTCTCTTTACTATAGACTGATAGTCTTTGTGTACAATTCGACTCTTATCTGTTCTTCTCTTTACTATAGACTGATAGTCTTTGTGTACAATTTGACTCTTATCTGTTCTTCTCTTTACTATAGACTGATAGTCTTTGTGTACAATTCGACTCTTATCTGTTCTCTTTACTATAGACTGATAGTCTTTGTGTACAATTCGACTCTTATCTGTTCTTCTCTTTACTATAGACTGATAGTCTTTGTGTACAATTCGACTCTTATCTGTTCTTCTCTTTACTATAGACTGATAGTCTTTGTGTACAATTCGACTCTTATCTGTTCTCTTTACTATAGACTGATAGTCTTTGTGTACAATTCGACTCTTATCTGTTCTTCTCTTTACTATAGACTGATAGTCTTTGTGTACAATTCGACTCTTATCTGTTCTTCTCTTTACTATAGACTGATAGTCTTTGTGTACAATTTGACTCTTATCTGTTCTTCTCTTTACTATAGACTGATAGTCTGTGCCTACAATTCGACTCTTATCTGTTCTTCTCTTTACTATAGACTGATAGTCTTTGTGTACAATTCGACTCTTATCTGTTCTTCTCTTTACTATAGACTGATAGTCTTTGTGTACAATTTGACTCTTATCTGTTCTTCTCTTTACTATAGACTGATAGTCTTTGTGTACAATTCGACTCTTATCTGTTCTTCTCTTTACTATAGACTGATAGTCTTTGTGTACAATTTGACTCTTATCTGTTCTTCTCTTTACTATAGACTGATAGTCTTTGTGTACAATTCGACTCTTATCTGTTCTTCTCTTTACTATAGACTGATAGTCTTTGTGTACAATTTGACTCTTATCTGTTCTTCTCTTTACTATAGACTGATAGTCTTTGTGTACAATTTGACTCTTATCTGTTCTTCTCTTTACTATAGACTGATAGTCTGTGCCTACAATTCGACTCTTATCTGTTCTTCTCTTTACTATAGACTGATAGTCTTTGTGTACAATTCGACTCTTATCTGTTCTTCTCTTTACTATAGACTGATAGTCTTTGTGTACAATTCGACTCTTATCTGTTCTTCTCTTTACTATAGACTGATAGTCTTTGTGTACAATTCGACTCTTATCTGTTCTTCTCTTTACTATAGACTGATAGTCTTTGTGTACAATTCGACTCTTATCTGTTCTTCTCTTTACTATAGACTGATAGTCTTCGTGTACAATTTGACTCTTATCTGTTCTTCTCTTTACTATAGACTGATAGTCTTTGTGTACAATTCGACTCTTATCTGTTCTTCTCTTTACTATAGACTGATAGTCTTTGTGTACAATTCGACTCTTATCTGTTCTTCTCTTTACTATAGACTGATAGTCTTTGTGTACAATTTGACTCTTATCTGTTCTTCTCTTTACTATAGACTGATAGTTTTTGTGTACAATTCGTCTCTTATCTGTTCTTCTCTTTACTATAGACTGATATTCTTTGTGTACAATTTGGTGTGCATACAAAATCATTATTGTATAAGCTCTTTCAATAAGAATGATCTTTCAAATACGGTTTAAACTCGTTTATAAATCCAAATGCAAACTGTACAGACCCAGATCTACCGTCGTATAATATACCATCGGAGTCTGTGCAGTTTTTGAGGAGAAATCAGTACAGCAAACATTGTTGAGCCTGATCTACCGTAGGATTATGAGCCGGCAGATCAGAGTCTCTGTTGTTTTCATTTGGATTCTACTAATGAGCAAAACTATATACAATGCCCGCACGACCTACCCCCACCACGCCACCCACCCAATCACGTCAAACAAAGATAACAGGTAAAACCAGGACAGTAACACATGTATGTTAATCTCTCGTAAAATCTATACGTGCGCAAAAAGTATTGTTACATGTTGCATGTGTATATCAGTAGAAGTGAACAGTTTTAGGTCTCTGTTTTAAATACTGCTGTTTAAAGAAAGTGTTGGTTATTATAAGCTAGAGTTTCTATCTAAACTCATCAAGACATATCACAATGACAGCCAAGGAATCAATGACAGCCAAGGAATCAATAACAGTCATGGAATCAATGACAGCCAATGAATCAATGACAGCCAAGGAATCAATGACAGCAGCCACGGAATCAATGACAGCCAAGGAATCAATGACAGCCAAGGAATCAATAACAGTCATGGAATCAATGACAGCCAATGAATCAATGACAGCCAATGAATCAATGACAGTCAAGGAATCAATGACAGCCAAGGAATCAATGACAAGGTCCCAAATTAGTCTTTTGTCACGATAAATCGTCAGTCTTGTTTTCTTTTCAATTTAACAGCATGACATATGCCGCGTTTGTCAAGACAGTACATAAGTTCTAGACGAGCGAATTTAAAATTAAGATAAATTACAATGTTCTAACCTGTCAGATTTTAATCATCAACTATTAATTGATGACTGTATTTTGTTTTACAAAAAAGACCGAATATTCTTTTAAAAATCGCCGTTTGAAATCTCAGTATGGGAAAATCCGGAATTGGTGTCAGAAATTTTGGTTTGACATTTAAACTAATTTTTACCATGCAAGATATAATTACAGAAACTACCTTATTAATATAAGTAATATAACTATGTAAAACCTTTTACTTACTTGATCAAGATTGACAACCGATGTTATCAATCAAAGTTGATTAATAATCTTCCATTAAAAGTGAACAAATAAATCATATCTTAGCATCCCATAAAAATATATAAAAATATACATTTAAAACTATGTTGACTTTGATGTTCTTGATGGATCACAATGTAAAATTCATATAGTAAAATCCAGGTAGATCAAACACTTTGACACGGAATTTTTTTATACATAAAAAACAACAGTAACAACAAACGGTTATCAACGATTATAAATCATCCCTCTCTAAAGATTTTAAGAGTCTCCTACGGCCATTGCAAGCATTAATTATCATACAATAAATAAATTCAGACTAGAATGACTTTGACAGTTAAATGATGCCACCGCTATTCAAGCTTTTTGTTGGTTTTTCATCTTTACAAATTAGTATCTGTACTGGGGGAAATGGAGGAATATGCGTGAATGACATTTCGCCGTAGGTTCACATGAATGGGCGGTATGGGGACAAAGAGAATTCCTATATTAAATTGGGCCATAGGTCTAACATTGAGGGTAAATTTTAATACTGTTAAAAATGATTGACATCTATTGGGGGAGGGGATATTGTAGCATTGTTATAAGGGCTGACATCAGGTGGTACACATATTATCCAACACAATGCATATAGGTATATACTGCTTAGTGGCATGTAGCATATACCTATATATTTTCTGTCCAAGAATGATCCAGAATTTTACCCTCCAATCTTAAAAGTATGAAAACGATACTGTCGTTTCTGAGATAGTACAGCCGTAGTCTTACACGAGACTTGACCTACTGTGTCATCGAGGTTTCCTGGTTGCAACTGAATAATTGTGAAAAACTATATGGTAGCCTTTTTTGGCATTCAGTTGAAAATGATTCTCTTTAACAAATCTATATCATCCAGTTCCAACAATATGTTAAGTCCAAATCTAAATAACTGACAAAATAATGCTGCCATTCTCATATTCAATCCCCATCGAAGCCTCTCACAATGTCCCGTCAGACATGCCTCGGATATAAACTTTCCTAGTTATTCCGCTGGAAATACCGGCTATGAATGGTTTTGCTATGAGTTTAACGAACTTTTTCACCACATAATAGACTCTAAATGGTGGCCAGTATATATGATGGAGGAAGTACCCGAAAAGAACCAATGATCCCCGCGAAGCTATTGGCAAGCCTTATCATATACACGTTGGTCAAGTCCGATACTCGAACCCATGCTGACAGAGGTGAGATATCAGTCATCTGTAAAGGCAAGCGCCTTAGACCATTCGATACCCCGGGACCCCTTCTGTAATACAAACTTTGACAACTGCACAATAAGCATAGAAAATGACAGAGTGACCAATACTTAGTACTTTACTAAACAACACCTCATATTTGCAACCCAATACACCACATTTACTTTCCATCGCGACATATATTTTTTAAAATTTGATCCATGAAAGTGTGTTTTGGTATCTTATCCATAGCAAATAAAAAAATCAAGACAAAGTTACATTTACATGTTTTGGTAACCCTAACCCTCTTACATTAGAGTCACAATTAAATTTTATAACATATCACAAAAGTTCACTTTTTTACTTTCTCTTTTGAATTTCTTCATTGGTACCGATTCTTCATCTTCTTTTGCTTCTTCTGTTTGTTATTTCTTCTTAAATGTCTTAAATGAAATGGGTTCTTCCTCTTCAGATTTCGCTTCTAAATGCTCCTTCAGGTTGTTTTCTTTTCTCTTGAACAATCTAAAGGCATTCATAACATTTATCTATACGTTCATCTCTCGTTTTTCCTGTGTTTCCTTTTCTTAGACAATGTGTTGACAGACATAGCAGATATCTTGACTTGATCTCTAGTGAAGTTGTCAGTTGTCTTGTTAGAAGTGTACTTTCGAATGATCTTCTGTAATTATGTGACAAGAAATGTGATTTACTGTGTATCTCCCATCTTCACATATTGAAAACAGGATAGGCGTATTCTCTTTGGTCGAGGTGTGCTCCATATATAGGGAGAGAGAGATATGTAATCTAGTCAAATTAATTTGAATTACATGCTGTCATGAAAGTATCGCACATTTTGTAGGAGAAACCAGAATCCGAGTGACTACCTTCTGTGTCATTTTACACTCTCCAAGAAGTGTCAGCAGATAATCACGTGACATATCCAACACCACACCACCTTCCTTCACTGGAGAGAAAGAGAGATAAAAAGAAAGAGAGAAAGAGAGAATTACAAATATACACCAAACAGAACGGAAGATGTTTTCTCTGGATTCTACAGGAGAATGCTTGATTTACTATTCATATTTAATATTTCTTGCAAACAATGCTATATTACAGGTTCAAAATCTAGCTACCCGAAAAGCGACTTCTAGAAAATTTAGAACGACAGCTTGCACTTACACAACGTTTAATTCAAACAGTTCATGTCCCAAATGGTTGTTGTCATGTCTTTTCATGTAATGTTCATAAATAATTTGCCTCAAAGAATTTGTCGGTAACCGAAAGCTAACACACACACATACAGAAGCGCGTGTGCGAGCGCGCGCACGCCATGGTATCCAAAATCCAATGGAATGTTCTCCTAATCATTTTAAAAATTGTATTGGATTATCCCCTAAGTCTTGACTTGTGTCACTGACTTTCTTCCATGGTGTAACACTGATGATAGAAATCTTAGCTTGGTAACTTTTATAGTGTCTTCGCAATTGATCAATCTCTGACCAGTGTAACATTTTCAAGATAATTTTTATAACATTCAGATAATGATGATTAAAATATCTATGCCGTTTCTGATGCAGTCGTTCTTTGCATTTGACTTGAATCTGTACAAAGTAGTTGTAAATGAGTTGTCAAGGTCATGAAGTATGCTATGAATCTGAACTGTCCATTTACAGGAATGTCATCTAGCCATTTGATCATTTCCAAACGAATGAGTATTTCTATACCATTCAGGTACCAGTGGTCAAATCATCTATGTCGAGGAGGATGAAATTTGTACTTTAAGTTAACAATTGATTTTTAAACCTCCATTTGTTTGTTTCTTTTACGACCAAGTCAGCTACAAGCTCTAGCGTACGTATATCCCTACAATAAAACGGTTTTCTTAATATTAAAAGAAATTTATAAAAATAACTTTTTATTAGGGAAATACTCAATTCCATTAAGTTGGTAATATGTAAAGAGTTTGGACCACTATTTAATTATAAATTATCATTGAGGCTATAACCTTTGGTTTTGAGTCTCTATTAACCCTAACACGCAATGTAATGTTTAGAATGTCTATATGTTTAAAATTATTGGTCATTAGCTTTCTAACTGTACTTACTAACCAATATGATATTTCGAGTAATCAATACTCAATTATCTTCTACCCATGACACAGTTATCTACCATCCAACACCAAAACTAAACCATCAACACACCCTGTTTAGAGTGACCAACTCTCAGTATCCGGTTACCTACTATTCAACACTCACGCTATATCATCAATACGCCACTGGAGCGACCAATGCCACATACGTACTATCCAATACTCTATTAGTGCAGCCTATACCCAGTTATCTACAATCCAACATCCCCACATTTACCAATCAACGAAAAGGGATATGAATATAATTATACAAACTATACTTACAAACACACACAAATACTATCGCTCAAGAGGCTATAGTGTAAAAGAAGAATGCAATCAGACGAAAACACTATCACACACATGTAAGGGCAGTGCTTGAACGTACTAAACCCACACATACTTTAATAATATCAGAAAAGAAACAAAAGTGTGGTTCATAGAGGGTGTCGACAAATTTATTTTAGCTCATGCGTGTAAGATAACGTCAAGAATGAACTTGCTGCGAAGTAAAGTTTTGAGTTTTCAATCTTCATATTCAATTTTTATTTTCAGATCGATTTTTTCAAATTTCCATTTCCAATTGTTTTCTTAATTTTCATTTTAAATTTTTATTTTATTTTTCGTGTTTGACTTCATTTTCATTTTTCATTTTCAATTTCCATTTTCAAATTCCTTTTTTTTAATTGTCGTTTTTAATGTTATTTTCAATTTTTATTTTGTAATTTTCATCAATTTTTTATTTTCAAGTTTTATTTTTACAGATATTATTTTTACATTGTTGCTTTCAATATTTTATTTTCAATTTTCATTTCTTAATTTTCAATTCGGATTTACTTTCACGTTCGTCATTTGTAACTTTGAATTTAAAATTGTTGTATCCTACTTTTCAAAATTTTTCTTTATTCCATTGGAAATTTACTTAAAATGTTCTTTCTTATTTTCTTTTTCAATTTTCCATTTTCACTTCATTTTCGGATATTTTTGTTTTCGATTTTTATTTTCAATGTCAATTTTAATTTTCAATTTGTTTTCATTTTCACTTTCTGTGTATCGTTTCGTATTTTCTATTTCAAATTAGGTTTTTCAATTTTTTTCTCCGTTTTCATTTTTGTAACATTTTAAGTTTCAATTTACCAATTTTTAATTGTCATTACCAAATTTTGCTTTTGTCAAACTTCAGCTCTTAATTTTCCTTTTCAATTTTGAGGTGGTGATGTTGCTTTGGATAAATTAAAAGTGTGTTCAGCCAAAGATTGCCAGACAAAAAGTAACATTTTCTGTTTCAGATTAAAACTGATCAATCTTAAAGAATATAGTTACATAAACATTAAACAAGATGGAGAGAAAGGAAGTATGCATTGCAAATGACTTGCTTGTAGGCTACTTGTTGACAAAATAATTTTTGTCTATTTGTAAAACTGCGAAGGACTTTTGTGCTTATACATTCTATACCTACCAATAAACATGTTTTAATGTTAAGTATTTTGTGAACGATGCAGACATACACAACCCTTTGCACAACCGCGTAGATCTCTTGGAAAAGATGTACTACTCAAAAATGACAGCCACTCAAAACAAAAACCAAATCCCTCCATTTTAATTAGCTCGTTTGTGTGATATTACTTAAATATGTTTGTGTCAAGTGTGTGTAAGCAGTGTGATTGTTTTGAACGTCTGAGGCATCATTCAAGAAGACAAAATATTAATCGCATCAGATTTTATTAGCATTGGTAAAACAAAACAAAAGATGGGAAGAAATGAAGTGAGAAGTGCTAAAATTAACTTTTTTACTTGCCTCAATTACATCGAGTGAGAAAAAGAAGACGACGTGTACACTATCTCAAACATTCTCGTTTGAAGAACAGGAAAAGTGGGAAAATATCGACGCCATGAAGTGAAAGTTGTCATATAAGGATATCCAACCACTTTCGACTCTAGGATTGCCTCTTCGCAAGTCATGGACTATACCTTAAGCAGACGTGAACACCATGCCGCTGAACACAACGTCTACCTTTCCTTCTCAGATTTCCTCTCTTCAATAATAAAAGAAACAATAACAACAATAATCACTGTGAGTTTTGGTGTGAAGAACGTTTCACTAAAATCCAAACCGTTATTTTTTTCTCCTGCCAAATCTTAATTGGGTATTGTGTCATTGGAGCACACATTAGACGTCTGAGTTTGCAACAAGGAGATAAACGACTGTGCAGTTGTATTGTTTCTCTTCCCTTCAGTCATGAAATATTCCGAGAGTAACAAAAAACAACTCTTCCAATTGCAGTAGCAGCCGTCTTCTAGAACCTTATTTTGGAAAATCATTCTCCATAGCGACGAAAACCATCGAACTATGAAAAATCAGTTTTATTTAACAATACCAGGTGACAGTTCGATGCATGTGTTTCTCAACAACAAAGAATACATCAAACAATACAATTGGATTCGGAAGCGGTAGTAGCTTTAAAAGAAGTTATTTATCTCACTAAAGTCAAGAATGTGGTTGGAGATCAAACCACTTTTCTCGTCCAAATATTAACAAACAAGTTCAAGAAAACTGGAAAAAATCCTCTCATTTACGAATCATCAGCTAATCCCCAACTGAATATCTATTCTCAACATATATTCTCCGTTGCTGAAAGTCATTCATATCAAAGTGGATTCAGCCATCGCTGCTTACAATGATGGAGGAAACATATATCACGTTCACAGAGAATTTGCATATTCTAATAATCTTCCTGTCAGTAAATCATATCTTGACAATGTTAATGTCAGCATAAATGGAGATCTTGAACAAAACATTCTATTCTCGAAAGGAAAAGTTGCAGATGTATCATGTGTTCCGATGAGTCACTTGGCATCGATGACATGGTTTAGGCGATATGTTAAAATCAGAGCTACCTATTATAAACCTATGGTAACTCGATGATTGCATACTTTAACTCAAGGGAATATAAAAAGAAGAAAAACTTGCAGAGAATTTTGACGTATTTGCATATTCTAATAATCTTCCTGTCAGTAAATCATATCTTGACAATGTTAATGTCAGCATAAATGGAGATCTTGAACAAAACATTCTATTCTCGAAAGGAAAAGTTGCAGATGTATCATGTGTTCCGATGAGTCACTTGGCATCGATGACATGGTTTAGGCGATATGTTAAAATCAGAGCTACCTATTAAAAACCTATGGTAACTCGATGATTGCATACTTTAACTCAAGGGAATATAAAAAGAAGAAAAACTTGCAGAGAATTTTGACGTATTTGATTATACTATCTGCAAATTGGAAATCATGATGCACCGAGATTCTTGAGAATGTTCCAAGTCAGAACTTGATCTGTTTGCCATGCCACCGACAATGATGACGATGCAAGAATTACAATGTAATGTGAAGAATTTCACCCTGCGTTGTCTTTAATTACCTCAGCCTGAATCGAATTTGAAATTAAAAGGACAAACAGAGGATTACGTGGATCTGAATAACAGTCACTTGTACCTGAAAGCCAAGGTTCTCAAAGTGTACAACAACTATCCATTGAAAAAAATGCCAGATTAGCTCCTGACAACAATATTATGCAGTCGTTGTTCAACGAAGTGGATTTGTACCTAAATAATAAACTGATCAGCAACAGAAGAGATAATCCCTCTTATCGATCGATCCTGGAAAATAACTTGACCTATTAAGAAGAAGCCAAAAAACACATTTGAATGCTTCAGTGGTATAGAAACCTGACATACTGGATGTCTTCAACGACGGAGTTGACAGAAAAGGACAAACCTCACATTTTTGGATTGAATGACCATCGAAAGAAATCGAACAAGGATGCATTTTAGAAATGGTGGACCCCTTACATTTGGACATATGGTTGCAAGATAAGTAATTTCTTTAATATTATGGATATACGCCAAAGACTGAATCGACTGTAATACTATGTTTTATTTTATGCCTAATGGTAACGAATATAAAAGAATCATCAAAAAAGCCAGACTTTACATGAGCCGTGTGAAAGTTTTACGTAAAGTGGAAAACGACATCAATTAAGCTTTAAGCAGAACGACAGCCAAATATCTGTAGGAAGATTGGCAACTTGTCACCATTGCTTCGGACTCCGATCCAAGAACGAAGATAAGATTTTGCAAGGACGGCTACGAAAACGTTTGCTCACTGGCAAAGTCGGGCAATGTAAGCCTGACCTTTTTATGATAGATTAACTATACCATTTCTGTTTAAGATGTGTGCTTTGGGTGGATGGGGGTCAAGAAAGATAAACTCTACAATAATATCGGATAAAGCTTGTAAACATCAATCAAAATTCTTTGCCCATAAACTGTTTGAGATCTTACATGACACTGTTTGAAGCCCCATAAGAGTTAGGCACCAAGAGAGACCGCGTTATTTCGTTCGACATTTATGCAAGAGGATATAATTTTTGGAGATTTTGATTTCACTCAAGACTACTGCGGTGACAAAGGACATTTCCATCCTATAAAATGTAACCTCTACCTCTGTATGTATGTATGTATGTATATATATATATATATATATATATATATATATATATATATATATATATATATATATATATATATACTATTGATATATCAAATTGTGATCCGCCCATTACGCATTAATACGCGTATGTAAAACTTCTTTCAACTGCAGGTCTATAGATCAAAGATGCATTTCCACTCATCAATTATTAATGACGTATGAAAATAACGATACAAATATTAATAGTTACCGTTTTCTAAATGAATTTAACAAGGTACACAATTTCATCGCAATCCTTTCTGTTTTCCGTTTCTCCCTCCCCTCTCATGCATAAGGGATTAAATAAGCAGAAATCTGGAATGAGAGAGAAAAACGATTTGGGCTAGATGAAAACCTTAAAACTCAACTTACACCAAATAACCTTCACGAATATGGTTCTTCGTATCTGAATGTTTATACTTTCATTGGGATGTATGTGCAGTGTTCATAATATCAATGATACAAAGTTGCATTAACCTGTCGACACGATACCTTAAATTTATTGGCTACGAGGCACACGTACTGCAACGTATTCAATGTTTTATTGTTGTTGTTGTTGTAGTTTCTTAAACCTATTATAATGTTCTAAAATCGATTTTTATTAATTAAATATGTAAATGTCCAAACGCCCTCTCTCTCTCTTTCTCTCTCTCTCTCTCTCTCTCTCTCTCTCTCTGTCTCTCTCTCTGGACTATCGTAGAAAGACACGGGCAAAACTACCGTGTACAGCTCAATAATTTTATTGAGACTGTCATGTGCCACTGTGAGAAGGTGAGAAGTTCTGAACAGATACGTATTCGCAAATGCAGCCGTGAAGTGATTATTTTAAAAGCGCCCCAGTCGCACCTGTTACTAATGATATATTTTCAACAACAATTCCGATTAGTGTGCTTATAATAGTTAACGTAGTCGTGATCCTCATCACACCTTGGTCAACGCTGGTTCCCAGACGATTCCACAAGTATCATTTGCAACCGATTATTTATCGCGTCAATAAATATTTAAGGTGTATCATATTTCTTCTATTAATAATGTACTTTTGATTTATAATTGATCAACACTCTTTCTCCTTCTTCAGGTGCAACATGGAAACACATTTCTAACCAGTTGTTCTTGGTTGCTGGTACAACTGTCATACAATTATAGAAATATCTGCCTGATGAATCTTTCATTCTCATGCGATTGTGAGCTCTGGGTCCTAGCTCCACGTAACTGCAGAAACAATTTTACCCAAACAAATGATGTGTGAAACAATCGTTATCGTCTTCGTCCAAGAACTGTTACATGGAAAAGTGCGTCTTTGTTGAATATAATCGAGATTTTTATCTTCTTCGTTAAGTCAATGTTGGTGCAACATAATTAACGGGGAATGCAACCGGGCTGAAGGTGTCAGTGAACTCCAGTTCATTGTTGTAGAGAAACCCCTGAATATGTTTATGCTATGCTGTTTTGTCAACATTTGAGCGTTTTCATGCGCTAATGCAATGATTCCGAGCTCTCTTCAAGTTATCATTGGTACATAAATTTGGCCCCAATTGTTGATTTATATTTGACCCTTAGCTAGATTATATTTCAATATATACGAGGACGTTTTGATGCAATAGGTTTGAAGCAGATATGCATCGACAAGCGGAACACAATCACTTTCGATTTTGGCATCACTGGTCATCCACCCCACCACCCCATCGGCAAATCCGCAACCACGTCACTGCGGTTAGAATCCATCACTTATATAAAATAATGAATCTAATCTTTAACATCAACGCCAAGAGTGTTAATAACGCTTCATTCCAAAGATTTATCTATGTATCTCTCTTATCCTTATTGATCTTGAATGATCCTTCCACTGAAAAGGTTTTTGATAACTTTTCATTGAGATCTGACCTAAATAATAAATCCCTATATTTTATTAATTCAGCATTGGGACGATTATCTTTATTCTATTAATCGATTACTAAGAGTCCCCCATGTGCTAGTGGACATGATAAACCCTAACCCTAACCCTAACAGACCCCCATGTGCTAGTGGACATGATAAAGAAACAATATCTGGAATTATCAGCAACACATCTTAAGTCAACATTGGGATAAATCTCATCAGTATGTACATGTGATACACCAAATACTAGAGTTTACAACTCCTCCTCCTCGTCATCTGTGTATATTCCAGTATATGCCAACAGAGAACTTAGTAAGTTTTCCTGACAATCTGATGCTGTCAGTTATGACCTTAATATCACGGATTTGTATATAAATATATTGCTTAGCTGCAGCAGTATCATCAGCGATGAGCAATTGCATAAGTTCAATTCGGTTTTCATTCATACTAAGGTCTCCATTCATTTCATCTCCAGGATTTGTAACTTTCTTGCTGCTTTTACAACTGTATGAGCCAAGCTGCTAACAGCGTTGGAATGACCAACAGAAATACAAATATTCCACTGGATTTGTACATCTCCGCTACTCTGACTTGGTTAATTGTGTTGTCACATATATGCTTTTTCGTATGGCGGCATGATTAAGCTGTGTTTTGGTTAGTCGTATGGGTATTAATCCAATTAACTTTATCCGAGAAAATCTCAGTGTGACCCAGCAATAGTTCCATAGTGTGCACTTTATTTTCGCCAACAGCTTTGAGATTTGAGATACGGCCATCATTAACCTTGTCAAAGGATATTATTATTATTATTATTATTATTTGAAATCGTTACAGGTTCCATTAATACGGGTTTTCTATAGGCGCGTCAAGCACCCTCATTCGGCTGCTTGCCCCTGATCCAATAGCAGAAACATATTCAAAGGGATCACAGCAATGCATCTGTAATTGAGAATAGCGGGGGATGGGAAGGACCGACCCGATTAGTAAAATGTTCAAAAAGGGCATGTTCTCTACAGACTGCCTAAAACTGCTCAAGTGTTCTCACGTTAACTATTAAATCGGATTCAACGTTCGAAATTCGTGCAAGGAAATCTGCAGACCATTGTCAATGTTTTGATGGCAGTGTATGTGTGACCATAGCTCGTGATATACACTTGCGACTTGATTGTCTGTGAAGCTTAACAAAATGTCTTAGGTGGGCTTTTGATGGTCGTTTAACCGCAGAGAAACTTCAGACACTCATAGCTTGTCAAAAAACTTTGCACTACGGGCTTGATCGTAAACTCCAGAGTTTTATCTTGAAACGCCAGGAAAACTTATTTTGGCGCGTTGAGGCTATGTTGGGTACTTAATTGGCATGTAAACTGACCCTGAGTAACAATGCCTGACTTAAAGTTTGTGGTGAGTGCAAGAAATGACAGCGTTGACGCGGTTCTGGAACTCATACACGACAGCAAACGTGATTATGTTTCCAGTGAAGGGATTAGCACAGGCATTCACTATGTTAATTTTATCAGTACAACTTGACCAGTAGTGGCACCTCCGTCACTCCAAATTGCCGTTATTAACAAATCGAATATTGACATCCGTACCTTAATTGTTATTGCTAGGCTGTATAGATTTACTTCGGTTTTCAAAAGGCCTTGCACGGAAGAAAACTCCGACACTTATAATACTATATATATAGTGTGAGCTCCATAGCGGACTATGAATACTACTGAGAATCTTTGGTACTGTCATTAACGCACACAGGCGCACCCATGTCCCACGCGCAGTTGGGTGTATCTTTGACTGTTGCCATTTTCACTTTTACCTTCTACTTTACTGGTTTCATCAAATACTGTTGTTATATTTGCCATCACTGAATCACTATTCGTTGTTGAGCGGCTTCATCAATGATATTTATGGTCGGGGCTAGCATTGTCGCTGTCAATGGTAGCATGACTGGAACCTTTGGTGGTGATCCAGTTACTCGATCTCGAATCGATTGGACCCTCTGCAATCCTAGATTTTTCTAACGATCTGCGGCAACAACTTTTTTGATCCTATCAACGATTCGCCTTGAAAGTTGTTTAGTGATGGGTGCAGTGCGTTAGGTCAGGGCCTCTAGAAACGTTGGTGTTCCTGTTGTTAATTTCTAGACAACATCACCAAGGCCATCTCCTTAATAAATCATATAAAAACGTATTCCTTTAGTTGACAGCACGCACTGATACTTCTCATCCACGTACAAATGTCGCTTTATTTAAACATCAGGTCGATCTCTAATGTGCAGTTGTATCGCCAACATATCCCCGTCCTTATTCACAAGAGTAAAATGAATGTGTGTCATGTTACCATTATGGCATGGAGGACAAATCATATGTAGAAGAAGGCTTTGACCAAGATCATAACAAAATTCTAAAATCTCCATTAACATACTACTGTTATTCACAATAGCGTGATGTCACACGAATGGATCATTTGTTTCTTATATTGAGAGGGAATCAGTCCTATATTACTGTCTATATAGATCGTTTGATACTTGTATGATTTAAAGTTTTTGCGCTAGCAAGGATACAAACAGTGACTCGCTATACTGCATGACGATGTTTATCGTTAGCACGCCATTTTGTAACTTCGGTATGTAAGTGTAATGCTTATGAGAATGCGCTCTTTTTTACACGTGCGTACACTACTATCTGTCCTCTATTTTCTACAATCTTCTGTTTTTTATAATCATTTTCACTTTTTCCTCGCATTTTGCATTCTAAATAGTGCATCAGAATTCTTGGTTTAGCCGTGCCATCAGTTTTAAGCTGTAGAATAATCGGTAGCTGGTGGGGATAGTTTTTATTTACGTTTGTCTTGTCAGTAAATACGCTGAACCAATAAAAGGCGCACACTGCCAGTTCGGACATGCAGAATAGGCCCAATGCATTCTCCTACGTGTCGTAATTGGCACGGGAAGCTATCGAGACGTTTTTTCATACACCAAAGTTTTCCGGACTCGTGACCTAAACGGTGCCGGTTCAAACCCATCCATTGGATCAGTCTGGATTAGGTACCCTGCTGAGTTCTTGCGCAAGGCACGTGACTTGTATTGCTTCGGTACTAATCTCACATACTTCTGTTGCTGTGCCGTAATTATTTTTTTTATCAAAATAAAAAAATAAAGGCGGGATATTTCTTGATATACAATTAACAAATTACTTACTTTCTCCGTATTTACGCTATGTTCCATTTATTTTCCCTTCCGTACTTAATCGATACCACATTACTCACTCTGTAACTTTTGCATATCGTCTACGTTTTGTCCTCGTCTGGGTAATTAGCTTTTGATCTCCTCAGAAAGTGTCGATAATAATATGGCCGGCAGGCTGATGCACATTATGATCTATCTCTTCTTTTCATGTTCAGTGACAAGATCTTTGGGTAAGGACATCTTGATTAGGAAACGATTCAAACGTACACCTATCCTGCATTAATGTGTGTTTATCATAAATCTAGTACAGTAACATTTCCATTTCATGGTTTTCAAATATATTTATATTATTTACCTGTTGATCAGTGATGTGTTATAATTTGCAAACGTAACCATTCAGTTTTGAATTTATAATGTATAAGATCAAAAGATTTAGATACAGTGGACAAACCGTATTTAGATGTATAAGAGAACGAAAACAGAACTGTTACTTCATTTCCTTTTGTAGTCTCTCAGGAAGTGTTACATTAGCTGCTGATGCAATAATAAAGAAATGTCGCAACTATATCTCTGAAAAAAAGAAACAGGCAGACTTTAAAATGAAATGGACGGGAAGAGAATTTTGTGATGCTATTTATTTCGAAAAATAAAATTCCTTTTTCTCTGAATTGTACCATGGAGATTACTGTTGTCTCTATTTGAGATTATATATCCTTACGATAATTACTTTTTAAACTTGTCGCCGATTGAAATATTGATAATTCTGTTAGGATTTCATTATAGACTAACTGTACAATATCTGTTGAGTTTTGTGGGTGGAGGTGGGGTGGGGGTGGGTACATAAAGATAATTTTCTCTCAACACATAACGGATAAAGCGTATAAATATAGGTCGAACATATAGCACGTTGTATTAATCGAGGTCTTGACAATATATTAACTCTAAATACGCCCAGATCATCAGACTGGTTGACTTTGCAGTTGATAATCAAAAAACTGTCAAAGCAAGGAAAATGTTTCACGAAGACAAAAAATTTGAACTCTACGTTAAATATTCATATCTATATTTTTTGAAAGTGACCTCTAGGTCCACCAGGCTAGGTGTTACTCATTAGTTATGTTGCACTGTGTACTATATAATGTAGTTATATTATACTATATAATGTAGTTATATTGTACTATATAATGTAATTATATTGTACTATATAATGTAGTTATATTATACTATATAATGTAATTATATTGTACTATATAATGTAATTATATTATACTATATAATGTAGTTATATTGTACTATATAATGTAATTATATTATACTATATAATGTAATTATATTGTACTATATAATGTAGTTATATTGTACTATATAATACATAAACATGTCGCTATAATAAAAATCGTACTTACTTGTCCATAAAATGACACTGAGTAATAAAAAAAAACAATAACAAAAAGGTGCACTATTTTTATTATGGAGATGGAGACAATGGGTGCATTTCTCTGTGGAGATGGCAGCTTTAGAAGGAATATGGTTACATATACAGTAAGACATATATTAGGGAGATTTTATTTAGGACAAACAGTCGGCAAAAGTCTTGTAGTTTCCGATCTGAATTGTTTGTAAATAAAATACTTCCAATGTCAGAAGTTTTTAAACTCGTCGTTTTGCTTTTACTGAGATATTGAGTTAGCTTTCCAGTAAAAAATATACGATATTTAAAAAAAATCCGTGCAACATGTGACACGTATACATAAAGGTATTACCATATATACTTGCTTATAAGGACGTGCAAACATTATAGACCCTGAGGTACCTTCGCATTATGCGACGGCTGATCTGGCTCTATGTAATTTACAATTGCACATGAGTTATACGCGAGTACGAACCATACATTAGAGTTATTGGAGAGTTGTATCTTATCAAGATTATCCGACACGTACATGCTCCTCCTGAATCAATACACTAGCTTTTTCATATTGTAAGCCTCATTTATAAATCACATACATTGACAAGCGGCAAATGATTAAGTGTTACTCCATTATAGGCGGTGTATAAAATGTAACATGTAACTCATATATGGAAATATTCTTTAATTGTCAGGAATGTATCCATAATGTATACTCCCTAAGCACAATAATAATTTCAGCATATATATTTGGAATAAGTTGGGATTAAAATCCAAGCAATAACGATAATTAATTATGAGGCAGCTCTCGTACGTAGACATTGCGTAATGACCACATATGACATCTAGTATTGAACGCAACTTTACTTAGCCTGATGATCAGCAAACACGTCAATATACCGCGTGAGCGTGTTCAGTACACAGTCGATCAAGAGAGAGAGAGAGAGAGAGAGAGAGAGAACATATTCGGAAACGACTATACCAAATCTTGTTGGGTTTATATCCCAAATTTAAATTAAGATCGCTTAAGTGGAGAAACCACTGCAATATGTAGATTCGTGAAATATATTGTCCTTTTGGAGCTCATGCCTTCTTGTGTGCTCAAATTCACTGTCGCGGTTTTACCATAACTTAAAATGTACGTGCACAAGACAAGTGCAACAAACGCGACAAAATGTCTCCATTAAACTTTCTGCAGCCCTTATCAAAGTTACAATGATGTAAATACCTTATGAAGAAAATGCCCATATTAAAAGCCAAACTTTGTCAATTTGATTTACATGCGATACGTCCCATTCCCTTATTGTGAGATTTGCCTGTCCCAAAATGTAGGCATGTAAAAAAAAAAACAACATGGAGAGCTAAAAATGCATACAAGTGTGACCCCAAGATAATGTTTGGTGATAAGGAATATTTAGGGTTATGTCCACAATTCTGAGTAGTTGTATGGGGCGATTTGAGAACAATCAGACATCAACATTATCCCGTTAAAATGGTCCATAAGTTAACATGGGAATGCTTTATAATGACAAAGGTGTTTATGGGGTCAAACAGTGTTTTAAGGAACAAAGGAAAATGTAATGTCAAAGCGGTTATGGGAAAAAAAGAGTGGACAGATTATAGGGACATGGGAAAATGAAATGTAAAAGTGCGGCACACACCTTTACAATCCAACACACCATATTTATTATCTAGCTGCCACTTTTTTATTACAAGCCACACACAACCCACAGACATTCACCAAATATTTTTATTGCTTCCCAAATATACACTATTGCAATTCGTCGCTCACTTTTATATTTAATACTATGCAAACAAGCACACACCCATACAATCCAACGTAATGGGTAGAAAAAGTTGACACAATACTTTCACGCAAACATGCAAGTCATGCTCGAATACGAAAGTTTTTACATACTGCACGACATGTGTGTCTAAAAATAGTATCGTCGGTTAGGAACTACTGTTAATTTTAAACAATGTACGCTCATGTAGCAGTCAAATAAGCTTTTGATTTATTAGATTTGTCTGTTGATGAACTAAACAAGCTGTTTGGTTCTTTTGAAAGTAGAAATGATAAAGTTATCGATGTGGATGAGTACACTGAGATACTAAAGAAACTATCTATCTATCTATCTATCTATCTATCTATCTATCTATATATATATATATATATATATATATATATATATATATATATATATATATATATATATATATATATATATATATATAGATACATACATACATACATACATACATACATACATACATACATACATACATAGTTTCTTTAGTATCTCAGTGTACTCATCCACATCGATAACTTTATCATTTCTACTTTCAAAAGAACCAAACAGCTTGTTTAGCATATATATATATATATATATATATATATATATATATATATATATATATATATATAATATATATATATATATATATATCAACTCATTAATCATTAGTGACGTATGAAAATAACGATAAATAGTATTAATAATCCCCGTTTTCTAAATGAATTTTATATGGTACACAATTTCGTCGCAATGCTTTCTGCTTTCCGTTCCTCCCTCCCCCCTCATGCATAAGGGACAAAATACGGAGAAATATGGAGTGAGAGAGAAAAAGAACTTGGGGTGGATTAAAACCTTGAAAATGAACTTACACCAATTAACCTGCAAGAATAATTTTTTGTCCTAACTGTATGTGCACACTTCCCTTGGGATTTATCTACAGTGTTATATAATCAATGATACAAAGTTGCAATATACGGTAAATTTCTTGGTCACAAGACACACATACTGTAATGTCGTTAATGCTTTATTGTTGTTGTTGTTTCTTAAACATAATTATAATGTTCTAAATATCGATTATTATTAATTTAATTTGAAAACGTAGAAGGCAATCTCTCTCTCTCTCTCTCTCTCTCTCTATCGATCGATCGATCGATGGACCATCGTAGCAAGATACGCGCGAAAATCCATGAAATGGCGAGCGAAGGGAATTTTCTCTTGTGTCATAAGACGATGTCTCTGAATGATGGTAAAACTTAAGTCGATCCTACCAAAGGCAGGTACCATTCAAATATTAACTTATGGAAGAGAGAGAGAGAGAGAGAGAGAGAGAGAGAGAGAGAGAGAGAGAGAGAGAGAGAATTTATGGTTGGTAGTAATGTTAACTAAATAACTTAGATCAACTGTACATATATTAAATATTTTAATTACCTCTTGTTGTTTCGTCATTTTGCTTAGTCTGCGCAACACTTATTTCCATGCATCTGTACGTGAATTGCTCAACGATCAATGTTTATAGTGCTCTACTTTATTCATTAAAACCATTTTTCATGTCTAAATCATAAGTGTGTCTGATATTGATTTAATAAAAATGGAAACCAAGAAAAGAAGACAATGAACTTATCAATATTCAAAGGTGATTGTGAATCGCCACAAAAGACACAGAACTACATTTTGTAGCGGACACACTTGGCAGGGATGTGGGGAGTTCATTCACTTCTACTTCTTCGGCGTTCACGATGATGCCTGCCAAACCTGATCGTGTTTCCTAATTTGATGATAAAACGAAATCCCCTTTCTACTTATAAGACGGTGACGTCTTAACTACTGCTGTTGCAGCTTAAACGTGTCCTCACCTAAAACAAAAGTGCAAGACAGAACAAGTGTGTTACAGAGTTTACTGGATTTATCCAATCAAGAACCGTCACGATTTAATTGATTTTCTTCTTATTATTGTGGTTATTAATAAACCTTTTGATTTAAAAAAAGAAAAGAAATGGCGTTGTCTTGTTTTGTATTGATTGAAACAAATAGTATTAACATGCTCTTTTACATTTCCCTCTGGCGATCTTGGTCACGTTTTCCTTTACCGAGTACGAATCGGAGAGATGTTTTCCTTAACGTAAGTTCTTTTACCATATTTACCATGTAAAGCGTTGGATGCAACAGCCTGGCCAAATTCAGTCTCATTTAGTGCAGCTACTATGCACACGTCTGAAACGATGGAAGCAAGCAGACTAGACAACCAAGGCGAGGCGCCATTCCGTCTCCAAGCTACTGCAATCATTCTGATTCCAGCACTACGGGCCATTAGGGCCCTATGCAAGGCACTGGCTACTGGCTGAAGCTTGATAGACAGGGTCAAATGCACAGCACTTTTATCAGTGTGGGATGAAACAAGTGTGCATTTCGACGATAATGATATACTTCTGGGCATTGGATTCGGGTTAAGACGAGGAAAAACAAAGTAGAGGGAGAGGAAGAAGACAACCCTATTACAGGCAACTGACCACTCTACGAACGCAGCTGTAACTCCTGTTCTTGCACAGAATCTGACAGCCCGTAGCCAAGCCGTCAAAATGACGAGCAGCACTACAGCACTATTCCAAGACCACGGCAGGAAACACCCACAACAGCTACTAAGGAAGTACAGACAATATTTAGCGCTGTACTCTTCCCGATCACCACTGACAATACTGAGGTTGAATCTACTGATGAAAAACAACCACATGAAGAGAAAGCAGAGGAAGTTCAAGCAGAGGTAGAGGAGGAAGAGAGACGCGACCCTGACAGGCAGAGACTGTCGGACCCTGGACTTCAAGAGGCCATAAACTACCTCAAGAAAGCTGGTCACTTCGTAAGGGCAGTCATATACTTGGCTTGTAACTCCTGTTTTTGCACATAAGACACGAAAGCCAAGGCCACAGCAATGGCAATTTGGAGTACGCATCCTCTTCAACTGTTACAGTGCAGCATTCGGACAACGTCCGATGTCGACCTTGGTGGAAGCTACAGAACATCTTTCAGAGATTCACGTGTTAGAGGCATTTTCCGAACAGCAGCACGAAGAAGCTAAGACTGCGGCAGAACATTCAGAATGCCTTATCAATAATAACCAGGGTTATATTTGGCTCAAAGTCTGTCTTGGTGTTTCAGGTTGCGTTCCTACCGAAGCTTGGAGCTTCCACCCTAGTGTTTTTCCACTCTTCCCTCTCAAACCAGCGAAGGCGAAAGTGTGGGCCTGTTCCCACACGTTTAGTAATCAAATGCCCCGATGAGCGTGTAAATACGGAACTTGGTTGGCGTCTTGAGTGGGGTACAAATCCCCACCAAACGTCTTAAACTGATACATACTGTATCAAGATGAGTATGTGTGTGGTTCAATTCCCACTCATCTTATGTCCCGTTCAGCTTAAATTTCCCGAAATCGGACAAAATTAAATAGGATACTGGGCATGTATCAACGTGTGTGGAAATGTGGCTCTAATTTCCCCCACCCCCACCCCGATCAGTTAAGAATTCCACTATGTGGACATTAACCAGTCGCATATGTCTTGTTGGCGCAAGCGACTATAATAAAATAATAGATGGATGGATGGATGGATGGATGGATAGATAGATAGGTAGATAGATAGATAGTCTGGCCATCCGTCGATAAAAATGAGCAGAATCGCAAGACTACATAAAGCTATGGTGCACGTGAATCGAGTGAGACTCCATTAGAACCAGGAGAAAACTTAGAAGATGACATCATCTTCATGAAAAAGACACTAGACCTGGTGGACGTTTCCTGCACGAGGATATAAAAAGGGAAAAAGAAGAATGGGAGGGGAATATGGAAAATGGGGAGCATAACAAATTGATATCTTATATTGCAACAACAACGGGACTGTCAGCAACAGCAGAAAGGCGGAGATGAGGTGGAGAGCAACACGGAACAATACATTTCACTCTCTTCTTGACGAAGTGCGATGAGGCCTATGCTGAGACATACCCTTCCTGCCAGGTGCTAAATCCCATGACCGCTCATCACACGAAAACAGCCATTTTCAGGGTCACCCACGTTTCTAGAAAAGAGATATATTAATCTTTTGCCAAAATATTTGTTTTATGTTTTGTGCTTTTATGTTTGTGTTTATGTATTTCCCCCCACACACACACAAGTACAAAAAACCTTCCTTTATTAAATGTGTATTTGTTGGATATAGTGCGTGTTTGAGCAAGTATTGTATGCTTGTGTGCCTATAATAGTGAATGAACTTAATGAAGCGTGAATGCAACACTTGGACTACAGCGCACAGAAAGTAAACGGTATGTTTAGGCATAAAATTGATCAAATTGATCCTAGTCACATGACTACACAAATCTCGCAACCTATATGTCAATGAGATTAGAGATCATATAGTCACGTGCTATGAACAATAAAACATTTATGATGTTGTTGTTGTTGTTCTAGGGTTTAACGCCATTTCTCAGCACCAGATAGACTATACATGGCGGCCAGTATAACTGGTGGAGGAAGAACCATGGAAAACCCTGGGAAGAACCACCGACCCACGAGAAGCTACTGGCAGGCTTTCCCATATACCCACGCTAGCCGAGCCTTGGACTAGAACCCACGCAGACAGAGGTGAGATGGCAGTGATCCGGAACGGTGAGCGCTTTAGACCATTCGGCCACTCGGGGCCCCCATTTCTGATGTCATTGATATGTTGATTGCGAAAGTTGTGTAGTCATGTGATTCGGAATACAAATGATAAGATCCAGGTCAAATTTCAGCAACGATATCCTTTCGTCTCGTCTGTCAGCGGATTAAAGACATGACAAATGCTACGCTCGCGATTTGTAAGAAAATAAATCATTTCATGCAGATATATCTCGATGAAAAGTCTTTTGAGTTTGCATGGCCGGCTAGTAAGCGGCTAACCTGTGCCAACACAAATGGTGTCAACGAATTCCAACTTTTCGATAGGCACTGAACTCTTACCCTACACCCCAACATAGATGTCCAAATATCAAAAATGGGGTGGCAAGGGTCAGAGGAAACTCGGACTGGCTGTCGTGGCAACCATGTCATAAGGCCGTATAGGAATAAGAGTTTGCTTACTCCCTCAGCTATGACGATACCGGTGCAGGTAGCGGTAGAGATCTAACCTTCACATTTGCCTGTGTATCCATTAGCCTGCCAGTCAGCCATCCTCTTTTTTTATTTGGAGGGTGCTCTCTCCTGTTTGATCTTTACACACCAGTTAAGGAGGTCCTCCTGTCCTACTTGTAAATGTTTTGCTATCATGTGTGTGTTGCTATTCTGTATATATTGTTTCTTTATAATAATTTTTTGGTGTATTTGTATACATATATACATATATATGTAATTTAATTTTTTTAAATTATTATAAACATTCATCATATTGTAAAAGGTATTCTTCAGCCATCATCTTCTCTTTGTCCTTTTTTTTCTTCTCTTCTCCTAATTCTGTCTCTTTCTCTTTTATCTTCTGTCCCTGTTGTTGTTATTGATATCATGCGTATTCCTTGTACTTCCATTTGCTTGTGATTGTTTGTCTCTTTTCTGTTCTCTCTTGCTGTATGTTCTGTTGTAGTTTTTGTTTTAATTGTTGCTGGTGGGATCCCTGTTTCTGATTATTTCCTGCTTGGATTGGTGTTATTGGTCATAATAGTGAATGCTCTGTTGTTACGATCTTGTTGTTGATGGTGTTTGCTTTATCTGTTTCTTGCTCGTTTTCTTGTTGAGAGTTTTCTTTTGTTTGTGTCTTTGTAGATTCTTTTGCTGTTGCTTTTGTTGGTGTTGTTGTTGTTCTTCTTGCTGTTGTTGTTGTTTTTTTCCCTGTCTTGCTTGTGTTTGCTTTTCTTTCTGATGTTGGCTTGTAGTTTGCATCTCTTCGTCTGGTTGTTTCTTTCCAGGTATTTGTTGTTGTTGTTGTTGTCGTTTCGCTCTCGGTATTCTCGGTGTTCTCTGTTCCTTTTCTTCCATTGGTGTCTCTTGGTTTTTGGGACATTTGTGCGGTGTATGTCCGGTCTGTTGACATCTATTGCATTTCCTTGGTAAATGCACCTCTTCAATCACGATTTGGTCAAAGACCCATGTAGAATAAACACTCTTTTGACTTCTTATGTTTACTCATTTCTATCTACAAGATTCTTGTCCCATTGTAAATAGATGTCATGGAGATTGCATCTAATCTTGATGAAATGACTTTAATTTTTTGTTTTGCCTCGAACTTTTCAACCGTTGCTTCCAGAGGTATTTCCAACCATATATCGGAAAGGTGCAGATCTCCCGTTTGTTTTTTGATCTTGCGCAGAATGGGTGTTGGTTGTTTAACAATTACTGTTTCCCCTGCGATGTTTATCTCTCCAAAGGGTAATACAGGTTGAGTTTCTTTAGGGCGTATGCTGTACCCTTGGTACCCCTTTCGGTTTTTTGAATGTCTTTGTTGCAAATAGTTCGGGTTTATAACTTTTATCGCCACTATCACAAACGTCATTCCCGGTATTCTTTCTCTGGGTATCCCTGTCATGTCAAGCTCCTGTGTTCCTTTTCTGGAACTACATTCCAGGAAGCATCCCTCTTTAGTTTCTATTCGTCTTGTCTGAAAGTACTTTTCTAATTCTCTAACTTCTTTGTTTGCGAAATTGTCTGCCATTTTCCCCGTACGTCTCGTGTAGCTTGTGAATAGTTTTCCATGTTGAATTCTTCTGTGATTTTTCTTCTTAATATTGTAGTAATTTTGGTTCTATATGATTCCTATCTTATCTTGTGAAGTATCAGCGAAGGTGACTTGCATGGTTTCTCTTTCAGAATCCGGTAGATTTTCTCGCGGTTTGCTTTGTACGTGCCATTGCCGATGATAAAACATACTTTACTATCCTTCCAGCCAACCAGTCAGCCGTCGTCCAGCCATCTATACCAGCCATTAACGCCTGCCAGTACGCACCTAGGATCACGCCACCTCATCTTGAACTAGTTCTGCAACTAAGTTAGGAAAATTAGACATAAACCTACTGGTAAAAAAAACTCGGTATTGTTTGGTGCGACTATAATAACTATCTGTAAAAAAAAAAAATAACAATACTAAAACCTTCTCTGAGCAACGGTTAGCAACATTCTGAAATTCTGTCTCCAAAATCATAAACTCTTGTTCACTTCTGTTTTTCCTTTGTCTAAAACTTTGGGTTCCAAAATTTGTTATTGTTATTGTAATTCCTTTGTCTTATAACTTGGAGCCGAGTGTGAGATTTTCAGCCAAGCTTAGAAACAAGTGTTAGGAAACATACTAACATTCACCTTGAAGGAATCGCTGCATATACTCTTGGTCCTAGCGATCAATGCAAAATTTTAAGTCACTTGAGCACCGAGGCCTGGTTGATACAAGTGTACCAGGGCAAAGTCCTCACACTCGCTTAAAATCAAATTATTTGACAGGTTAGAATCCAATCTAGACCTAACAATACATAATTAACCCAACATCCTCTGCTTGAATAACCAATGTTTGGCACAATATAACCATCTATCTTGAACGTGGTAGGTTAGGAATTTAAACTCAGCAAGGTCAAGACAGAGAAAAGAAAAATAAATAGGAATCCATCAGATAGGGCAATGGTCAAAACATCAACTCCACCTACGCATATAGGATCAATTCTCTTAGGGCCAAGCGAAAATGTTAGGGCAAATAAATTAGACTTCATTACCACCCTACCTTTCCCAGATAAGGATACACCAGAAAATGAACTCCTTATGAACACCTCCTTAGTCTAGAGAGCCAAAACACGGAGGAAACGTTACCATTGGCGCCACCCATGACATACCCCGATAGGGTATACACACCTCTTGACCCAGAAATCCATCTCAAGGGGATCGAATTTCACTTTGAATCAGGCAGTTTTGAAGATCTAACTTATACCATTTCCATAAAGTCCCATCTTCTAGTAAAACCAAACAAGTGTTCAATTAGCAGTGTCTCCAGCAAGCAGAGAGCAGGGAGTGGGGTGAAACAGTCTATATCACGGAAAATCCCACCTCACTCAATAACTCGCCATATGGACTTGTGATATAACGTTTAGGACTATTTGGGATTTAATTCACAAAACTGTTCTTTTTAGAGTTTCACTTTGTGTTCTAGAGAAATAAATTATTTGTTAAATCTTACAAAACTTGTTTGCTCTCGCTCTTTTAATTTACTTAGTTTAAGACCATAGAGTCGTAACACAGTACTAATTAATCATAGTCGGTACATATAACTTAATCTTTCTATCAGATGTTGCATCAGTCCTCACACAGTACTAATCATAGTCGGTACATATAACTTAATCTTTCTTTTAAATGTTCCATCAATCCTCACACAGTACTAATCATAGTCTAAAATCAGCCATTTCTACTAAATAACTGTCGGCGATACGAGTTTGTATTTCAATTGCTTGATAACGAGTGTTCGTAAATTTGAACTAGTGCTACTTGCAAACGATTTTGAGCAGTATTTTAAGGCGTCGACGTGATTGAAAACGTGTCTCGAGAGGGATGTTACAATTATCAACGTTTGATTTATCCAAATGAAAAGGTCGCTCGTGTTGTTTGTTTAGTTCACGTACGTTAGTAGATATGTCTGAACTCTCTAAGAAAGAATTAATCAAACAAATGCTAATATTTTCGGCTAACACACAATTTATCTGCCCCGAAAAATATTACAAATTACCTTACCCGTGCCTTACTCATGGTTACTGAGTGAGAAAACAATTTTGAAACATTTACGTGTATTTTTATGTCAAAGTAGCACAAATGAAAACTGACACCTTCGAACTGATTGTGTTTCTTCTTTAAGATTTTAAGATTGAAATAAAAACAATATCATATCCCCTGTAGCGAGTTAACAAACAAATGTAGGTTACCATATTATTTAAAATTTAGAATTAGTGATATTTTATTTTAATTCATATACAAGTATCCTGAGAAAAATAATAAAGTTCTCTTGCTGCCGTCTATAAGAAAATTGGCGTTTCCATCAGATCGAAAATTATGCAAAATCAAAAGTCACTGAAGATTCAATCTCGGATTTGTTGTTTACTACATATTATCAATTTCAAAACATAGTCAAAGACTGAATGTATATAACAGCTGTACTGTCGGAAGTGAAGCAAATTCTGACAAGACAGAAATTACATGAGCCATATATGAAGACAGTGAAGAAATCACACTGTGTATTAAGAGCCGCGACCAGAAGGGTGCGGTTTCGGATCCGGCTATCGGATCATTCTGGGTCAGCTACCGTTGTGTGTCGGTAGGCATGGCACTTAACTCCAAATTGTCTTATATAACATAGCCATAGGATGTTGTGTTGACACCCGCTTCGTATTTTAAAGGAACCGTTCCGTATTGAATAGAAAAATATAGTGTCGTAATAAGGCAATATATTAAGGACTAACATATGTGTCCCTTATTTAGGTGTTCTTCAGGTGGTTATCGTGTAGTGTGTTGCTGTTTCGTGAAAGCATCAAACAAAACACAAACCTTACTTTGTGCCTTTACACTTTTACAATATAGCAGTGAGTGTATGTCTAAGGCCATAATTCGATTGCTGTCTGCTTTCTTCCTAATCGACGATATATATATATATATATATATATATATATATATATATATATATATATATAATCAATCTTTGGCAAGCCAGCTATCTCATAATTATTATAAAACTTCTATTTTTAATCTAATTAGTTATTTGCCAATATTTATGAATCAGTCTCCTGCAAATAATTACATAAACAAAAGATAACACAAACACCGCAGGGAGTGTTTAATTTTCATACATTGACGGCGCGTAGAAAAAACATCCAGGTGGAGAATCATGAGAGATGCTTTTTATTTCGAGACACACCAATCAAAGAAATCTCAGGAGTCATATTATTAAGCATCACCGGATCACACTGCATTCGGCGTCAAAACAATCAATGACAGGCTGGTTCCTAATTTTAGAGTCAGCATGACTGGCCTATACATTGGAGATACAAAGTACCTGTGGCTGGGATAGGACTTGAAAGATGGCAAATCCCAGTTACGAACAAATGTTACAATTAAAATGTAGTTGACACGTTAAAACATGACATTTGTCAAAACTTGCTTTAAATATTCACATTATCACATCAGCAGCAGAGGGGCTGTACAGACCGAAACTTTTTGCACAATAAACCCCTCCAGGAAACTATTCCTCGATAGAGGGCTTATTTCGACGAAATAAACCCTTCTATTCAGAATACAGGACAAAAAAAAATGTCCCCCGAAAACTCGAAGAGTTTCCAGGGACAAACTCGTTGAGTTTGCACTGACAACTTGGGTTACTTCAATAAATCTGAAACAGTTTCCGTGGCGGGGTCGTTATTGAAAAATCCATGGGTCGGGTCCATCCCCTCTGCTGCTCTGGGAAATGAGTTTCCAAGGAAAAACATTTTTATGTTGCAAATAGTGTATCAAGTCCAATACGGTATCTTGTTCTGGGATCGTGTAAATTTATTGTCACAAATCCGTGAGGTTTTCTTTGAGCATGACTGAAGAAATTTTTAAATTTATTTAAATCCATATCGCCACCACACCAGGTTTGATGAATATTTCTCAGTGTATGTGTATCAACTCCATTGAATATCGCAAGAAGATTACAATTATCCCTGATTACTTTAGGAATTTGTGTATAACGCTGAGTAACATAAATCACATCAGTGTTTTTGTGACGTCCCCGGGAAAATATTCTTGCGGGATTTTTTTGCTTGTCCAACATAACATCATCATACACTACTAGGTTGTTAATTGATTCATCAAGATCCTCGACGCTGGGGGCTTCTTCGATATCAGTGATAAATTCAACAACATCCTCACCGTCTTTACTCAGCGCGCTTGCACTCTCATTAAAATCTTTTATAACGTTATAGCATCGTTGATCATCTACAGATGGAGCTATCAAATACAGTTTATCCCATTTCATCCACTTCATTATCAAGTTCAGCAACAGCTGTGTTTTACCTGAACCGGATGGCCCAATTATAATCGCGCGGATAGAGTTTGGTAGCACTGAATTATGCTTAACTGGCTCTTTCTTTTTTGTCGCAGAAAAATCTGTAATTTCCATTTGTATATAAAGAATAATAATTATGGATCTATATTGTGTGAAGTGTAAGGCACGAACCCCTACGAATGATCTAACAACCATTACAACAAAAAATAACAGACAAGCACTTTCTGGTAAGTGTACGCGATGTGGCACAAAAAAATTTAGATTTCAAAAAAAAAGCGAGAATTTAGCGGAGGTGACATTGCAGCCAAACTTGGAAAGCTCCCCGGAACTCCCTGGGCAAAGTATCCCGGAGAAAAACATCTCCCAGGATACAATTACTGCGGTCCAGGGACCCGACTAGATATCAGACTTGATGAACAATCTAAACCAAAACCGGGAGAGTATCCGATAAACGCTATCGACGCAGCGTGTCACATACATGATGTTGCTTATCGAAGTAAAGATCTACAAGACAGGCATATCGCGGATGTGAAATTAATTCATGCACTAAGCGCCATAAAAAATAAATCATTTAAGGAGTCACTCGCTAATTGGTTAGTAAGATCAGCGATGAAATCTAAATTAGTATTAGGCGCTGGATAATTAAATAAAAATGCAAGCGATTTATTATTCCCCAATCGGATACTGGAGAGGTAACTCAGCAATTAATAAACTCGCCAACGCGGCATCAGTAACACGCGAGGTTGCCAAAAATTGGCTATCAAAACAAGCAATATGGCAAATCTACTTACCACCACCTCGACAAATCAACTTTGCACATTTTGATGTTAGTGTGCCCAATGAAGTTCATCAGGCTGACATACTATTCCTGCCTCATGATACTGTCCGTAGAAAAATATACAAATACGCGCTAACAGTAGTTGATGTTGCCAGTAGATACAAAGAAGCAGAACCGTTAGCGACTAAAACAGCGTCCGAAGTCGCCTCTGCGTTTAAACGAATTTATCAACGAGGACCTCTAAACTGGCCACGATTATTACAAGTTGATCCTGGCAAGGAATTTCAGGGCGCGGTGTCATCACTGACAAAGCAGCATAACGTTACCATACGACGAGGACATACTGAAATTCATCGGGATCAGGCAATTGTTGAGCGATTTAATAGAACACTCGCTGAGAGATTATTCGGATACCAGTACGCGAGGGAATTCATTTACGATACGAGATCTCGTGAATGGGTTGCAAGACTGCCAAACGTGATAGCCGCACTGAATAATGAAATTACCAGAACAACAAACATGAGACCTGTAAATGCAATCACAAAAAAATATATACCCCGCGTCAGTGAACGCGGACAACAGCAACAAAATGTTTCAACGCAGCCAGGGACGCTAGCGTCCCCACTGCTGGGTAATGTCACCGTTAGGTATTTATACGAACCAGGCGAACTAGAAGGAGGAAAAAAAAGAGCAACCGATCCCACATGGAGTGTTACTACACATAAGATATCCAGCATAACCAGATCAACTGGGAGAAACGCAATCTACAGATTAGATTCGACTGCTCCTCAACGCGGATTTAAACGCGAGCAACTTCAGGTGATTCCCGAGGATACACAATTACCACCCCGATCACTAAAGTGATCCGCACTGAAGTGATTCAATCATTTAAATAACTGCAGCAACACCTCTGCGTCGGTTACACTCAAGACAGGTCAACATCACATTTTCACGTGTATGACCGCGACTGCTATCTATTCTATCTACGGTGAATTGCCTTGGGTCGTTTTTCGAATACTGCCACAGCAATAAACAATTACAACTCGCACAGTGATTATTCTGCTGTTGTTGTAATTGTATTACAAATTCAACATCCAAACTTTGTTTGGGATCAAACTCTCTACCATTTTTTTTGTCGCTCTGTTTGTAACCGGCTAATTTCTTTCTTATTGTGTCATCAGCGATTGAGCTGTCGTTGACAACATCATCTAATACAATTCTTCGTAACTGACCTATCCTTCTTACTCTTGACACGGCTAAATAAACTAAATTTGACCACTCGATGCGATCATCAACAATCCAAACTGTTGTATCTGAAATAGTTAGTCCCTGCGAACTGTGGATGGTCATAGCGTATCCTAGCGTCCACGGGGATTTGCTCATTTTCAGTGCCTGTTCAACAGCATCAACATCAACTGTGACAATATCATTTAATACTAAATTCTGTTTCTCCGGACCCGACGCAGTCAGGCGCCCTGGAATATCAACATCAATATTCTGCAATCGCGTATCAGCTGGTCTATAACACAACGGCACTGGCAACATGGGAAATTTCTTCTGATGTAACTGAAATAACCGCTGCTGAAGTGTGTCCCTGACTATCTTTCTACTTGCCACAATTAAATCACCTGGTTTCCACGTTTCCCAAAAGTCGCTCAGCGAAGTCTCTGGAATTATTTCACGCATTATCTCACACTGGACTTTATTGGTTTGTAGCCTGATCAGTGTCTTAAACTCTTTCAGCGTTTCATCGAGTGCTCTAACATCGTTAGTTATTTCCTCATAACAATCTACAAAAGTTTTCAGCCACTCGTGTGGAGATTCACCTGTAAATGGGGGTGGTTGACCATGATCGCCGCACATCACCACTGCGGTATTTTTCTTTAGCAGCCAATCCAGAAACTGTTTTAATGTATCCAACGGCACAGTGTCTATCTCATCCCAGATGATTTTCTCGGGAATATATTTCGTTCCCATTCGTTCAGGTGTCCACGTGCCGCCGCTGTATTTGAAAAAACTGTGATACGTGCACGCGTTAACATCCCGTTGTCTCATCTCCCTGGCAAGTCTGTGTGTGGGTGTTAGCACAATCATGTCAGAGTTTCTAAATAATTCAATCGCTCGAGTTGTTTTACCAGAACCACCAGGACCGTTCAGATAAACTGTTTTGTGTCTTGTAACAGGATCGTGCACCGGCGGCAACAACGAAGTTGCCCCCGACGAAACCATCGAAGATATTTCTGCGCTGCGATACTCATCCTCGATTTCAACATCAGCCGATTTACAATATCCGTGTAACATTTCATTCTTTATTCTCCACGAGCCCCACGATGGATCATCCGATATAACATTATCCAACAGCGCTGAGTGTTTTTTATCAATATAAAATGAATCCGTTGCAACTCTCACTGCGGCAACAGGGAATCTATTGATCATCGACAACAAATTTATGGATACATAAGCCAGCATCGAAGATCTCAAATGTATGTACTGAGATGATTCTCCGTCAATATAACTAAAAACAGTCCCTAGTTTTTCCCCGTTTGACAGAAACACATCTTTGCGGTTACAGAACATGTTGTTCGTGGCTGCATCAGCGACAATAAGATCCAATTCAGTCTTGTCCATGATTAATCGACTGTGATGTTGTTTATGATCATACGCTCCACCTTGAGTGAATTTCCCTATTATTCTTCGTCCTAGATCTTTTGCTGTGCTTTCATCATTTCTGAGTTTGCTTTTAAGTACTTCAGGAGCTTTCTTGATGATAGCGTCGATAGAAGTTTCTGGATATTCTCGTGACCAATC
Organism: Sinohyriopsis cumingii; assembly: GCA_028554795.2. Lineage (NCBI taxonomy): Eukaryota > Metazoa > Mollusca > Bivalvia > Unionida > Unionidae > Sinohyriopsis > Sinohyriopsis cumingii. The sequence goes on along the minus strand of JAPYKE020000069.1, from coordinate 904,027 downwards.
TTCGATGACTTCTTCTAACGTAACCGGCGTTGGAGTTGGCAACCAAACTTCGGTTTGACGACAATAACATATAATCGCTTCGCTGACCGTCAGCGACAACAGTATTCGACTGTCAAGCATGTATCGCAATAACACTATCGGTGCCCATCGCTTCTCAACGAAATGTCTGCCAAACCAAACATAACACACAGGATGTAAATCCTTAGCGAATTTAAACGACGACACACAAGCAAATCCGGTCAAGTCAAAATCGGGTAAAACACCGTTGACAGCTACTCTTGTCATGGTATTGCCAGCGTGGCCAAACCGTTTAAAATATTCGCTGCATTCTCCACGCCCAAGGAAACTTCCTGGATAACACGCCGTCATGTCCACGGATATCATACCGCGGTGATCATACTGAGTATTCCACAAACCGCCGTGTCCGTATTCGACACAGCTCTGCTGGATATCAGCAAGAAAACTTTTCGGAGTTGGTCTCCATGAATTTCGTTCCCGGGCTACATGCGCGACAACACCCGGGACAGTAAAACAGTGTGTCAGTAACGTATCAGTGTTGCCAGCATGATATTTTTCTGCGAGTTTTTTCATTTCCTGCTGTAACGCCATTGTTCTGTATATTTCCCCGTTGGGTCTCACAAACTGATCATATTCTCCATCTTCGCTACTTCTGAATAACCACACAGACACTGGATCGGTTTTACTTATCTGATAAATAAAATCAAACATGCTCCCAGAATTGCTTTGCAATTCCGGATAATACTTCACAACACGGTCTTGCGGAAATATCCTAACCGAGTCAGTCCAGGCGTGACTGTTATGATCGATAATAGTTATTGGTGTTCCACGGGAATTGTATTTACACTCATACAATACCTCACCGGTTAACGATGAAACCGTTATAGGAAATTTTAGTAATCGCTCTAGCTCAGCAACATCATTTATTGACGCTCCTTTATCCGCTACTCGTGTCGCCCACGCTGTTATTTTAGTTTGTCTTAGCGGTGTTAGGCCGTTTCCTCGCATTGCATTTTTAAAATGTTCCATTACTCGCTCAGCTACACAATTCAACACCGACACCTTCATCGGTTTGAGTTTATCAACGCGTGGTTTCTTCATCGGATAAATTCCATAAACAACTGCGGTCACAGGATACGCTCTGGCATAATATGGTATATCAATCCCAACAAGTACTCCCGGTTTTGAGTCTTTACTTAACAGAACGGTTTTTCCACGAACGCCTCTGGCATCAAGAACAGGGTCTAGTTTGTCTCTGATAATCCACGTTCCCTCGCCGACTCCAACAATAAATTTTATCTGTACGAAATATCTTCTATCGTCGAGATACCCAATTATGTTACGCGCGATTGTATCGTTCATGGTAGCATCAATGATACGGTCACGAGAAATGCTCGCGTTTCCGAGGATAATTTTATACGAAGACCACGTGTGTGCGGCACCATCACGACGAAACTCTTCTTTGGCATTCTTGATAACACCAATTACCTCTGCTAACTCTCTTCGTCGTGGATCAGCGGTTAACCGGTCAAGATCGAATCTAGAACCTGATATGGGTTTTATTCTGGATAGTCTTTCAAAACCCATTATTATAATTAAGACAAATATTTAAATAGACAAATATATTATATGATGAACCAATGCAAGTGGATCAAACTAAATTCATCAGCGCCGTGTAGCAAACCCTGCAGAGGCGAATACTGTGGACAACATGCTCAACAGGTCCGCGGTGGGAGTCTAGGACCGATACCGTGTATCAGATGCGGCATTGGAGTACGAGGAAAAACGCAATTATGTTCAGCGTGTGGTGGAAAACGCTATCGAGAACTAAAACGGTATTATGATAAAAAAAATCCAGACTGTGATAACGCTCTCAAATGCGAGCGTGATTACATAAATAAGTTTTCAGACAAATTATGAATTAGACAATGATTTGCTTATAGTATAATGAATCAAGAATTCGTCCGACATCCAACTATTCCAAATTATGAGGCAAACCGAGATGGCATAGTGAGAAACTACAGGCTGAGGAAACAAGTTGGTACAGTTGATAATGCTGGTTATTTAAGATTTACTGTTAGGAAAGGGAGGTATTTATGTCATCGTTTCGTCTATGAGGTTTTTAACGGAGAGATCCCTAAAGGCCTTGTCATTGATCATATTAACGGGAACAGACTTGATAACAGTATTGAAAACCTTCAAGCGATCACTCAGAGCAAGAATACCATACGAGGAAGAGTTAAATGTAAAACAGCTATAAGAAGAGCAGTGAAATCTGTGAATGTTGAGACTCGTGAAGAAATAATATTTCAATCAATGAGCGCAGCCGGTAGGTATTTCGGTATTTGTCCACCTTCTGTACAGCATGTCGCAGATGGGATCTACAAAACAGCATTTTCAAAGAAGCTCAAACAGAAGATTTCATTCTGTTATATAACTCTTATCGTTGACACAAACGACGATAACTCCTCCGAGAGTGTGTAACGCTTTGCAGAGTTGTCGTTGCTGGTCAGAGGATTTGCTCCCCCTAAGAAAGCCACCTTGATAAAATATTTTATCGAGTTCATAACATGTAATCATTTATTTACCGTAGAATATATATTTTTTTACAAACAATATCCTCGTTTTACTGAATATATCCGACTGTTTTGCTCTTCTGTGCTTGTTATATGACCGCGCTTAAGAAAACATACAATTAAAATATTTTAAACAAGTCCCGCCCACTGCTAGAGCGAATTTCCAACTCGCAAGTAACAGTTGGGTTATATACGAAATCGCTCCCTAAGACCTTTGGGTCGATCGAAAGTCAGCACGCGCAAGCAAAACCATAAATTTAATCCGCCAATGGCGGGTGTCTTTTGTGCACCATCCAATGGTCGATTCAATGGATGGTTTTGCTCTGCTGCTGACCGTAGAAAATGACCCACCTGTGTATGTTTGTGTCGTCATAGGATAAGGTCTTAGGATAAGTTAGGATAAGATTACATGTTCATTGTGCCTTTACTTGCTGTCATACTCGAATCAGAGGTTAAAGGTTGTCTGTTCTGTACCGTCTCTTAGGATAAGATTACATGTTCATTGTACCTTTGCTTGCTGTGATACTCGAATCAGAGGTAAAGGTTGTCTGTTCTGTACCGTCTCTTAGGATAAGATTACATGTTCATTGTACCTTTGCTTGCTGTGATACTCGAATCAGAGGTAAAGGTTGTTTGTGTTGTCAAATAAATGTTTGCCGGGCCTGCTAGAGAACTCGATCCTAGAAGCCAGGGCTGTCTCGTCTTGTAAATAAATGTGCCTCTGAGTCACTTGGCAGTCAGAGGGGTCCGTCCTTAGGATAAGTTACGTGTTATATGTTTGTCCTTGTCAATTCACTAAACACGTCCTCTTGAGCCTATAGAACGTTATTTGACGATCTAGAGGCTCTTGCAGGGGATAAAGTGTTTCGTGTTACATGTTGTATTGTCATGTCGGAAGCAGTCCTCGTGGGGTTCTAGAACGTTATTTGACGATCTAGGCCCTTGCAGGGGATAAATGTTTTGTTTTGGAAAGCTAGCGTTTCTCATGCAAAGTGTTTCTATTAAAAATATAAAAATATATAATAATATGAATCACGAAAATATAAATACCATACTTGTTGAAATTAAAGAATTACAACAGCGAGGTTTTAATATTTTACTAGACACTGAAACAATTATGTCAGATTTTGAATCCTTGAATGAGCTATCACGCTTGGGGAAGAACAATCTCCCTGCTCGTTATAGGTTCATTAAGGGTTTGCAAGATCGTGTTTACAGATCACTTGCCGGGATAACTGAAAATCAGGTATCTGAATTTATTCCACTGTGCCGTGCAGTTGAGAAGATTCGTCTTGGATTGTCACAAGAGTATGAGACTCGAAAATTAATTAGCACCAGGGTGAGACGGTTAAAAGGTTATATAAAGAATCTAGACACGGAAATGCCTTGCATTTCTGACAAAAATACTAGTGTTTCTGACTACGAGGCCGACAAGGAAGTATAAACCGCATAGCGTGTGACTCACAGCACAAAGTGAAAGTAGAACCTGAGAACGCTAGCGCCCCCCCCCCCCCCGCTTGGAGTGTAAAGCACATTTCCACGGGTAAAAAAAAAAGTGTATTATTTTTTTTGCCCTTGGAAACTCAAAGAGTTTCTCAAGTGAAGGGCGCTTTCAGATTTTCAGGATTTGCTTAAGCGTTTCAACATCAATACAGGAATGAGAATAGTTCATAATCTGTTCTCGTTGACACCAAACTATGATCATATGATTTTGCTGTAGCTCTGTTAATTGTGACGGAGTTAACAAGAAGTCTTCGTCACCATACACGTCAATAACTATTTTAACGGGGAAATACTGTTCTGGGAATGTCTGTATTTGAAATGCGGTTTTTATTGCCTCGTAAAGAATTTGCTTATCATGAATATGAACTCGTGCATGAATGTACTCGGGTTGATACATTATACACAACCGTTTTTTTTTAAATGCGTGCTAGCACTTTCAACGATAACTTATGCTGGTTTTGATAGGGTATTTGCACGATAAAATGACGAAAATGGATCAGTGCAGAAAAAAAAACTATTATAAATATTATGGATCCCTTGACTTAGGACTTCACCAGTAAGTTTATACTAACAGTCTCGTCACGCAGGTCCAACAAATTCCCCCTCTGGTCGGTGAGTTTGAAATTTATCGTTGACAACCACGGGTTATGACACCGTAGATAGACCGGATTGATTGGTTCTTGCACAATCAGAAAACCAGGGGGGTCTCTTGGTGTGAACGTATACAGGATAAACCCCTGTTGTGCCGTCGTAGTATCTGATGCGCTGTAACTGCCATCGATGACGTCACATACAAGATTGACCGCAATAACATCTGTGATATTTACGATCCCGGGTGAGATGTGTCTGCCATCGGATGCTGTACTGTTGTCGTGCTTGAGAATAACAGGTTGTGGTTTTATTCGTTCGTACGCGGCAAGAATATCTTCGAAAGATTGATCGATGAGATCAGAGACTGATTTTCTCAGCTCGGGCACGTTATATCCAGGAAATTTAAAATCTGAAATATCATTCACTTGAATACCATATTTAATTGCAAAATCTGCTCTGGCTATCTGTCTATAATTATCATCGATATAGTCTTTAAGATCCAGTAAAGCCTGAATTATTCTTAGATTTATAGTTTCCATGGCCGATGCGAGTTTGTTTAGTTTTTCTATGGTTGTGATAATATTATCACGCGGACTTGTTAAATCAGAAATATAATCTTGGAAATATACTCGCAGGAGTTGTAGCTGTTGTTTATGTACTAGATTGATCGGAATAAATAATTCAGATTCTATATCATCTAGACGGTAAACACGGAGCTCCTGCCCCCCCTTAACACGTGGAGCTTCTATACTCCAAGTATCGGGCATTAAAGTACTTTTTCTTGCTAGTAATTGATCTGCAAGGAGTAAATAATAATTGTACTCGAGGTCGTGTAGTGCTTCTTTATAGGTCATAAAATCCGATTTTTCAGGTTTTGGTGGACGAGGTTTAACCTCGGGGGCCTTTGGCCATCCTAATAATGTTCGGATTGAGCTGTTATAAATATCCACGGCGTATCCTGGCGTTGAGATTTCAATGACCGCAGACAGCGTTGGTTCATGAGCTGTTATAGATATTTTGGCTTCCTTGCCGGTGATTCGTTTTATTTGGCGTTGTATCTCATTATTGATTTCTTCGATCTGATAACTCCCAGTGGGAAGTGTAATTGTATTCCAGTCAAGTTCACCCTGTTCGCCGGAGTCGGCTTTGCTTTTCCCGAACACGAATGAATTATTTGGCTGCAGACCACCAAATGATGCCGACCTAACATTGGGCCAGCTGTGATACACACTGAGCTTTGCTAACGCGATTTCACTCACTGGAATTGGAGTTCGAAAATTAATACCGAATTCTGGTGTCGTCGAGGACACTGAGATCATTGTGGTCCTTACCGGTGTTGTGTTTGTGACTATTTGTTGAAGCAGTTCTATTGACATTATTTATTTGTTTAGTTTTCAAATAGTCATTGTACGCATCTGACATTAGTTTGAATTCAGAATCTGATATCGTAGCGTCGCTACTTTGCACGTCTAACGATGATGATATCAGCGATGATAATTTCTGATATGCGGTCGTGGCTGTATTTAATTTTGTCGTGTAATCGTGTAATTTTGTGTTAGCACATGATGATATTTTTTTTGCTATGATGCCGAAAACTCCAGCTGTTGTTGTGGCCGCGGAAACACAGATCGTGGCGGCGACTGCTGCAGTTACCGGAGTGACCGCTGATAGTATTGCTCCGGCAGATGCAACAACGGCAGATACTGAATAAACCATAATATCCAGCACTGTTATGCGGCGCTTGTATTTTTTTACTTTTTGACTAGTTACTTCGATGACAGTTTTTAACTCAGATTGCCACTCACGGACTTGATTGTATCGATATTGTTGAGCATCTGGCGTCGTTGACATTATTCAATTACGCGGTAACCAATTGAGGCGTTGCAGCGACGAATTCCAAACAAAACCAGTAAGATGTTGCTGTTAAACTATCGTCCTCGGCTTCAAGCATAAATGTTTCCTCGGTTCCGCTGTTTAGTATTACAGTGCAAACCCCGGAATACTTATCGGTGGAATGTCTCCAAGGATATGTTGTGAAGATTTCAAATTTAGCGGCTGAAAACACAGACAACCTGTAAACACCGGTGGCTGTTGCTGTATATTTGATAGTGTTATTTTGTCGTGACCATGTTGCGAATCCCGATGATACCGTGAATACGATGTTGGTGATATGCCCCGGAGTAACTCCAGTGGGAACTTTAATCAAACTGGTTTTGTTAACGATATCAGGAATACCCGATACGATATCCTGCTGTGTTTGTTTGATCGTGTTAATGTCGGTCTTTACATCAGCGAGTTTTACATCGACGACTGGAGGAGTCCCAAAGAACTTATCCACGACCTCATCAGTTTTTACGAAGTTTCTTCGAAATCTTGTAAACGCGCCCACGTGAACATCATGCTCTGCACGCAGCGTATTTAGTTTACCGTTGACGATGTCCACGTATTGTTTGTTTGACGCATCCTGGTCGGATTCGGGATTCGCTAACGCGGTTATTTTGTTGCCGCTCATGCTGAGTTCGCCTGTCATCGTGTCACCGGCTTTTTTCACACATTTATCAACACCTTTATCAATACTGTCTTTGATGCTTGCGATTGATATATTCGAGTCCTTGATCCGGCCGCCATCACTAAATGCAACGAAGTTATCCTTGGTAGCTCCAAGAACTCTGCGAATTATATCATTCCACTTAATGTTGCTCGTTCTTAGTTTTCCTTGCCTGTCTTGGAAAATAGCAACTTCATCTGGGTCAACTCCAGCTATATTCAAAAGATTATCGACTTCATCTTTGGTCGCATATTTTGAGAGATCAGCATCTGTGCTTGGTTTACCTCCTCGTGTGAAAGGTCTTCCGTAAATATCCACCATTATTCTTATTGCTGTTTTTCAAATGCTAGCATTTCTCGATGCGGTATATTCATACACTACTTTATGAGGAGGAGTTGCTGGATTTCTTGAGATTGCATCAAGAACATTTAAAACCTCCCTCCCACAAATGGGCGGATCAATTAATGTTTGTGTTGGTAACGTCGACTGCCACACTGGAACATTAGAAAATCTGCTGACATACTTGAGAAACTCAACTGGCGGTGCTAAACCGTACGAATCAAAATAGATAATTCCACGTGGATCGATCGCGTAAGCAACCCAGTGAGTTCCCGGACCATCTTTGTTGTCGAGATTGATAATGCCAGTTTCTGGATTATTCGGTCGTTGCGGTAATTGATCTCGCATAAATACGCCTCTGAAATGTTTTACACGCAATTTTTTAACAGCATCGAGTAAATCAAAATTGCTCAACGGCGTTAGAATTTTTTTGGATACCATGATGGTGGAGTTCCTGGTAGTCTTAGACCGCGTCCCTTTTTTTTCTTGTATCCTTTTCCCGTTGCCTTTTTTAGTGCCATTCCAGCTGCAGTTCCAACTGCACCGAGTGCTGCGGCTTTTGCTACGGCTGGTGCTGCCGCGGCAATCAACGCCGGTATTGCTGCGAGAAGAGGAAATATTCCACCGGTTTTAGTCATGTCCTTGATAGCTGCAGCAGAGAAATCAAGTCGGACACCGGTTTTTGCTGTTAGTGCCTTATTAAAATGTTTAAGCTGAGTATTAGTCAACGACAATTTGTTTGGACCACCAGTAATCTGATCTCGTTTTAGTGTTATTGATGTCCCGCACGTGCTTGCGTTCTTTGATTGCAATTTCTTCGTTTGACCGGAAGTCAAGGTGACATTAACATGACTGTATGACATTATATCCTAAGTTTGATTTTAATTGCGTTACATATTCTCGATTGGAGCGTCGATGACCCTCATTCGTCCGCCAACACCTTCAAGCAGCATTGCTTTATCGGAGAGTATGACAGCAATCGCTCTGTAACCACCAGCAGGAACACCTACACGAGCTCGGAAATGTAGGTCGACAACAGATTGTTTAACCAGATCAAGATGTTCCAGCGAAAAGTAATAAATCGGATATAAACTCATAAAGTCTCGCTGTGATATTTGCAGGCCAGTGTCTACATTAAGGTCGCGCCCCATAAATGACATCAGACGATGATACGCGCGTGCGACACGATGATGTTCGAAATCTATTAATATATCCTCAGATGGCTCCTGATGCCCATTTATTCTCAACGAAACTTCAGAAACTCCAAGTGTATCAAATACCATTGGATTTCTTTCCTGGCTATCTGTTCTAGCACGGTATTGAAATGCAATGAAAATATGTCGTGGTGCTGATACTCCTTGTTGCGATGATATATGCCATGTAAACAACCCACCATTATCACCCTGAATAACGTCTGTGGTTGTTGTTTTCCAGGATAGCAGTGATTTACCGCCCGTGTCCATGAAAGACAACAGTCGTTGTTCTTCGGTGATTGACGGAGACAACACTGGCATCCACAACCACAGTTTAGTTAGTATTACCTGACCAGGGGCAACAGCAGCATCTCGCCAGATAGCGTCATTATCATCAGGTTTTCGCACAAGTACAACTGTGTGTTTGGCACCGAATATGACCTTGTGGACATCTCTGCAGAATCCAAAGATGTGAGACAATGGAATCACACCTGAGAACTCTTCATCTCCACTTAACATCGATCTACGTGTTGCAAAACCCAAATTAAAATTTTCGTTCATCGATGCAACTGCGTCACCGGCATTATTCATTGTTACATTCCTGTTCTCGGGGCTGTCGGTTATATCCTTTGCAAACATCATTGATGGTCCGGCTGATCTGGTGTAATCATCCGAGTATCTCGCCAACCCGAGAATTGTTGTGGCAACGTCGACGTTATCATGAATTGTTTCAATTTCTTTTCCATCTATCATGTAAATAGCGGATTTAAATAACGCCATGATGCCGTTGTTAACAAATCCAACTCGGTCGCCGATTCCGTAGTTAGTGTTATCATTCTTTAAAAGCCTACCTTCAACTTCGATGAAGGCCTCAGCGGGCAAGAAGTATCTACTTGTATCCTGGACCTGTAGTTCAATTCTTCCGCGTTGGTTAGGATCACGTGCTTCATAAGAATAATATTGAAAATCACGTACAGAATCATCTTTAAGTACTGGTTTGGACATATCAAACGCGTCATTGGATTTTCGTGCAAACATTATTATTATTTGTGATGATCTAATTAAAATGTTATCGTCACCGGAAACCACTACCAGCTATCAAATTAGCAGTTACACTATCTTGCAACGCTTTGGAGGTAATTCCTGCTGTTGCGATCTCAGCTAATTTCTGATTTACGGCCTTATTTACTACGCTACTAACATTTGCCGGCATAGCTTCAGTGGATGGTAGTTTTACTGGCACCAACCTCTCGACTGGGTTTTTTTTTCGTATCAGCTGTGCTAGTCGATCCTTGATTGATTGAAATGCTTTCCCGGCAAGACTACCAACAGTGCCAATGGCTTTATCCTTGACAACATCAGCGGCTTTCATCGCGAATTGTTTTGCTAACGGTCCAGCTTTCGGAGCGATTCTTGTGACTAAATCCCTAACAACATCACCGACTCCATCTCCGTAAACAACCTCGTATACTGGTAATCGTGAGTTTACTACTCTGACACTTCTTGGTCTGCGAAAAGAATCGTGTAGTATCATTTTATTTAATTATTGTTTATCTAACTGAATTTGCTAGCAAATTTAATTATTAGTCGCTGTGGTAACCGTCTGCGAGTTCATCAATGAGCCCCCGGTAGATGCTGATATCCATGATGCCACGCTGAAATAGTCTCTGACAGATATCTGCGGCTTCATTTATAATTTCCGGAGAATTGTTTCCGGCACGTCTTCCTCCGATGAGAACTTCCAACCGTGATACATCATCGATGATATTATTAGGGCAGGCAATAAAACCGGATCCTAAACCCTCCCCTGTTGATGGTACAATTCTTGGGGATAAAATGTCTTGAGGCAAACTTTCAGAAGATGTTGTTAAGCTAATTATCGGCGACCTAGTTTGTTTGAATTTTTGGCCCCGCGGACTTCCTTCAGATGCAGCCTCGTATTCACTTAACGGAGTTAGGTCAGGATCTATTGCTCTTCGCCGTGAAGGATATTGTTGTCGTTCTGTGTGTTGCAACGGTGATTTTTCTTCTTGAGGTTGCGATGGTGGAATTTCAAGTTTACGTATAGCATCTACAAGTCTATCGTATTTTGTATCGTCCCTGCTGATTTGTTTTTTATTTTCACGTATACGATACGAATATTTGATAAAATTATCATCTGTCATAGAACCGTGTTCTGGGTTTAAAGACACATCTCTTCTAATCAATCCTAACAGTATTGTCTCAGGTAATTTCTCTTCTGGTACATTTTTAAGAAGTTCAATATAATCCGGCGTAAATCTTTTGGCGGGGTCAGTAATTCTCCCTGTTACTCGCTTACCAGCAGGTACTGACACAACAACTTCATCGGGTGGAGGCGGGGGTTTAAGTCCAGCTGAAATATCCTGTAAAATTTTCCTTTGCTCTATTAAAGCCTCTTTGGTAACAGCTGCGGATTTTTCAGTAGCTTTGGTCACGGGTTTAAATAATTCCTCCGTAGTCTCTGCAAAGCCTTCCCGTGCTTGCTGTCTTAGTTGTAATTTTTGTCTGACACTATCACGGACAGGAAGAAATTTCTGAATTGCTTCGAGACGTTCTCGAGCTAATCTAGTCGTATGTGCTTCTCCAATATTTGCCATTATTTATTTGTCAATGATTTAATTCCGCTAACATAAAAATGTTTTTCCTTGGAAACTCATTTCCCAGAGCAGCAGAGGGGATGGACCCGACCCATGGATTTTTCAATAACGACCCCGCCACGGAAACTGTTTCAGATTTATTGAAGTAACCCAAGTTGTCAGTGCAAACTCAACGAGTTTGTCCCTGGAAACTCTTCGAGTTTTCGGGGGACATTTTTTTTTGTCCTGTATTCTGAATAGAAGGGTTTATTTCGTCGAAATAAGCCCTCTATCGAGGAATAGTTTCCTGGAGGGGTTTATTGTGCAAAAAGTTTCGGTCTGTACAGCCCCTCTGCTGCTACATCTGCGCATTAAAATGGAATTCAGTGTTATAGAATTTGACAGAATAGTACATGATGTCAAATAATGGATGAAGATAGATGAAAGAAATGGATGTAATTATAGAATAGAAACATGCAGAACACACAGACACTAAATAAAGATGTTGATAACTTCTGAGTATACAAGTTGCAGAACATAAGGTATTTTAAACTGAACATCCCCTTTTCTCTCTCTCTCAATTTTCTGGACTCGGCAATAAGTAAGTTAAAATGTGTTAGCGTGTTAGTTTTCTTGCTCTCGATCACTAGACTTATCCTTTTTCATTCTGGGGAATGGTTACAATGGCATGCATGTAGGTTAGGGTGCGAGTGCACCAAACCAAGCGATATGTGTCTTTAGTGGCGGTAGTGTTTCTACTTATGCTTGTGATGTTTTATAACTCTCTATCCGTTTCATTATAATTATTATTATTATTATTATTATTTATAGAGTGAATTACTTGAGAGAGGAAATCGAGTCAATGAATTGGGTATTGACTGTACACTCTGTCTGTCTGTCTGTCTCTTTTTCTGTCTGTCTGTCTGTCTCTCTCTCTCTCAGGTTACCTGTCTCAAGCAAATTTGAATCGTTTTGCCGTCATACAATGTATTTTATACGGAAAAAAAGATTTTCTTTCGTTTTAATGTACTTCGCTGAGTTGTTCTCTCTGTCTCTTCTTTCTTTCATTTTTATATACAAGATCCCCTGCCATGATTGTCGTTTTCTAGTTACTGTTAACATCAAACTCAAGAATATTTTCATCAAGCAGTACAAAAGGTTTACAAAGATGATACCTGCAAGAGTGAAATAAAATCCTAACTGTGTCACTCTTTGGATTGATACATATACAAAACTGCACACTAGTTTTGTTCTGAGTCTATTGAAAGAACGAGTTTAATATGGCATACGAAACGTAGAGGGCGTAAGGCCGAGACGTATTCGTATGCTACGTCAGACGAGTTCTTTCCCCGACTCAGTACAAATAACGAAACCGGTTTTGTATTTATTACATCCCCCACCTTTAAGATTTCTAAATATTTTTATTTTTACTGTACGAATTAAAATCAAACCAAACGGAATTATTAAAGTTCGATTCACCCCTTCTAAAAATATCTACGCGCTAACGTCAAAGAAGTTACATAATTAGTTCGAATCTGGGTTTGTGAAACGGAAATACGGTCTGAATAGTTGTGTCGAATGCCAAATCAAACATGTACGATTAAATGGGTATGTAATAAAAAATATTTCATCGCTTTTACTTATAGAGCATTATTGATTCGTTAATTTCTTTGAGTACACAACAAGGCAAACCCTTTTAATACCATACCATTTTTAACCAATACTTAAGAGTACAGCATAATCCTTCAAAATTATTTACTATGATTTTAATGTTTAAGGTACAGAACATTGTTTATTGTTCTTAAGTATTTAGAGCATATGTTTCTGTCGATAACAATGTAATATATATATATATATATATATATATATATATATATATATATATATATATATATATATATATATCGCTCCGGTGGCCTAGTGGTTAGAGCGTCCGCCTAAGGTGCGAGAGGTCGTGTGTTCTATCCCCCTATCCCCGGCCGGGTCATACCAAAGACTTACATAAATGGTGCTAACAGCTGCCTCGCTTGGCGCTCAGCATTACGAGGTTAGTGTTAGGACTGGTCGGCCTGGTGTCAGGGTAACGTGACTGGGTGGGACATCATGCTACATGTCTGCGGCATGATGCCCCAGTGCTACACATCACTATAAACTGCCACAATGCAGACATCGTAGCGATATGACTGAAAAATTGTTAAAAGCTACGTTAAAAATCCAAATCACACACAAATATAAAGAACATTGTTTATAACTTCCACTGAATTGGGATTGTGCATATGAGTTAATGTGATAGGTTATGCTCCACGTGTCTTACAAAAAGTCACTTCCTCGTAAATATGTCGTCTGCTGTCGGTGAAAACTGACAAATGATGGGATCATTCTCGTAACCTATGAACAAAATCTAATTCTCTGTCAATCTGGCTAAAATCAATTTCACTTTTTAGGGTCAAATTTATTTTTTGCATTCGTATAAATAAAGTGCTTAAAAATAGCTTAATTCGGTATTTCTTCCCAAGCCTTGTTCTCACAAACGAATTTTCCTAAACCTATACTCAGATAGAGTTTTAAGTATTTTAATTTGTTTTTGTTTTTCTGTTTGGCTAAGCCTTTTTACTTTCGTTCTCCAAAAATGAGATACAGTTGTTTGCAGTTTTAAAGTGGGTACATACTCTTGAGCCCATAGTTAGGCGTTTGAACCTTGTGCTAATCATACTGAGCCAGATAACGGTATTATCTCATGCTGTTTGAATGCTTAAATAAAACCTATTCACGCCAACATATGCATTAACACATTCCTCTTTAAATAACATATAATTCCGTAAGTAAATGTTGGGATTTTTATTTAATTCAACCAGTGTAGAATACAAAACGGTGGAATGGAACTATTTCTGGTTAGGAACCTTTCAGTATTTCACAGACAGCCGGCACTCTTTTTTTAAAAAAAAAAAAAATGCAGATGGCATCGATGCAATTGCTGGGAGACCTATCGAGAGACATGATCCTAAAGTCCTGTTATTTTTTTTTCTCACACGAACACTAGATCCTACTGATACGATGAAGCGTTTCCATTCCCTGCTTGCTGCTGTCGTTCCTTCCTTCCTCCTCCCCCCACCCCCCTCTCTCTCCCTCTTATGGAAAGTAAAATTTCCTTGATACCATTCTATTTGCCATTTGAGAAGAACAACCAGCAATCAGGCACGATAAAGGTTGAGTCGACATATCTTCGTGTAACATTATCAACTACTTTAGGTTTTTGTGGGGAGGGGGGACAAAAGCTTTCCAGGATAAAATGGATGGGCCATTTAGGCTTAACTATGTTTGTTTATCATGCCATTTTAACTATGTGTTTATTTATCGTAATGCTAGGTCGCTAATTTAAATGCAAGGTCAAAAAATTTTGACAGTTGATTCAGTTAGATATTGATTCTAGACTGGAGTAAAGTATGTAAGGGTGCTATTCAGACGTCCATTTATCAAACAACCAAAAACTTTAAAGCCATCGAAAAATTCAAGTGACAAAAAATTAGATGAACGATTTTTGAAACTAAAGATCAAAATGGATTTATGTTTCTAAGTGCCACCATAGGTGGCCTACCCAAGATTAATTACGTAGGTCATATAGTTCCATTTTAGATGTAGAATCAGCGCATCGATTAATGGTGATACACTGATTTCCTCGCAGAAATTCCCAATAAGTAGAATTAGTTCTCACACAAAGAGTAAAGATATAATGGGGTTCAAGAACTGGCTTTATGAAAATAGGTTTCAAGAAAGAATGATATTAATAGTTCTTTTTCCCCATTACTGATGGCTAGTTTATTTAATAGAAAGTTCTTTCATCATTTCCCTATTTATTGATGGAACGACTATCAGATCGAAAGAGAGGGAGAAAGACATCATTCTGGACTCTTTAAACGACGGTTTAACCCTTGCGATGTAGATGTTACGGAGAAAGGAGACCGAACTGAAAAGAAAGGAAGTCAGGATCTAAGTCTGCAGTAAAGCAATTATTCATTTAAATTGGACAACACTACAATGAATATAGAAGAAAAATTGCACACACAAATTATTTAAAATATGTAATAAAAATGTTATATTCAATTACAGCTGACCCACTTCTCACAATTCTATAATTTCTGTATTTTAGAATTAAAAGTCGAATAAATTGCCAGTAACACAAAAACAGTTAAGAATTAAATATTACAAACTAATACCAAATTTATTTTCAATCAATATGTTTTATTAAATCTTTTTTCTAAAATCTAAAATATCACTTCTTGTAATTTCAAATGTATTTTATTTCTAAATAAATTATTTTGTAGCATGAAGCTGGTAGCAAACCCTTTCTACAATAATCAAACTTAATATTATAAGTTAACAAAAATTCTAAATAAATTTAAAACAAGCCTAGATACACTATATTCGAAAGTTCACATCGTATAATAATGTGGGTGTGTGTGATTTGGGCTTCAGTCATGTCCCTACGATGTCTGCAGTGTGACAGTTTATAGTGATGTCTAGCACTGGAGCGGTCATCGTATAATAATAATAATAATAATAATAAGTTACAAGTTCTTTAGAGCTAAGTGAAATAATCTCGAAATATGTTACTTCTCAATGCAATGGACACCTAAGAAAAATCTCTGACTAAAACCAATTACATTCCTCTTACCTGGAATAAAGAAAGTCAAAATCTAAATCTGCAAGATATTACATATCAACATAGGCATTATTTTCTTCATCTATGTATATCCTATTATGAACAAAGATACTGTCGATTCGGACTGAGCGTAAACGTAAAATTTAGAACTTTAGTCGACCCTGGCTACACACATATTGACTAAACTAAGATTTTTAAAATAGAAAAAACAACAGGATTTTCAGAGGACACAGTCTTTCACAACATAATCCCCTGTTATAAATGCCTGCGGTCACCTTGCATACGTAAACAACGCTGACGATGACAACAACACGAACAACAACAACAACTACAACAACAACAACAACAACAATAATAATAATAATAATAATAATAATAATAATAAAAACGGCCACTACATAAAAACACGCTTTTTGCTTCATTAAACGATTTGAATTAAAGAACGGGAATAGTACACGGAAAGTCTCAGCACTAGGAGGCAACTCGCAATACAATGAATTAATTGTAGCTAATTACAGAAGAAAGTGTAGCGTGAGTGCACTGTGAAAAATAGTAGTCTGGGTTTACGTTGTTAATACAAAACATCACGCTCTGACATTCGAATCGTGGAAGCAAATTTCCTTAGCAGCAGACAGAAGCGACCCCAAAGAGATAACAACTTCATTGAGTCGACATAAACGAAAATGAAACCAAGTAAAATGTAATAATACAGATGCATCAAGTTTGACTTTGTTATTTCTTTAAATGGTATTGTATGTGCTCCAGGATAAAACAACAACTAGGAGCCTCCAGTACAAAATAAAACTAATAACAGTAATCAATATGGCATTATCCACCGCATCTTCCCATGACTTTTTGATGTTTCATACTTGTTTGCGATTTTATCATCAATTGAATCTTTATTCAGAAAAATATTGTCCCACGTTCTATTGTCTTTTTATTCGCGGTTTACACAAAATAAATTAATGTCTGCGAATTATTTACTTGATGGAGGACGATTTTGTAATATACTGAAAGGTTATTTATATATGTTATGTTTGTCATTCATTGTGTAGACCAATACATGTAGATATATCTTCTTTTCAGCACAATTCACACCACGGAATTTAATGTAGAAAAAGGTATTCTCAAAATTATTGATTGCACTAAACCGGTCCCTTCTCGATCTTTCGTCTGTATAAGCCACAGGCAGACCGATCATCTGCTTTCACTAATTTTCTAAACATTTTGACTTAAATTGAAATTTGCTGTTATCTTATTTATGATCCTTCAAAAAATAACGATAATTTGTCATATGTAGAGATTGATGAAAGGATGAAAATTAAAATCTTTGAAGTGTAAGTTTGTTCTTGAAAAAACGTTGGGGTTGATTCTTCAAATTTGAGGAATTCCTCAAATAATCCCAAATAACAACACATAACTAATATTGTGAGAATAAATATATCAAGAATGTATTCTGATGTTTCGAGTCATACCGAATAAATGACCCCCTTCTCTCTCTCTCTCTCTCTCTCTCTGTGTCTCTCTGTCTCTCACTCTGTCTCTCTCTGTCTGTCTGTCTCTCTCTGTCTCTGTCTGTCTCTGTCTGTCTGTCTCTCTCTCTCTCTCTCTCTCTATATATATATATACAAACAGACATACAGACAGACAGAGACACAGAGAGATATAAACGTATGATATGGTCCGGGTATATTCTGAACATATTGCCAACAATACCCTACAACCGACGGTAGCACAAGAGACAAAAGAAATGACGGTAATTGTCTAAAATATGTACGGATATGTTGCCAACAATTCCTCGATTTTATGAATAGGTGGGTGATATTATCAGACTCACTAGTAGTTCGTCAGTACCAAAAGAGATGGGGTGGGGGCTGATTTTTCGGACTCGCACAAAACCCACTTGAGAAATGCAAGGTATGAACTTGAAATTATATTAAGGCAAGTGGAAGTTCTAAAACGAAGGGGGGGGGGGCACTTTTTACTGTAGTTGAATAAATCAAAATGAACTTTAGCACTTTGTTACACAACTACTATTTATTTTATTCAACAAACTAATGTAGTACTACTTGATGCATTAAAATGAAAGGCTAATAGAGTGTGCAATATTTGACTACCTTGTACAATATTTGACTACCGTATAAAATATTTGACTAAATTTAAAAACCGCTCCTTAAAAAGATAATTCAGCTATGAGTGGCATTAGTACCGTATATATTCGCTTATAAGACCAGTTCAACTGCAAACCACACAGACCCAGTTCTGCCGTCGCATAATGGTTGATCTTGGTGTGTGTAGTTTTTTAGGAGTAATCAGTAGAACAAACAACATACGGCACATCAGGCTCTTTGTTGTTTGCAGTTGGAGTCGATTTATAAGTGACCCACCAACCTGTACCATTCCTAATAATCCTAGGTAAATTCGAAACAGCTTACTTTGCTTATTTAAACAGGAAATGTTTTTCAAACTACTTTTAACATGTAAAGTGCTGAATCTGTCCCAAGTTTTTATAGGGGTTGGTATAAACGATCTCGAAGTATTCTCTAATTAAAGTATATTTTGTTTTCCTCTTGTGTCGTAAGAGGCGTCTAATGGCGACAGGAGCTGCACTGGTGTAGTGGTGAGCATGCAAACTCGCGACCGAAAGGATCTGAGTTCGAATCCTACCATTGCATCAGCTACCATGGTGTGTACTCGGTCAGGGCACTTTACTCCCATTGCCTTCACGCATAAAGGCTTGCTACGATGTCGTAGCCTCAACTTGATTTGTTGTGGCTGAGGCTACGAACGGATCCCATATCATGAAATGGAGCAAAAAAAATCATCACTAAAGTCAGAAAAACAAACAGTGTAGAAATCAACTACATAAGTATAATCATGTTGTGAAAGAAGTTTGGCTTATTTTGACTTTATTAAGCCCTTACACGATAAAATAAATTGGCATGGTTACTCTAACCTTATCCTGTCCACCATTACAGACAACGCGAGACTCTCGCCGTGACCCCTTTTCTACGTAAGGCTTGCCAGAACATATTTTGGATATTCTACGCTATATTATTATCAATCAAGTGCGAAATCGCTTCTTGGTTGAATTTCAAAGTTGCCGATAAACCGTATTTACTTTTAATGCGCAGATTTTCTGACCCAAACGGCGCCAAATTTTTACTACGATTTGTTTACATTTCCAAATAAGGCGTCAATGTCCTAATATGGCATACAAACAAACGAGGCTGAGAACGGAAGTAATCATTATTTGAAATAACATGGCGGACGATCTAAACGAAAATATCGGCTGAAAAAAGTAAACGAGATTTTACAACTATTTCTACAATGATTTTCGATACTTCCGGTATTAAATAAGAGGACTACTCTATTTATTGGATTATATGCAAGGAATGTGTTTAAAGTGTTATTATTAGGCTAAAAGAGCGCCGGGTGTGATTCACACCCGGCTTGCTCCATTAACACGTATATGCTCATGTTAGTACCCTGTCCACGAGGTACGAGTAAGGATACTAATATTAGTACTAGGATAAAGGCCTGCTTGTGTTGCCTTGCCCTAAAACACAACCAGCCAGCATTGGTGAATAGTTTCACCAATCGCAATACACTCTCTGTCTCTGTCTCTGTCTGTCTCTCTGTCTGTCTGTCTGTCTCTCTCTCTCTCTCTCTCTCTCTACCGCTCCGGTGGCCTGATGGTTAGAGCGTCCGCCTCGGATGCAGGAGGTCGTGGGTTCGATCCACGGCCGAGTCATACCAAAGTAGTGAAGTGGGGCACCCTACGTACAATGGGAATTAGCATTACAGGGACCCCTGGGTCAATCTACGTACAATGGAAATTTAACATGGCGAAAAATCGTGGGTCAATCTACGTACAAGGGGAATTTAACATGGGAATAAATCGTGGGTCACTCTACGTACAAGGGGAATTTAACATGGGAATAAATCGTGGGTCAATCTAGCGTCAAGGGAAATTGAACATAGGATTTTTTTTAAAAAAAAAATAAAAAAATTTTTTTAAAAAAGGGTAGGCAATTCAAAGACTATCTCTTTTCGAGAAATATGGCTGGCCCTGAAAAGGGCCTTTGGGTTTTCTTCTTCTTCTAATTTCTTCTTTTCCTCCACCAAGTTCTTATTTTATCTCCTACACTCTTCTTCTCTTTCTTTTTTTTCTTCTCCTCTTCTTTCTTCTTCTCTTCCTCCTCTTCTTTCTTCCTCTTTTCATTTTCTTCTTCTTTTTCAATTTTTTCATTCCATTCTCTCATCCTTATCCTTTCCTCTTCATCCTCCTTTTCCTCCTTTATTTCTTTCAACAGATCACTAATCATTACCTTCATTTTTCGTAAATTGTTTATCTCCATCTTCACTCTATGGGGACTATATGAGTAGTGATCCTCGTTTAGGTTAACCAACATTTGCTCTAACATTCCTAAATTGTCCATGACGTTTTGCAATTTTTCCATTTTGTTAAGGTGGTTTGACGCCATCTTCTTTGTATTCTTTGCAGAATGGTTTGAACAACTAATACTGTGGGTTCTTATACGAAAAGCGCGAACGTGAAGGAAAACATCCCCCTAAAACATAAAATGGATCTTACCTAGATGATGACCCAACATCGCGCGGACGTGAAGGAAAACATCCCCTACTTTTTCATTTCATATAATATAACCCAAACTATACTCTCCACATTTGCTAAGAAACAATAAAGAAACCCATAATCTACTATTCACACAAACATACCTTTACTCTTACAAACACAAACACACCAACACATACCCTCACACATTTAAAAGAGTTAGTGTTTATATTCACACTACTCTACCTACATACATTGGCAAATTGATCGTTATTTCTTTTCTAGAGTATTGGGTAGCCCTGAAAAGGGCTGTTTTGTTTGGAACTTCATGGACACCTGGTTAATGGTGGCACCTTCCAGGCCTGGCGCCACATACACATCTTATCCCCCAGTTACTTTTTACCTTTTGGGGGGAGAGAGCAGAGGCAGGATATGTCGCTTCAGAATCCCAATTTTCGCTCTCTGGGATTTTGAAATTTCTTCTCTCCTTTTCCTCCTCCTCTTCTTTGTTTCTTCTTTCCTCTTTATATCTTCTTTCTTCTTCTTTATATCTTCTCTCCTCCTCTCTTATCCTTCCCTCCTCGACAATGGCTTCCGCGGCCAGTTCATTTAATATGCGCCTGGCATATTCCAGATGCACATGAAGCTCCAACAGTTTCTCAAGTCTCGTGTTCATTTTTTTGGTGTTGATCAATCAACAAGGGTAGCTGGACTGCCGAACGAGTTTCAATTTATACTGAAAGCGCGGACGTGAAGGAAAACATCCCCCTAATAACATAAAATTCATCTTACCTAGATCACGACCAAAAAAACAACAACGCGCCGACCTAAAAGAAACACTCTCTCACTTTTTTTATGCTACCCATCACTATTATAAAATTTTTTATGAATCACTTCAATAGACTATTTACATATGCAAAGCAATCCAATCTAACCCCAAATCTACACCTCAAACAGCCCAGAAAAAACAAACATCATTTTAATCTACTATCCACACCAACCTACTTTATCACTTACAAACACAAACACACAAACACATACCCTCACAATATCTTAATAAAGAGTTAGTGTTTATTTTCACACTACTCTACCTACACACATTGGCAAATCGATCGTTATTTCTTTTCTAGAGTATTGGGTAGCCCTGAAAAGGGCTGTTTTTTTTGCTATGGCATTCTTTTTTAGTTTCTAAGAATGCGATGTCCTCTGAGGATAGACTTTCTGGCAATAGGTCTGCTTCTTCGGAAAGAGAAGAAGAATTCTTTGGTGTCGATACGACAATCGACAAAGCCTCTGTCAGCTTCAGGTTGCTGCTGTTGCTGCTGTTGCTGTTGCTGTTGCTGTCTCTGAAGTCTGTACTTTTCTGTCCATTCTTCTTTCTCCTTGTTCATTTCTTCTCTGAAGAGCTCTTCTATCAGGTCTTCAGTGATTTTTAACATTCTCACATTCTCTATTTCTTCTGGCTTCGGTATCAGACTGTGTCTGACCCTATGCAAATTCACGTAGGCTTCGTTGAGCTTAGCTAGTTTGGAGCACATCTTCTTAGGAGGATGAGTCGACAATGGATGGCTAGACTGGGAACAACCCGGTTCTTAAAGTGAAAGCGCGGACGTGAAGGAAAACATCCCCCACACGGTTTTCGAGCCGCAACGTTCATGAGAGGGATAGTAAGAAATGAAAGAGCATCAATCCAACATTCTTCTAGCTAAACAAAAGACAAAGGCATTTTTTTCTAAACACAACAATTTTTATTCAAAAATCACTTAACACTAAACAACAACATTTTTAACAATAATCCAACACTATAACATCAAACAATTTTTTTCAAATCACAAACATTTTTTTCTTCAAATACAATCTACTTTAAACAAGGCTGACAACGTTGTGAATGAAATTGTGATTTCCACTGTTGGAAATCATTAGGCCATTGATGGACACTACGTTTCCTAGCTTGAGACAAAAGATAAGCATAATGGTCACAAAACCATCGATCTACTTTCACATCGTTTCTAGCAGAAGAACTAGGATCGAAATGAGTCACTAAATGTTCTAAGGAATAGCCCAGGCTGCGATGATGCAGAAAATACACACAATATTGTCCACACACCAAGGAATCTGTGCCTTGTAATTTCACATTATTGAATCGGGTGGTTTGAGCATTTCTTCTCATAAAGTCGATGATATCGTCTTCCAAAGGGGGCAATCCGTACGAATCAAAATATTCCACACATCCTTCTTGAGGAAAGTAAACGGCTACCCAGTGGGTTCCTGGGAGATGACTATCGTCCGTGTTGATCACGTAAGCTTGATGGTCTTTAGGTTTGCGATGAGGGAGTTCATCTTTAGCACAGACGACGGGATTCCAAGAAGCAGTGTACGAACTGTGGTTCAAAAGGTAATAAAGTTCCCAGGTATCCATTGTTTTGTGTTTGTTTTCTTCTTCTTCACAGGTAATAATACGTCGTCAATTCGATCCTGACTTTTTGCTTGAAAATGTCTGACGAATAAACGGTTATTCGTTCTGTTTCCTCACTCTGATTCAGGAGAGCTTCGATACGATGGATCTCTTGAGTGGTTAATGCTGGACAAGAATGTTCACGCAAGTCTTTATACCACTGGTGCAACACGTCTTTGTTCGAGATGAGACTCCAAGCTTCGTCCAGATACTCGTCCAATTTTTCTTCTTGACTCAACATCAGGCATTTATCGTGTTGAATTTGACTGGGATGATCGTTTTGACATCCATAACAATTTTTCTTGATCAATTCCGTCATTTTGTCCACCAAGTGTTTGGCAAAACAGGAGACTAAATGGGCTTCTTGTTCTGGCCATCGCGACTTCATCAAAACTTCTTCGTCTTTGTCTTGAGATTCTTCTCCTTCCACGGTCTCCTCACATTTCATCTCCGAAGTTTCTTCACTAGGTAAAGAGGGATAACAGTCTTCCATGGTTTCTAGTAATCTAGAATGACTTCTCTCAAACTGTTGATTTCTATGGTATTATCGAATTCTGCATACAGGATGACGTTCACTGTCTCTGTCAGTTTATCTGCAAACTGAAGTTCCACACGAATTTGGCCGGATTTTATAGGGTGGAAATGTCCCTCGTCGCTGCCTTGGTCTGGAGTGAAATCGAAAGCCCACAAAGCATAACCTCCTGCATAATCCTCGTACGTAATGCCGTGACTGGTGTTGGTTCCTAACTGTCCGGTGGCTTCGTACAGGGACAAGTACGATCTCAAGTAATTCTTCTGGGCAAAGTCAGGTTCGAAAGGTCGGGTACACAAGGTCTTGCCATCACGACTGACTTCGATTTTCTTCACCTTGAAGTGTTGAAAGTTGAAAGGATTTTTATCGAAGGCTCCGTTGAAGGCTTCATTCCAGACCATACCAAGGATCAAACGTTTCGGTAACTGTCCTTGAAACAGATGATCTTCGATCATGGAATGATGTCCAACGGGAATGGTGAAGGTTTTCACTTCCACGCGACGTATGGGATACTTGGCGCTCGTTCTGCTCAACGTTTGACTGATGTCGTTACCTACTTTGGGTAACACTTCCACGCGGCGTACGTAGAGTTTGGCTTCTTGGATTTTGGTTTTGTAACCGTCACTATCAGCCATCAAATGGAAAGCGGTACTGCTCCGATTCAGTCTCAGGCGAACATTCACTCCGTTTAGCAAATATTTCTCTTGCAACCACATGTCCAAATGTAAACGATCCATCAGTTCTAAACTTTTTTCGTTTCCTTTGATTCTGTCTCTTCGTTCTACAAATCCCGCATTGTGTTCTTTGGTTGTATCAATTTCTAATAATTCAAACTGCTTTTCATCGTCAGCTTCCCATACCACACAGGCATTGAGATGAGTGTTCTTGGCATCTATTCCGTACGTCAAGAGATTTTCCAGGTAGGCCCGATAAGGGTAAGTATCCATGCTGCTGCTGACCAGTTTGTTGTTCAAGTACAAGTCCACTCCACTGAACAAGGAATGCATGAAATTGTTGACGGGAGCTACTGCTTCAGTGTCTATATCACCTCCTGTCTTATCTACAACTTTGACTTTCAGGTACAAGTAACTGCTATTCAGATCGATGTAATCTTCGGGCTGTCCTTTGATTTCAAACTCAATGGGAGCGGAATCGGTCAATGAGGAGACGGGGTGAAATTCCACCCACTGAGATTCTTGCATCGTCATCATGGTGGGGGGCATGGCAAACAGATCCAGTTCCGTCTTGGAACAAGCACATGACTCTCGGTGCATCATTTTTTTGTTCTGTGTCTCAATAATCGAAAACGTCTAAGTCTCGAACGGTTCTTCTTTTCTTGGCCTTTCTCGCTTGAAGTCTGGTGAAAGGGTGTTTTCTTCGTCGTCTCTTTCTGCCTTGTCCTTGCTGAATGCCTGATTCGGTAGCGTGCAGGGCATTTATAGGTGTGTCTCGTCGGCCTAAAATGTCTTTACCCGTTTGCAGCAAGACATTTTTGCCTGCCCTCATCAAGGCTTCTTTAGGGTTTTGTTTGTCGATGATGACATTTTGGAGAAATTCTTTGCCTTGCGTCAGTGCCGCATCTTTCAAGGCGTGCAATCCGCGTGTCACCATCGGTTTCAACACCGGGGCCACCGAACGAAAGGCCGATTTTAACATATCTCCTAAACCGTGTCCTCGCTGTCGAGCCACCCCTCGGTACACTGGATACATGACTTGCTTACGAGTCGTGAGAGAACCGTTTTCGAAAATGGAGTTTCACCGTGACTTTTCCTTTGGTGAATGGAATATTTTGTCCCAGATCTCCTTTTATAGTAATGTTGACCGTGTCCAAATACGACTTGCTGACCGGCAAATAGTGAGGATGGACAAATTCTCGGTGGACGTGGTAAGTGTTTCCACCTTCCTCGTCAGCGTTTGCGGCAGAATCCACTTTGAAAGGAATGACACGCAGTAACGGCACGGAGGTGTGTCCCACCACGTTGTATTCCACCACATCGGAATACACAAACATCAAATTCAGTCCTTGGTTCAGTTCTACCGGGGTACGAAAATACTGGCCAAAAGTCTCGTTGTCGTAAATGATGGATAATTCGGGGGGTTTTTTTTGATGTTCTACTCTCTTCCTCATCTCCATGTCACCGCCCAACATGTCAAACAATTCATCACAAAAATAGAAACCCATGATTTTATCCTCAGGAAATTTTATCAGGAAGCGACGAGCTGTTTTGTGGTATTCCAGGGTGACAGT
Organism: Sinohyriopsis cumingii; assembly: GCA_028554795.2. Lineage (NCBI taxonomy): Eukaryota > Metazoa > Mollusca > Bivalvia > Unionida > Unionidae > Sinohyriopsis > Sinohyriopsis cumingii. The sequence goes on along the minus strand of JAPYKE020000069.1, from coordinate 878,191 downwards.
TTTGTTCTTGACATTCTTAAAAGCTTCCCCAAACACGCCATTAAACCTGGTGGCTATGGTGTTGACCAAATGTTGACCACTAAAATAATACCCTGGGGGAATGAACAAGTGATAGGTGGTGTAATGTCAATTTTTTGTGCCAGGGGTTTTATGCTTATATTTGCTATGGATATCCATCCACTGTTGTATTTGTTCGTCATAAACTTCCACATCAAATTTATTTTGATTGGCAACGACATTGAGGACTTGGGTCGGGTGAATCATTTCTACTAAAGCCACTTCCCAATGGGCTTCGTGATCTAAGGGGATGGCTTGAGGTAATTTGGCCGTGTAACAGCACAACGTGTTGTTGGGAAACACCTCCATGGAACTGTCACTGGGTAAAGTTAAGTAAAATTGGTTTTGGTGACTCATAATTCCAGAGTTCTGTGGCTGTCCGAGGGGTTAGTGGATGTCAGAGGCGTGTCTCCGCCCAAAATGGGGTTCTGGTTGTGGTTGTTGTTGGAGTGGTGACTGGCACTGGCACTGGACACAACGTTCCCGTTCGAGGAGAATTTCAGGGAGGGATTGGGAAGCAGGTAACCGATGCAACTGCTCAATAAAATGGTCCACAATTGTTTGTCTCCTTGTTGCAAACTCAAATTGGCGATGGCTGCCCCGATGACACAATACACCACGAAGATTTGGCAGAAAAAGACGATTTGCGTTTTAGGCACACGTTCTCCACACCACACCCACAAGGGTTGTTTTTGTAAATCTTGCACAGAAGAACTAGGGGAAGAAGGAGTGGTCGACGTAGCTGCGTCTGCTGCTGTGTGAAAGGGCATGATGGTCACTTCTTCTTTTTATAGTCGATGACTTGCGAAGCGTCGATCCAAGAATCGAAACTGGGTGGATATCCTTTCCAACGTACTTTGACTTCTTTGACACGTCGTTTGCCCACTTTACGGGTTCTGCGTTCGAGAATGCTTTCGATGTCGTACACGTCGTCTTCTTTTTTGGTGACACGTTGTAACTCGGGCAAATAAAACGTTCCTTTGAGTACTTCTCCGTTCATGTCTTCCAATTTATAGACGGCAGGATGACGGCCATGCACTCGTCCAGTGACGCGAAACAATTCGGTCGTCCAGTTAGGTAAGTAACCTTTGTCGAAAGTGCGTTTGGTTTTGCCAATGCGCACCCAATCTCCTACGGCCAACTCTCCACTTTTCTTGGGGACAGCCCTCGTCGGGGACGTACCAAACAGGCGCTCGAACACCAGCACTTCGTTGTCGGGAGTCACGTCTTGCGGGGCACGTCCGATGCTTCGATGGTAAGATTGGTTGTACGCTTGCACCAGGTGCGGTAAGATGTCGATGTACTTCAGAGTGTGGTGATGCGTAAAATATTTCCACATGCGTTCTTTCAAAGTGCGTTGAAAACGTTCCACGATGCTGGCTTTGGTTTCGGGATTCTCGGTGGTAAAAAAATGAATGTCACGTTTCTTTAATTCTTTTTGGAAAGCTTGGTTCAGAAATTCGGTGCCTTTGTCCGTTTGCCATCGAAGAGGGCGACGACCGCTTTGTTTCAACACCCGTTGCAGGGCTCGCACTAACTCGCTGCTCGATTTGGAAGTCAAAGGCACGACCCAGGCAAATTTGGAAAAGACGTCGATGACACAAAACAAATATTTGTAACCACGATTGTAGCTGGCCAAATGAGAGACATCGGCTAAATCGGCTTGCCATTGATGATCGATGCCTTCCACTCGGGTGCGACTTCTGGCAAACTTGCGTCGAATGGGTTTGTGTAAAGTGTAGGTAGCTTGTTCTTGTAACCATCGTTGCACTTGAGGTAAACGGAGACTTTTCAGTCGCGTTTTGGCAGCACGATACAATTTTTGAACTCCTGCGTAACCTGCAGGATGGGAGGGATCGTAGTAAATGCTAGCTAAGACTTTTTCCATTTTTTGTGTTGATTGGCGTCTTAATAAGGCACCCACTCTTGGAAGAGGCTACTCTTTTTCTCTTGGGGTATTTTCTTGGATTGCAAGGCTTTGCGTGTGCGACCGGCAATAGGTGTCGAAGAGGAGGAGGATGTCTGAGCGGGGGATATCGGTTCTTGTTTCACTTCTGTCTTCACTTCTGTCTTCACCTTCTTTTTCTCTTGTGAGGAAGAAGGGGTGGCCATCATCTTTTTAATCCATCCAATTCTGGAGGTAGGTGGTGTTGTTAACTTGCGTACTTTTTCTGGTGGAGTTTGAAACCCTTCTTCTTCTTCTTCTTCTTTTCCTTTTTCTGTCTTGGTCACGGGTACTGGTGGTACTGGTACTGGTGATGGTGCTGGACTTTTCATCAAGGTCTTAAAATCTTTCAGAGTGGGTAGAGCTGTTTCGTCTAAAGCTTTCTGGTGAAAGAGTTGCAGTCTTTGCAAGAGTTGACCGTACTTTTGCGATTTTTCTGTTTCGGACAAATCTTGGCGATCCAGCAAGGATTGCAATTCGTGTTGTAACTGGGACATCTCGTTCAAATTGGGATTGGGAGGTAAATGCGGGGTGCGTTGTTCTTGCCACCGATGGTATTCCATCCATCGTTTGTAAGGCACTAAAGCTAGTTTTCGTCCTTCCATGGGGTTGTCAGGGGTGAATTCTGAGATCTTGGGACTTCCGAAGGCCTTTTTATCTTGCTCCCACCAGTCCTCCCAACATGGTTCCCAAGACCCCTTTTAGTATGGGGCCTAACAAGAGAGGTAAAATGCCTCCACGTTGGACCAACATCTTCTTTTTTTGACGAATGGGAATTTTCTTTTGAACCATTTTCCGAAGAACGTGACGATGTTTGCCTAAGCATTGTTTCTGGTGTTTGGACAAAGGGATCGTGCCTTTCAAAACGTTCAAACAACATTCGCACACGGTATCGATGACCTCTTTGGAGGCCGTTTGAATGAGTTTTTTTCGTAGGGGTGGAGAAGCTTTGGACAGGACAGATAACAGGTCCCCATGTTTGGCTAAACGTGGTGGCAGTCCTTTCCTTTTTTTTCCTTGGGGTTTTCTGGAGGGTGACATTTTTGCTTGTGGGTTCCGGGACATTCACCGAACAGACACTAACGTCGATGACTTAACGCACACCCTTTTATCTTTTTTTTCTGGGACTATCGCTTTGTCATAAAGGTGACAATGTTTTTCCGAAAATCGCCAAGGAATCCTCCCCTTTGTTGACGCCTCTTTTTCTTGGAACGACTGTGTCTTTTTTTAGGGTAACGTTGATGCTTGGCTAAGCGCTTTGTCGGATGACGCGTCTGCCTTTGTCTCTTTCTTTTGTGGCTTCTTGGAGGTGACATCTTTTACAAGTTCACTGATACCCCCGACTTGGTCACAGGTCTTTTTATACTGGAACTCGTCGCCACTGATTGTCTTTACGTTTTATCAGTTTGAGGACAGGCATGACACGTCGTGCAGGGGTACGTAACGGACTAAATCGAGCCAGTTCTTGCTTGGACAAATCCAGTAAACTTTGTAACATGCCCGATCTTTCATGGACTTTGATTTTGGGAGAAGGTACTTTGTGAGCAGCAGCCACTGCCGCTAAATTGGAAGGTCCTGCCACTGGGGAAGTTCTTTTGGGGGTCATCAACGGAGAAGTTCTTGGTGTGATCAACGTCTCCAAGTACTCTTCAGTTCCTGGTGACATCAACGGAGAAGTGGACAAACGTGAGGCTGCCGGAGACGCTGTGGCAGGTCGTGGCTTGCGAGTGTAAGGTTGCGTCCTGGCCGAAGTGCCTCTCTTGCGACTAGTTTTCTTCTTCTTCTGTGGACTTTTCTTTTTCTGGGGACTTTTTCTCTGTTTCTTTTTCTGGGGGCTTCTTTTCTTTTTCCGGGGTGATGGTGGTGGTGTCTGGTAAGAGGAGGGTCCTGCCACTGGAGAAGTTATTCTTCTTGGGGACCTGGTCTTTTTCTTTTTCTTCTTGGGGCTTCGTTGGACTTTTGTCTTGGGGATAACTTTGGGGGCATTAGGATCCCATCTTAAGAGTGAGCGAATGATGACCCCTCCTAGAGTACCGCTCCCTCCAGGTTTCAAAATGATTTGTTTTTTGGTTTGAGTGTCGATGCGGGGATCGGCCAGTTGGACCAAAGCGACTTTGTTTCGATCGAAAAAGCGTTGGGTTTGATGAGGAATCTGAATGATTCCTTGGAGTAATTGACGTGCCGTCACCGTGAACCATCGTAAGACTTCTTTGAGACTAGCTTCTAAGACACGAGCTCGTGTTTGTGGATCTTTTTCTCGACTGATGCCATACAAGGCACGAATCAATTTGACGGGAAGATGTGACTGAAGGGACGTCATGTTCACACTGTGTGAGACAGACGAAAAAGGGTCTGAGGTTTTTATAGATTTTTTTCATGGGGAGTGAAATGAAGTCGAGGACGGAGACGTGTACAGGACAGGCCCTCCGTCTTGGCACCAGTGGTGAAACAAGTGGGTACGAAATCGCAAATCCTCGGGAGTCGTAGGTTTCAAATCGACGAGTAAATAGGCGTGTGGCGTTTGAGTGGCATCGTCGTAAGCCTGAGTCAGCCAAGGCGTTCCTAACTGTTTGGCTAAGACTTGTACTTGCGATTTATCTCGAGGGCTTTTAAACAAGACCACGTAATGCGCATTGAGACTGATGGTGCGATGGGCTTTACTTTGTTGAAACAAATTTTGGGTGATGTAAATGACACTGGCATTACGGTGATGCCCTTTGCGCGTAAACCACAATTTAATTTCTTCTTCGTCTTCTCCTAACATGTCGTCGAAAATGACCAAATGGGTTAGACGGGAGTCAGAGACGATGCCATCGTCTTCTTTAGGAATGCCTTCCACAAACACGATGGAATCGCCTTGACTTTCTCGCAAGAGGTTGTACGCCGATTGCCACTCTTTGTAACACCACACGATCCGTTGAGGGGGCCGATCGATCAAATGATGTTTATGTTCGATCAAACGTTTGACGAATTCGGTTTTGCCAGAACCGCTAGGTCCAGCAATGAGCATGTTAAAGGGATGACGAAGATACAAAGCCTCCCAACTGGCACGATCTAAGTGTTCGTCGATGACTTTGACAGTAGAGGAAGAGGGAGCAGAGACAGCAGAGGTAGCCATGGTGTGAGAAATGTCACTTGTGACACTAAAAACAAACAAGACAAGAGTTTATATACTTTTTCAGAACACGTTTATTGAATGTTTCAAATATGAACACGAAAGACAAAAATACATACAACCCAAATAGTGATGTACAGGAATATAAAACACAGCAAAGCGATCAAAGTGGAATATAAACAAGTGTCTGTACAACATGTTTTGGGTAACCAAGATGTCCTAGGGACAGTGTGTAATGTTCTTACAGTCTCTACATGAGGTATTGTCACACAAGTGTCCTCCCGGAATGACCTTTCAGGCATGTCCATGACAGTCCTGTCCTGAAGCGAGTGGTTGTTCTCGGTGACGGGTTCTTCTGGCACCGTCACTAACACGGGTTGAAAAGTAACTTTTTTCCTTGAACAACTCTTGTGCATACTGGGCCACTTCTTGGGTCCAAGCCTCAAAACCCCCCTTTTTCCAATCACGAACATCTGTCCAATGAGGGTGTAAGTCACAAGCTACACACACATCGTCATACACGTCTTGGGTCGCTAAAAGTTGACGAATCTTTTTTTCCTGTTGAGGTCGAGAAGTATCCAGATGAAAACGCAAGGCTTTGAGCAAAAGGAGTTTTTCGTGACCATTTAAGGCCATGGAGGTGGTAAGTACTGATCGTAAAGAGTCCACAAAGAATCGGCTGGTAAACGAAATCCCAGAAAACAAGTCACTAAGACACACACCACTTGTCGTCCAAAATTGAATGGATACAGTTCTTGTAATAATTGATGGTAATGATCCACGGTTTGAATATGGTCATTGAGTTCCTTCCACGGAATCTGTTGGATGACATGTGACATAAACCGTGGCATGGCAGCCTCTTTTTATATTCTCTTTTTTTCGGATGCAATAGACGTACTTTCTAGCCAGAGATCTTCGTTCTCCAGTAGGGAATCTAAATCTTGCATACTGTAACCGAAACGTCAGAGTTCGTTTAGGTGTTTCCTCTTCCTCTAAGTAGATTCCACGTAAAATATGTTGGTAATCCTTTAACTTGTCTTCCTCAATGTATTGCTGTAGGTGAATCTCGAAGTAACCATAATCATGAACATGTCGATCATTAGCGACCTCAAAGTGTTGAACAATATCTGACCATTGAAAGAATTTCTGACGAATCAGTTCTCTTATACCATTCAGGTACCAGTGGTTAAAGATCTGGTGACGTATCGGATGCAATTGTTCTTTACGTTTCACTTGTATTTTGACCAGCTCTCGGTAAATGCGTTCTCTCAACTCCACAGGCAAAGCACGAATGTTCTCTTGTAAAGTATCCATGAATAGGTCATACTAAATCCTCTTTGGTCTGACACAAGAAATGTACTCTTTGCACAAACATGGTTTCACTTCAGTGTCGAATTTAAATCGTTGAGTCACTAATCTACACATGACAATTCGTTCAGAAGTTTCCTCTTTCACCAAGTTGACATTGTGTGAAAGATGTTGGTAATTCGTTAACTCTTCCTCTGGAATTCGATGCAATACGTTTACAATGTAGTAACTACAATCGTCCATACCAAACCATTCCTTTTTATAACCAGAAGGTCGTTGATCAATGTCTGTCCAATGGAACACTTTCAATTGAATCAGTCCTTGTATAGCCTTCAGGTACCAGTGGTTCAAACACCGGTGACGTATCGGATGCAATTGTTCTTTACGTTTCACTTGTATTTTGACCAGCTCTCGGTAAATGCGTTCTCTCAACTCCACAGGCAAAGCACAAATGTTCTCTTGTAAAGTATCCATGAACAGATGATTATGGTAAAAAAGTTACTTCAATGTCTCGGTCCCACTAAAGGTAAGTAATGACAATTCGGTGACCATCGAGCATGTTCAACGAAGGCCGAATCTTGCGGTTCCCAGTGGTGAAGTGACACACCGCAACTGAAACACTTGACTTTATCTCCTTCGCCCAAGTAGAAAAATCCGGCTCTGGCTAATTCTTCGGGGGTCGGTCCTCCCAGATACTTTGGCCATTTTCCTTTGAACGATTGAAGACGATTTTCAAAGTCGCAGTATTCCGACAAACGCACAGGGAACGAATATTCGTCTTTCACAGGTTCGTTTCGATGAGGGTTGGGTGACAGGAACAGGAGTTTGCTCAGGGCTGGATGACATCCGTAGGGAGGTAAACGTGAAGGTGGACATTCCCCTTTAAAACGAAACCCAGTAAAATGTCTAAGAGGACGAGCGGCATCGCTTTCGCATCCCTCAGGTTTGACACGCACAGCATCACTTTCCATGACAGGGGCAGTGAGAACAAAGTTCCCATGATGCTTTACGGCATCGCTCAGGTCACAACGTACAGCATCGGTCCCATCGCAAGGCTCACAATCGCACTCGTCTGCAAACTCCGTTACGCAATTACAATGGTAACCACATGGACAATCGCAGTTTCCTTCCGGACATTTTCCGTCGCAATGCCTGGGTCTTATCCATCCAATATTAGTCACACTAGAGGAAGATACAACTTTTTTACAATCCCCAAACTGAAACGATGTCTTTTTCAAAGTATTCATCTTGTTCGCTCGGTCTTGGTAGTCACAATGAACTATCGATCTTGACCATAGCCCCCTTTTTATACTAGTCGCAATGCAGTCTCCAGCTTGTACATCTTTCCTTTTTTACGTTTTTTATGTCTTGTTTCGGAAGGTACCGTCTCTAAGGTACCGTCAACATTGTACCGTAGTGTGATGGGTGGAAAGGCCATAGAAAGGTAAGGGCAGTGCGGAGACCATCGAGTATGTTCCAGAATAGCTGAATCTTTATAGATACATAGATCCATTCGTAACTTCAGTCCGCAAGCAAAACACTGTACCTCGTATCCCAATCCTGACTCAGGTCCCAAGTAGACAAATCCTGTTCTAGCTAAAACATGCGAAGAAGGTAATCCTTCCCTATCCGTAGGCCATTTCTGAAACGTGTCCAATCGACGGGCACAATCACAATAGTCAGGTAAGAAGACTGGAAAATGGTAGGGTTTGAACTTGGAGTTCTCATCGGGTTTCTCACTCGATTCTTGCTGTGGCGAAGTCATCTTTCTGGTGGGGTAACTATCTTACAACCAATGTTTTATACCAACGTGTCCATACGGTAAGGTGAAATGATTGGGAAGTCGAACTCGCTTCTGGTACACGATTTGATAAACTTTTTCCAAAGGTCGACTGACGATGTGGTGAGTGGGTAAACGTACAATCTTGTTCGGTTGGTGAGTAGTCACTTTAAAGTTTCCATCCTCTTCCGATTGCAAGGCTTCTTTCAATACCCCAAAGTTGACCACTCGACTGGTACGATAATTCAGAGTCAGTCCTTTCACTTTGCACGTCGTGTGCACTTCTCCTTGTTTGTCACGGTATTCGTAGCCGTAATTTTTGGGACCACCACTGACAAAACTTAGAATCTTGTCGTCGGGATGCTCGTCTGTCCAGGCTCCTAAACGGTCTCCTTCGATGTTAGGGTGATGTTGAATCGGGTGATGGATGTAAATGCAACTGTCCGTGTCAAAGTACAGGACGCGTTCTTCTAACAGTTCTAAAGCTTCGTACAATTTTAGGCGAGCATGGGCTGTCACGTAAGCCGCAATGATGACATTTCCAAAAGGGTCGTCTTGTACAAAGTCCAGATCTTCTTCGTAATTGACCAAGATCAAATTCTCTCGAACGACGTCCACGTGTTTCATGTATTTGGTTTTGTCGTGAATCATCTGGAAGTAGCGGGAAGGTTCTGTCAAATATTCCGTCTTGGGTAAACACGGTCGTTGTGCCATTTTACCCCACAAACAATTTAACATCACTTTGGCAAACGATCGCCTGCCTTCGTTTTTCTCGATGTGGTCTAAAGTGATGCCTTCTTGTTCGTAATATTTCTCTTTGAATTGTATTTGGTCTTCGGGAGTGTGACACCAGGAAGGATAGCCGCTAGCTTCTTGCTTCAGTTTCAAAAAGGCATCCACGTAGTCTGCGAAAATGCCTTTCTGCGTGGGGTCACCCTTGCGGTACTGTTGTGTCTTGGGAAAGTGGCAAATTTCGTACACTTCTAACAGTTGGTATCCCATGTCCAGAGCTTTGAACAATTCCACGCTGACCCAGGTTCCCGTCAAGGCCCGTTCTTCCTGGCTGTGCTGACAAGGCTGGTCTTGGTTGCACGTTTCGGCACAAGTACGGCACAAGGGAAACATCAGTTTGCCTTGACAATGGTGAGGTAAGACGGGATGGTATAGGTTCGTGGGAGGCAAAACTTTGCACTTGATCAAGCCTTCGTATTGTCGAATGTTGACCAGGTCGATGTGTTCCGTCAGCAATTGCGGGTGCCCTACAGGAAAGCGACAATATTTGCACACGTAGGGATACAGCGAACACACGTCCAAGTATTTGATTTCTTCTCCTTTCTCTTCGTCGGCTTGGTACAGCAAACAGGTGGCATTGGTCCTTCCTCCGTACAAACTATCCCTCGGGTTCAGCGGGTCCATGAACTGGTAACTTTCCACGAGACGTTTAAACTCGGGATCGGTTTTCATACGGTGATCGTACTCGTGTTCCCACATTTCCACCACTTGGTATCCTTCCTGTTCTAACTTTAGGCGTCGCTGACAAGTGTCCTGGTACAAGTCTTCCATGGTTCGTTGCAAAAACTGATTTTTAGTACCACGGTCAGGGTAACAGACGGGACATCCGTGAAATAAGCAACCGTTAAACTCGTACACGATCTTGGGGTTTTCTAAGTCCCAGCCATCTACCGAATATGTTCCGATGGTCTTTTCGCCCCCTCCGTTGCGGGCATGCTGAATCCACTTGTCTTCCTTGTCGCACAAGTAATGTAACCAACGTAGGGCTTTGACCGAGTATTGACGTTTGACAAAGTGGGTCGTTTGAGGACTGATGACAGCCACGGTGTTTTCAGGCATGAATCGTTGTCGATACACTAAGGAACACGCTTTGGCAATGGTGCAAGCTTCTTTCAAAGGATCGACCCCTCCGTGTTCCATGAACAGTTCTCGAAATTTTCCACAGCAACGCCGTAAAATGTCCACGTCGGAACGACAATACTTTAACATTTCTTCCTGAAAGTCGAAAGGGTCCGAAGCGTGAGCCTGGTACCAAGCGTAGAAAGCTTCTCGTTGTTCGGTACGCATGTTGTCGGGGTCGTAATGGTGAGCCTCAGGTAAATGGGGTAGAACGGCGTGTTGATTGGCTTCCGTATTGAAAAAGTGTGGAAAGTACCCTTTAGCCATTTCTGTCATTCCAAACGTTTTAGGCATTCGACTCAAAGGCATGGCCAAATAGCTCATCGAATCTTTAAACTGTACTTGTCCCACTTGCATGAAAATGATTTTGGCTCCGTTCAAAGTCACTTTAGGACGCTCGGTGCCTTGTTCCGTATAGTACCTCAAAAGAAACTGTCCATCGTATCCGGAGAAATTGTGAGCCATCACCGTGGCATGACGATGACAATCTCCGTAACGTTCGATGTCCTCTTGGCTCCACGTCTTGTCGATGGGGTCTAAGACCCATTGTGCAAAATCGGCTAACGTGTTCGGTCCCCGAAAGATTTTTTCACGTCCTCCAGGAATCTTGCTGCAGTGAGGGCAATGACTGAAGATAGGTTCTTGAATGCACTTCTCGCACGCTCGATGAGCCACGCAAAAATTAGGAATGTGAATGCCGGTCTCTTGCATGCATTCGAAATCGAAAAAGATGAAATTGCCTTTCTTCTTGTGACCGTCCTCTTTCTCTGGTGAGGGTTGGTATTTTTGCACGTAGCATTGGTGTTCCAAGTCCACGATGTGGTGACAAATGTGACATTTTTTCTTTCCTCGACATACGTGTGCCTTGGCATTATTGGTAAGTATGCCTTGTCCACACGTAGGGCACAATCTCAGCAGTTGACAAGCGCATTTCTTCTGTGAACCTTGCGTCTTCAGATGTTGTTGGTAACAGGTAGGGCTGACAAACGTGCGCAGACAAGTGGAACAAGGCACTGGTTCTTCGCTCAGACAGGGTGGAGAGGCCAAACATCCTGAGCATTTCCATCCACAATGTTTGTGTTGCTCTCGATTATTATAACCATAGTCACATTTCTCACAATAATAAACATATCCCAGGAATCCAGTGATACTGGTAATGGTATCGAAATGGTCATCGTGATGATAAAGGTGAATGTATTTTCCGTCCTTAAAATCTTGGCCTCGAAACAATAGAGGCCCGCGCATTTCTTGAGGGTGCACTTTCAAGGTGTATCGTGGAGCTAGGACATCTTGCAATTTTTGCATCTCGGGAATGCTACAGGGTGTGTCTTTGGGCAGTCCGGCTTGTTGTAACAGGAGTTCTGCTTCGTTTCGTTGTTTGGCTCGGTCAGAACGTTGAATAGTGTTCCAGGTTCTTTTCCATTCTACCGTGTCGTTCTTGTTGGCATAGGTTCGTCCCACCACAATGGCACGGGCTAAACACATCTGGTCATGAGGGTTGTTAATTCGGACGAGACTCGTTTTGGTGTTGCGAAGGTCGTCCACCAATAACATCTTTTTGCGTCCAGTCCCTTGAGGAGGAGAGACGTGGGTCATGTCCAGTGTGGCTTTACCATCGGTGATGTCAAACTGATCATTAGATTGTTGTACGTGTTGAATCTTGTCCATGACTTTGGAAGCAGTTAATTCTGCAGGGGTGCTAAACTCGATCCAAACAGGGGATTTCAAACCGTCGTGTTGTATGGAAAGTCTCAAGCGATCGTCTTCTTTGGGTTGACATTGTCGCTTGAGTGCAGTGAGCAAAGAATTCCACACCTCGGTGATGAACCCTTCTGCTTTCTCTAACGGCACTTCGGACTTGAAATCTTTAAACTTCACCGTGTATTTGTAAGCCGTGGTTCTAAATTTTCTAGAGGAGCGCTTTTCCGTCTCTCGAATGGAATAGTAATTTTCAGGGTTAACTAAGGGTGATGAACTTGGTTTAGAGGGTTCGGATTCTGGTTCACTCATGTCCTCTTCAAAATCACTGGCATGAATTTGTGCCAAGATCTCAGCCCTGGTACGAGGCGATAGATCACGTTTCTGCCTCTTACTTTCTTCTTCTTTCTTCTCGAATGAATGGGATCGTTTCATCTTGAAAGCAAAAAGTCAAATGACTCAAGTTCAAACACCATAAACTACTTTATAGTCATAGCAGACCAGCGTATATAAAAGGGTGTGTGTCTTGTCCTTTCACTATTCATTTCACTCTCGAGCCGAGCACAACGATGGAAGAGACTGACCAGATGGAACGTTTCGTCAGAGCTTTGCGAGGGGTCATTAGAAAATTCTCTTCAGACCAGCCTACGGACTACTCTCCTTCCTTTAGAGATAAAAGTCAAGATACTTGCTATATCTGTCAGAAGAAAGGGCATTGGTCTTCAGAGTGTCCAGACCGTCAAAAAAGAAAAAAAACAGGGGATAAAAGTCAAGATACCTGTTATTATTGTAAAGAAAAAGGACATTGGTCTCCAGATTGCCCAAAAAAGAAACAAGAGGAGTCAGAAGAAAAGAGGAATTCTTCAGAAGAAGAGAGGGATTCTTCAGAGGAAGAGAGGGATTCTTCTGAGGAAGAAAGAAGACAGGTGAAGAAAAAGAAACAGGAGAAAAAAAGAAGAAGGGAAGAAAGCGAGGAGGAAGAAGAGGAAAAGAGTGTGACGGTGAAGAAATTCAAAAAACAGAGAGACTAAACAAGGAGAAAAGAAGAAATTAATGAACTTTTAATTAAAGTGTTGTGTTATAAATTGTGAATTGGATTGTAAAAAATGGAGAAAAGAATAAATGAATGATATAAGGTAAGTGTCTTTGAGTTGTGATTTTAAAATAAGAAGCTACACTCACGCACTCATACACAGACACGTACTATCGGGGTAACATGGGTGAGTTTTTTTTGAGTTATTGGCAAATTGAAATTGTATTTCTTTTCGAGAAATGTGGGTGGCCCTGAAAAGGGCCTTTTTTCTTCATGGTGTAGGGGTGAGTTTAAGCAATCAATTTTAACTGCCTTAAGCCTTTGCCACGGCCAAGGCCTACTTCTGGACTGCGTAATGTTGATGATGATAATGATTGGGTTGAAATCACTAAGGGTGGTACGGTAGGCTTAGTCACAGGGTTGACGTGTTTAGCTCGGGAAGGTCGTATTCTCTTCGGTCGTGATAAAGAAGTCTGATACATTTGTTTCAGACTTCTTAACTCCGCTAAAATGTCCAACAGTACCGTGACCGTTTGATTTTCACCCTCTTGTTTCTTTGCTGCTACTTCTTCTTGCTGTTGTTGCTGTTGTTTTTTTCTTACCTCTTCTTCTTGTTGCTGTTGCTGTAGGAGAAAAGTCTGTTCCGCTTCCTTTTGTCGTTGTATAAATTTCTCCAATTCTTCTTTCTGTCTCTGTCTAAAATTCTCCACTTGCGGTAATGAAGAAAGTAACGAAGGTTCCGGAACAAATTCTTGCGAGGAGAGAAAATCCACAAAATCCCAATTCACCTCTTCTGAAAGTAAGTCCGGGTTCCCTTGGGCAGTCTCCCCTGCTGGTGCACCCCACTGGATCGTTTTCTGAGTTTCCGTCATGTTGAATCACTGTCGCATAGATTGACTGCACACAAGCGCTAGCGAATCTATATTGACTACGTGACGTCACAGACTGCTCTCTTCGGATTGGATGCGAGCTGACTGAATTCTGTAACGCGTGTTTGGATTGGTGAATGAACTCAATCCGTTTCAATCCTTCCTCCGCCTATAAATAAGCGCCGTTGACTGCATTGATTCACCTGTTCTCGTCGCTTCAAGATGTGGACTACAGTTGAGTCATCCACCCTTGTGTCTTCCATGATGTTTCGGACAGACTTGCTCATGTATGTCCGATCGAAGTGGACCGTTGTCCACAGGACAAACACCAGCCTGTGGATACGTAGGATCTACGTCGAAAGACAAGGATGCCTGAAAAGAGTGCTGATGTACGGACCAACAGTAAGACGCAGCCTAAGGACAAGAAGAAGACCAATGCGGTGCCATTTATGTTAATGAATAGATTAACATAAAACCCAAAGGCCCTTTTCAGGGCCCCCATATATCTCGAAAAGAGATAGTCTTTGAATTGCCTACCCCTTTTTTAAAAAATTTTTTTTTTTAAAATTTAAAAAAAATCCCATGTTAAATTCCCCTTGTACGTAGAGTGACCCACGATTTATTCCCATGTTAAATTCCCCTTGTACGTAGATTGACCCACGATTTTTCGCCATGTTAAATTTCCATTGTACGTAGATTGACCCAGGGGTCCCTGTAATGCTAATTCCCATTGTACGTAGGGTGCCCCACTTCACTACTTACCAAAGACTTACAAAAATGGTACTAACTGCTACCTCGCTTGGCGCTCAGCATTACGAGGTTAGTGTTAGGACTGGTCGGCCTGGTGTCAAGATAATGTGACTGGGTGGGACATCATGCTACATGTCTGCGGCATGATGCCCCAGTGCTAGACATCACTATAAACTGCCACATTGCAGACATCGTAGCGATATGACTGAAAAACTGTTAAAGCTACGTTAAAAATCCAAATCACATCATATCTCTCTCTCTCTCTCAGCTTGGTGTTCAAGTAATCACCATCGTCACTGAACTGCTTTACGTACAAAATTAATTTCTCATTCAGTTAAAATTATGTCTTTTTAAATTGTTCAATTTATGAATTAGTATCGAAGATCGATTATCAGTGCCAGTCTCTTGTTTCTGAATTATTTTGCCAGTTAACCAGTTAACTTTTTCCTTTGTTTAAAGTTCAGCTTGATTTATTTATTTAGCATGGAAAGAGAAATAACTCTGAATGAATGACTATCCTATGTGCCCAATATCGCTTATCGTTTTAATCTATAATGTACTTCAAAAGTTAGGCGATTAAACCAAAAACGGATCTATTGGCAAACTCAAAATCGAAGATGATTAACTCTGTAAAAAAATTAACAGGAAAAAAAAGGAAAACTCAGAATCAATATATCTTCTTAATTGTATGCCCCAGATCCAATTTTATTTCTACCAAGGACATCAGTGATGAGTTCTGAGTATCTAAGATTTATACAGCGATTTCCATTTTTCCCAATAAATGTGTACGTTTCTGGAATCACAACAGCAGCAGAGGGGATGTACAGACCGAAACTTTTTGCACAATAAACCCCTCCAGGAAACTATTCCTCGATAGAGGGCTTATTTCGACGAAATAAACCCTTCTATTCAGAATACAGGACAAAAAAAAATGTCCCCCGAAAACTCGAAGAGTTTCCAGGGACAAACTCGTTGAGTTTGCACTGACAACTTGGGTTACTTCAATAAATCTGAAACAGTTTCCATGGCGGGGTCGTTATTGAAAAATCCATGGGTCGGGTCCATCCCCTCTGCTGCTCTGGGAAATGAGTTTCCAAGAAAACATTTTTATGTTAGCGAAATTAAATCATTGACAAATAAATAATGGCAAATATCGGAGAAGCACTTACTACTAGATTAGCTCGAGAACGTCTCGAAGCAATTCAGAAATTTCTTCCTGTCCGTGATAGTGTCAGACAAAAATTACAACTAAGACAGCAAGCACGGGAAGGCTTTGCAGAATCCGCGGAGGAATTATTTAAACCCGTGACCAAAGCTACTGAAAAATCCGCAGCTGTTACCAAAGAGGCTTTAATAGAGCAAAGGAAAATTTTACAGGATATTTCAGCTGGACTTAAACCCCCGCCTCCACCTGATGAAGTTGTTGTGTCAGTACCTACTGGTAAGCGAGCAACAGAGAGAATTACTGACCCCGCCGAAAGATTTACGCCGGATTATATTAAACTTCTTAAAAGTGTACCAGAAGAGAAATTACCTGAGACAATACTGTTAGGATTGATTCAAAGAGATGTGTCTTTAAAACCAAAACACGGTTCTATGACAGATGATAATTTTATCAAATATTCGTATCGTATACGCGAAAATAAAAAACAAATCAACAGAGATGATACAAAGTATGATAGACTTGTAAATGCTATACGTAAACTTGAAATTCCACCATCGCAACCTCAAGAAGAAAAATCACCGTTGCAACACACACAACGACAACAATATCCTTCACGGCGAAGAGCAATAGATCCTGACCTAACTCCGTTAGGTGAATACGAGGCTGCATCTGAAGGAAGTCCACGCGGCCAAAAATCCAAACAAACTAGGTCGCCGATAATTGACCTAACAACGTCTCCTGAAAGTTTGCCGCAAGACATTTTATCCCCAAGAATTGTGCCACCAACGACGACAGGAAAGGGTTTAGGATCCGGTTTTATTGCTTGCCCTGATAATATCGTCAATGACGTATCACGGTTGGAAGTTCTCATCGGAGGAAGACGTGCCGGAAACAACTCTCCGGAAATTATAAATGAAGCCGCAGATATCTGTCAGAGACTATTTCAGCGTGGCATTATGGATATCGGCATTTACCGGGGACTCATTGATGAACTCGCGGATGGTTACTACAGCGACTAGCAAATTTAGTTAGAGAAACAATAATTAAATAAAATGATCGTGCACAATTCTCAACCTAGACACGCTAGCGTGTTACCAGTCCGCGTAGTGAACTCGCGATTACCAGTCTACAGAGCAACCTACGGAGATGGTCTCGGTGATACAGTTACTGGTTTGTTTTCAAGAATAGCCCCTAAGGTGTTACCGATTGCAAAACAATTGTCGATGAAAGCTATTGATGTTGTCAAGGATAAAGCCCTTGGATCTGTTGGTGATCTCGCCGGGAAGGCATTCGCGTCAATCAAGGATAGACTGTTACGGTTAACTCGTAGATCAAAAAAACCGCCACCGGTGAAACTGGCCAGTACTGAACTTATGCCCGCGGACGTCAGTAAAGTAATAAATCAGGCTGCCAATCAAAAACTTGCAGAGCTTGTAACCCAAACACCCGAACAAATAAATACAAGCCTGATATCAGGAAGCGGATTTCGTTTTAGAAGACAATAATTTTATATAAAATGTTTAAACCTATATCTGATCCAGCGTTCGACATGGATGCACCAACACTAAAAGATGAGTCCGTGCGCGATTATCAGTATTATTCTTATGAGGCAACAGTACCTAATCAACGCGGACGAATTGAATTACGAGTCCAGGATACAAGTAGATATTTCCTGCCCGCTGAAGCATTTCTTGAAGTCACGGGTGAACTTGTAACAGATGTTGCCGCTAATACAGCATACGGAGCTAATGTTCGAGTTGGTTTTGTTAACAACGGTATCATGGCGCTGTTCAAAAGTGCTTCATACAGCATTGACGGAAGAGAAATTGAAATAATTCAGGATAATGTTGACGTTGCTACAACAATCCTGGGATTAGCGAGATACTCAGATGATTACACTAGATCAGCTGGTCCGACTATGATGTTCGCTAAGGATAATTCTGATCATCCTGAACACAGATCTGCTATTCAAGTACAAACAGCACGAGGCACTGCTTTAGACCCACAACCGGCTGGATTTGCGGCCAGGCCAGGTGCTGATTTTTCAATATTAAGGCCTAGTCCAGAGTACAATTTAGGTTTTGCTACGCGTAAATTAATGTTATCAGGTGAACGTAGGAGATTTTCATGCGCAATTCCACTGTCTCACATCTTTGGATTTTGCAGACATGTCAGAAAGGTTATTTTTGGAGCCAATCATACAGTTGTACTTAACCGAAAAAGTGATGACGTTGACGCCATCTGGCGAGAAGACGGTGTTGCTGGCGGTAAAGTAATATTATTCAAGCTTGCTTTGTGGATGCCAGTGATGTCCCCATCGATCACTGAAGAGCAACGATTACTCTCTTTCATGGACACAGGCGGTAAATCACTGATATCGTGGTTAACAACATCAACAGATTCCATTCAAGGTGCCGGTCTCGGGCAGTTTACGTGGCACATAGCATCACAACAGGGAATATCAGCGCCGCGACATATTTTTGTTGCACTCCAGCAAAATGCGAGGTTGACTTCCCAACTACAGAGTCATATGATATTTGACAAACTTAATGTCTCTGAGGTTTCGCTGCGAATAAACGGGCATCAGGAACCATCCGAGGATATACTGATAGATTATACAAACAATCAGGTCGCGCGTGCGTATCATCGTTTGATGACATTTATGGGACGTGATCAAAATATTGATACCGGGTTGCAGATATCACAACTGGATTTTACAACGCTGTATCCGATTTATTACTTTTCGCTGGAACATTTGGATCTAACAAAACAATCTGTCGTTGATATACACTTCAAAGCTCGTGTAGGTGAGTTTCCCCTCGGCCCGCCTGCTGGTTTTAGAGCTGTCGCGGTTATACTCTCCGATAAAGCAATGCTGCTTGAAGGTGTTGGCGGACGAATGAGAGTTATTGACGCTCCCGTAGAAAACATGTGATGTTTTCCAAAAACATGCAACAATTAGATTAGTTTCTGAAATATAATGTCATACAGTCACGTTAACGTCACCTTGACTTCCGGTCAGACAAAGAAATTGCAATCGAAGAACGCAAGCACGTGCGGGACATCAATAACACTAAAACGAGATCAACTTGTTGGTGGTCCAGACAAGCTGTCGTTGACTAATACTCAGATTAAACATTTTAATAAGGCACTAACAGCAAAAACCGGTGTCCGACTTAATTTCTCTGCTGCAGCTATCAAGGACATGACTAAAACCGGTGGAATATTTCCTCTTCTCGCAGCAATACCGGCGTTGATTTCCGCGGCAGCACCAGCCGTAGCAAAGGCAGCAGCACTTGGTGCAGTTGGAACCGCAGCTGGAATGGCACTAAAGAAAGCAACCGGACACGGGTACAAAAAAAAGGGGAGATCCGCGAGCGGATCAGGGCTAAGACTACCGGGAACTCCCGCATCCTGGTATCCAAAAAATCTCTAGCACGGAACCACTCTGTGTCCCCGATGAGTAATTTTGATTTACTCGATGCTGTTAAAAAATTGCGCATAAAACATTTCAGAGGAGTATTTATGCGAGATCAATTACCGCAACAACCGAATAATCCAGAAACTGGCATTATCAATCTCGACAACAAAGACGGTCCTGGAACTCACTGGGTTGCTTACGCGATCGATCCACGCGGAATTATTTATTTCGATTCGTACGGTTTAGCACCGCCAACTGAGTTTCTCAGGTATGTCCGCGGAGTGCCTCGCACTCTCAACAGCAGATTTTTTAATGTTCCAGTGTGGCAGTCGACGTTACCAACACAAACATTAGTTGATCCGCCCATTTGTGGGAACGAGGTTTTAAATGTTCTTGATGCA
The DNA here is from genome assembly GCA_028554795.2 of Sinohyriopsis cumingii. NCBI lineage: Eukaryota > Metazoa > Mollusca > Bivalvia > Unionida > Unionidae > Sinohyriopsis > Sinohyriopsis cumingii. The sequence goes on along the minus strand of JAPYKE020000069.1, from coordinate 858,738 downwards.
ATCTCAAGAAATCCAGCAACTCCTCCTCATAAAGTAGTGTATGAATATACCGCATCGAGAAATGCTAGCATTTGAAAAACAGCAATAAGAATAATGGTGGATATTTACGGAAGACCTTTCACACGAAGAGGTAAACCAAGCACAGATGTTGATCTCTCAAAATATGCGACCCGAGATGAAGTCGATAATCTTTTGAATCTAGCCGGAGTTGACCCAGATGAAGTTGCTGTTTTTCAGGACAAGCAAGGAAAACTAAAAACTAGCAACATCAAGTGGAATGATTTAATCCGTAATGTTCGTACAGCTGTCCCTGGTAACTTTCCCGTTTTTACTGACCGTGGTAGCATCAGGGATTCAAGTATATCGAACAAAATCATCAAAGACATCAACGATGAAATTAAAAATTGTGTGAAAAAAACCGGTGACACAATGACAGGAGAACTCAGCATGAGCGGCAACAAAATAACCATTCTAAAAAATCCGGAAGGTCTCGAAGATGCCGCAAATAAACAATACGTCGACACGCAGTACCAACTCGTTGCTGGCCTAATCATCGACAGAGTAATAAAATCCGGCGACGTAATGACCGGCGAACTCAGCATGAGCGGCAACAAAATAACCGCGTTAGCGAATCCCGAATCCGACCAGGATGCGTCAAACAAACAATATGTGGACATCATCAACGGTAAACTAAATACGCTGCGGTCAGAGTATGATGTTCACGTGAACGGGTTTAAAAGACTCCAAAGAAACTTTCAAAAAACTAGTGAAACCGTGGATAAGTTCTTTGGGCCTCCTCCAGTCGTCGATGTAAAACTCGCTGATGTAAAGACCGACATTAACACGATCAAACAAACACAGCAGGATATCGTATCGGGTATTCCTGATATCGTTAACAAAACCAGTTTGATTAAAGTTCCCACTGGAGTTACTCCGGGGCATATCACCAACATCGTATTCACGGTATCATCGGGATTCGCAACATGGTCACGACAAAATAACACTATCAAATATACAGCAACAGCCACCGGTGTTTACAGGTTGTCTGTGTTTTCAGCCGCTAAATTTGAAATCTTCACAACATATCCTTGGAGACATTCCACCGATAAGTATTCGGGGGTTTGCACTGTAATACTAAACAGCGGAACCGAGGAAACATTTATGCTTGAAGCCGACGACGATAGTTTAACAGCAACATCTTACTGGTTTTGTTTGGAATTCGTCGCTGCAACGCCTCAATTGGTTACCGCGTAATTGAAAATCGGCAGCGATTTTTAAATAAATGTCAACGACGCCAGATGCTCAACAATATCGATACAATCAAGTCCGTGAGTGGCAATCTGAGTTAAAAACTGTCATCGAAGTAACCAGTCAAAAAGTAAAAAAATACAAGCGCCGCATAACAGTGTTAGACATTATGGTTTATTCAGTATCTGCCGTTGTTGCATCCGCGGGAGTAATACTATCAGCGGTCACTCCGGTAATTGCAGTCGCGGCCACAATCTCTGTTTGTACGACCACTACCGCGGCAGGAGTTTTCGGCATCATAGCAAAAAAAATATCCTCGTGTGCTAACACAAAATTACACGATTACACGACAAAATTAAATACAGCCACGACCGCATATCAGAAATTATCATCACTGATATCATCATCGTTAGACGTGCAGGGTAGCGACGCCGCGTCGATATCAGATTCTGAATTCAAACTAATGTCAGATGCGTACAATGACTATTTGAAAACTAAACAAATAAATAATGTCAATAGAACTGCTTCAACAAATAGTCACAAACACAACACCGGTAAGGACCACAATGATCTCAGTGTCCTCGACTAAACCAGAATTTGGTATTAATTTTCGAACTCCAATTCCAGTGAGTGAAATCGCGTTGGCAAAGCTCAGCGTGTATCACAGCTGGCCCAATATCAGGTCGGCATCATTTGGTGATCTGCAGCCGAATAATTCGTTCGTGTTCGGGAAACCCAGCGCGGACCCGGAACAGGGTGAACTTGAATGGGATACAATTACGCTACCCACTGGGAGTTATCAGATCGAAGAAATCAACAATGAGATACAACGCCAAATAAAACGAATCACCGGCAAGGAAGCCAAAATATCTGTGACCGCGCACGAACCAACGCTGTCTGCGGTCATTGAAATCTCAACACCGGGATACGCCGTGGATATTTATAGCAGCTCAATCCGAACAGTATTAGGATGGCCACAAAAACGACCCGAGGTCGAACCGGGTCCACCAAAACCTAAAAAATCGGATTTTATGACCGATAAGGAAGAACTACACGACCTCGTGTACGGCAATTATTTATTATTTTCAGATCAATTACAATCAGGAGAAGCCTGGTTTACAAAATCAGATAGACACCCCTTGGAAATAATAGAGGCAGCTTTCAAAGGCGGGAAATACCATCTTTACCTTCCAGAAGATATAGAAGCTCATTTTTTTAATCCGATCAAACAAGCACATAAACAACAGCTAGAACTGTTGCGAGTATATTTTCAAGATTATATTTCTGATTTAACAAGTTCGCGCAATAAAATTATCACAGCCATAGAAAAACTAAACAAACTCGCATCCGCGATGGAAATTATAAATCAAAAAATAATTCAGAATCTACTGGATTACAAAGATGATTATGGAAACCAAAAAAGATCGGAGTTTGCAACCCGATTTGGTATTCCGGTGAAGGATATTCCAGATTTTAAACTTCCTGGATATAACGCGCACACGCTGAGAAAATCGGTCTCTGATCTTGTCGCGGAATCTTTCGAAGATATTTCTGCCACGTACGCGCGAACACTACCACAACCTGTTATTCTCAAGCACGACAACAGTACAGCATCCGATGGCAGACACATCTCACCGGGGATCGTAAATATCACAGATGTTATCGCGGTCAATCTTGTATGTGACGTCATCGACGGTAGCTACAGCGCATCAGATAATACTACGGCCCAACAGGGGTTTATCCTGTATACGTTCACACCAAAAGACCCCCCTGGTTTTCTGATTGTGCAAGAACCAATCAATCCGGTCTATCTGCGGTGTCATACCGTGTGGTTGTCAACGATAAATTTCAAACTCACCGACCAGAGGGGAAATTTGTTGGACCTGCGTGGCGAGACTGTCTCCGTGAACTTACTGGTGAAATCCTAAAATGCTCTCCCCGGTGGTTATCAAAACCGGCATAAGTTATCGTTGGAAACTCAAAGAGTTTCTCCTCGAAGAGTTTCTCGTGCTAGCGCGCATTTAAAAAAAACGGTTGTATATAATGTATCAATGTGAATACATTCACGCACGAGTTCATATTCATGATAAGCAAATTCTTTACGAGGCAATAAAAACCGCATTCGGACAGACATTCCCAGAACAGTATTTCCCCGTTAAAATAATCGTTGACGTGTATGGTGACGAAGACTTCTTGTTAACTCCGTCACAATTGACGCAGTTACAGCAAAATCATATAATCATAGTTTGGTGTCAACGAGAACAGATTATGAACTATTCTCATTGTTGTATTGATGCTGAAGCGCTTAAGCAAATCCTGAAAATCTGAAAACGCCCCTCCAAGGCAAAAAAAAAATAATACACTTTTTTTTTACCCGGAATTCATTCCCGAATGTGCTTTACATTTCCACGCTGGTGTGGTTCAGGTTCTACTTTCACCTGGTGTGAGTCACACGCGGTGGTATTTATACTTCTTCGGCGTCACAAATACTAGTATTTTCAGGCATTTCCGCGTCTAGATTCTTTATATACCCTTTTAACAGTCTCACCCTGGTGTTAATTAATTTTCGAGTCTCATACTCTTGTGACAATCCAAGACGAATCTTCTCAACTGCATGGCACAGTGGAATAAATTCAGATACCTGATTTTCAGTTATCCCGGCAAGTGATCTGTAAACACGATCCTGTACATTTTTAATGAACCTATATCTGGCAGGGAGATTGTTCTTCCCCAACCGTGATAGCTCATTCAGGGATTCAAAATCTGACATAATTGTTTCAGTGTCTAGTAAAATATTAAAACCTCGCTGTTGTAATTCTTTAATTTCAACAAGTATGGTATTTATGTTTTCGTGATTCATATTATTATATATTTTCATATTTTTAAATGCATGAAAAATGCTTTACTGAGCGATGCTAGCATCGCCAAAACAAAACCACACATAGATAGATAAGCGGTTATCACTTACCCGGTACTCTTCACCGGGTTACTGTTCTTTGTTAGGATTTTTTTTTGTGATTGCATTTACAGGTCTTATATTGAGTTATCGTTGTTTGTGTCAATGATATAACAGAATGAAATCTTCTGTTTGAGCTTCTTGGAAAATGCTGTTTTGTAGATCCCATCTGCGACATGCTGTACAGCAGGTGGACAAATACCGAAATACCTACCGGCGGCGTTTATTGACTGGAATACAATTTCTTCACCTGTAATTGCGTTTATAGATTTAATAGCTCTTCTTGCAACTGTTTTACAACGCCCTGTGTTACCCAGTAGGCAGTTCTTGCTCTGAGTGACCACGCGAAGATTGTTTATAGAGTTATCAAGTATGTTACCGTTAATGTGATCAATGACAAAACCCTTAGGGATCACTCCAAAGAAACATTCGTAAATAAAACGATGACATAAATACCTCTTTCCGCACGTGGCAGTAAATCTTGAATAACCACCATTATCAACTCCACCAACTGGTCGTCTTCGCGTGCAGTGTCTCACTATGCCATCTCGGTTTGCCTCATAATTTGGAATAGTTGGATGTGGGACGAATTCTTGATTCATTATACTATAAGCAAATCATTTGTCTAATTTGTCTGAAAACTTATTTATGTAATCACGCTCCGAGAGACTGTTATCACAGTCTGGATATTTTTTATCATAATACCGTTTTAGTTCTCGATAGCGTTTTCCACCACACGCTGAACATAATTGCGTTTTTCCTCGTACTCCAATGCCGCATCTGATACACGGTATCGGTCCTAGACTTCCCCCGCGGACCTGTTGAGCATGTTGTCCACAGTATTCGTGTCTGCATGGTTTGCTACACGGCGCTGATGAATTTAGTTTAATCCACTTGCATCGGTTCATTATATATAATATTTTTGTCTATTTAAATACTTGTCTTAATTATAATATGGAGGAATTTGAAAGACTATCCAGAATAAAACCCGTATCAGGTTCTCGATTCGATCTTGACCGGTTAACCGCTGATCCACGACGAAGAGAGTTAGCAACGGTAATTGGTGTTATCAAGAACGCCAAAGAAGAGTTTCGTCGTGATGGTGCCGCACACACGTGGTCTTCGTATAAAATTATCCCCGACGCGGGCATTTCTCGTGGCCGTATCATTGATGCTACCATGAACGATACAATCGCGCGTAACATAATTGGGTATCTCGACGATAGAAGATATTTCATACAGATAAAATTTATTGTTGGAGTCGACGACGGAAAGTGGATTATCAGAGACAAACTAGACCCTGTTCTTGATGCCAAGGGGGTTCGTGGAAAAACCGTTCTGTTAAGTAAAGACTCAAACCCGGGAGTACTTGTTGGGATTGATATACCATATTATGCCAGAGCGTATCCTGTGACCGCAGTCATTTATGGAATTTATCCGATGAAGAAACCAAGCGTTGATAAACTCAAACCGATGAAGGTGTCGCCGCTGACAGAGTCAAAGATGAATTGTGTAGCTGAGCGAGTAATGGAACATTTTAAAAATGCAATGCGAGGAAACGGCCTAACACCGCTAAGACAAACTAAAATAACAGCGTGGGCGACACGAGTAGCGGATAAAGGAGCGTCAATAAATGATGTTGCTGAGCTAGAGCGATTACTAAAATTTCCTATAACGGTTTCATCGTTAACCGGTGAGGTATTGTATAAGTCAAAATACAATTCCCGTGGAACACCAATAACTATTATCGATCATAACAGTCACGCCTGGACTGACTCGGTTAGGATCTTCCCGCGAGACCGTGTTGTGAAGTATTATCCGGAATTGCCGAGCAAGGGAACCGCTAGCGGGGAGAGTGCGAGGCACTCCACGGGTATGTTTGATTTTATTTATCAGATAAGTAAAACCGATCCGGTGTCTGTGTGGTTATTCAGAAGTAGTGAAGATGGAGAATATGATCAGTTTGTGAGACCCGACGGGGAAATATATAGAACAACGGCGTTACAGCAGGAAATGAAAAAACTCGCAGAAAAATATCATGCGGGCAACACTGATACATTACTGACACACTGTTTTACTGTCCCGGGTGTTGCCGCACATGTAGCCCGGGAACGAAATTCATGGAGACCAACTCCGAAAAGTTTTCTTGCGGATATCCAACAGAGCTGTGTTGAAGACGGACACGGCGGTTTGTGGAATACTCGATATGATCACCGCGGTATGATATCCGTGGACATGACGGCGTGTTATCCAGGAAGTTTCCTTGGGCGTGGAGAATGCAGCGAATATTTTAAACGGTTTGGCCACGTTACAAACTCGATGACAAGAGTTGTTGTAAACGGACCATTGCCTGATTTTGACTTGACCGGATTTGCTTGTGTGTCGTCGTTTAAATTCGCTAAGGATTTACATCCTGTGTGTTATGTTTGGTTTGGCAGACATTTCGTTGAGAAGCGATGGGCACCGATAGTGTTATTGCGATACATGCTTGACAGTCGAATACTGTTGTCGCTGACGGTCAGCGAAGCGATTATATGTTATTGTCGTCAAACCGAAGTTTGGTTGCCAACTCCAACGCCGGTTACGTTAGAAGAAGTCATCGAAGATTGGTCACGAGAACATCCGGAAACTTCTATCGACGCTATCATCAAGAAAGCTCCTGAAGTACTTAAAAACAAACTCAGAAATGACGAAAGCACAGCAAAAGATCTAGGACGAAGAATAATAGGGAAATTCACTCAAGGTGGAGCGTATGATCATAAACAACATCACAGTCGATTAATCATGGACAAGACTGAATTGGATCTTATTGTCGCTGATGCAGCCACGAACAACATGTTCTGTAACCGCGAAGATGTGTTTCTGTCAAACGGGGAAAAACTAGGGACTGTTTTTAGTTATATCGACGGAGAATCATCTCAGTACACACATTTGAGATCTTCGATGCTAGCTTATGTATCCATAAATTTGTTGTCGATGATTAATAGATTCCCTGTTGTCGCAGTGAGAGTTGCAACGGATTCATTTTATATTGATAAAAAACACTCAGCGCTGTTGGATAATGTTATATCGGATGATCCATCGTGGGGCTCGTGGAGAATAAAGAATGAAATGTTACAAGGATATTGTGAATCAGCTGACGTTGAAATCGTGGATGAGTATCGCAGCGCAGAAATGTCTTCGACGGTTTCGTCGGGGGCAACTTCGTTGTTGCCGCCGGTGCACGATCCTGTTACAAGACACAAAACAGTTTATCTGAACGGCCATGGTGGTTCTGGTAAAACAACTCGGGCGATTGAATTATTTCGCGGTTCTGACTTGGTCGTGCTGACTCCCACACACAGACTTGCCAGGGAGATGAGACAACGGGATGTTAACGCGTGCACGTATCACAGTTTTTTCAAATACAGCGGCGGCACGTGGACACCTGAACGAATGGGAACGAAATATATTCCCGAGAAAATAATCTGGGATGAGATAGACACTGTGCCGTTAGATATATTAAAACAGTTTCTGGATTGGTTGCTAAAGAAAAATACCGCAGTGGTGATGTGCGGCGATCATGGTCAACCACCGCCATTTACAGGTGAATCTCCACACGAGTGGCTGAAAACTTTTGTAGATTATTATGAGGAAATAACTAACGATGTTAGAGCACTCGATGAAACGCTGAAAGAGTTTAAGACACTGATCAGGCTACAAACCAATAAAGTCCAGTGTGAGATAATGCGTGAAATAATTCCAGAGACTTCGCTGAGCGACTTTTGGAAAATGTGGAAACCAAGTGATCTCATAGTGGCAAGTAGAAAGATAGTCAGGGACACACTTCAGCAGCGGTTATTTCAGTTACATCAGAAGAAATTTCCCATGTTGCCAGTGCCGTTGTGTTATAGACCAGCTGATACGCGATTGCAGAATATTGATGTTGATATTCCAGGGCGCCTGACTGCGTCGGGTCCGGAGAAACAGAATTTAGTATTAAATGATATTGTTATCGTTGATGTTGATGCTGTCGAACAGGCACTGAAAATGAGCAAATCCCCGTGGACGCTAGGATACGCTATGACCATCCACAGTTCGCAGGGACTAACTATTTCAGATACAACAGTTTGGATTGTTGATGATCGCATCGAGTGGTCAAATTTAGTTTATTTAGCCGTGTCAAGAGTAAGAAGGATAGCTCAGTTACAAAGAATTGTATTAGATGATGTTATCAACGACAGCATCAACAGATCAATCGCTGATGATACAATAAGAAAGAAATTAGCCGGTTACAAACAGAGCGACAAAAAAAATGGTAGAGAGTTTGATCCCAAACAAAGTTTGGATGTTGAATTTGTAATACAATTACAACAACAGCAGAATAATCACTGTGCGAGTTGTAATTGTTTATTGCTGTGGCAGTATTCGAAAAACGACCCAAGACAATTTACCGTAGATAGAATAGATAGTAGCCTTGGTCATACACGTGAAAATGTGATGTTGACCTGTCTTGAGTGTAACCGACGCAGGGGGGTTGCTGCAGTTATTTAAATGATTGAATCACTTCAGTGCGGATCACTTTAGTGCGAATCACTTTAGTGCGAATCACTTTAGTGCGAATCACTTTAGTGCGGATCACTTTAGTGCGGATCACTTTAGTGATCGGGGTGGTAATTGTGTATCCGTGGGAATCACCTGAAGTTGCTCGCGTGTGAATCCACGCTGAGGAGCAGTTGAATCTAATCTGTAGATTGCGTTTCTCCCAGTTGATCTTGTTATGCTGGATATCTTATGTGTAGTAACACTCCATGTGGGATCGGTTGCTCTTTTTTTTCCTCCTTCTAGTTCGCCTGGTTCGTATAAATACCTAACGGTGACATTACCCAGCACTGGCTGCGTTGAAACATGTCCGCGTTCACTGACGCGGGGTATATATTTTTTTGTGATTGCATTTACAGGTCTCATGTTTGTTGTTCTGGTAATTTCATTATTCAGCGCGGCTATCACGTTTGGCAGTCTTGCAACCCATTCACGAGATCTCGTATCGTAAATGAATTCCCTCGCGTACTGGTATCCGAATAATCTCTCAGCGAGTGTTCTATTAAATCGCTCAACAATTGCCTGATCCCGATGAATTTCAGTATGCCCTCGTCGTATAACAACGTTATGCTGCTTTGTCAGTGATGATACCGCGCCCTGAAATTCTTTACCAGGATCAACTTGTAATAATCGGGGCCAGCTTAGAGGTCCTCGCTGATAAATTCGTTTAAACGCAGAGGCAACTTCAGCGGCTGTTTTAGTCGCTAACGGTTCTGCTTCTTTGTATCTACTAGCAACATCAACTACTGTTAGCGCGTATTTGTATGTTTTTCTACGGACAGTATCATGAGGCAGGAATAGTATGTCAGCCTGATGAACTTCATTGGGCACACTAACATCAAAATGTGCAAAGTTGATTTGTCGAGGTGGTGGTAAGTAGATTTGCCATATTGCTTGTTTTGACAGCCATTTTTTGGCAACCTCGCGTGTTACTGATGCCGCGTTGGCGAGTTTATTAATTGCTGAGTTACCTCTCCAGTATCCGATTGGGGAATAATAAATCGCTTGCATTGGAAATGCTTCCATTGTTATTAATTATCCAGCGCCTAATGCTAATTTAGATTTCATCGCTGATCTTACTAACCAATTAGCGAGTGACTCCTTAAATGATTTATTTTTTATGGCGCTTAGTGCATGAATTAATTTCACATCCGCGATATGCCTGTCTTGTAGATCTTTACTTCGATAAGCAACATCATGTATGTGACACGCTGCGTCGATAGCGTTTATCGGATACTCTCCCGGTTTTGGTTTAGATTGTTCATCAAGTCTGATATCTAGTCGGGTCCCTGGACCGCAGTAATTGTATCCTGGGAGATGTTTTTCTCCGGGATACTTTGCCCAGGGAGTTCCGGGGAGCTTTCCAAGTTTGGCTGCAATGTCACCTCCGCTAAATTCTCGCTTTTTTTTTAAATCTAAATTTTTTTGTGCCACATCGCGCACACTTACCAGAAAGTGCTTGTCTGTTATTTTTTGTTGTAATGGTTGTTATGTCGTTTGTAGGGGTTCGTGCCCGGCACTTTACACAATATAGATCCATAATTATTATTCCTTATATACAAATGGAAATTACAGATTTTTCTGCGACGCGAAGAAAGGAGCCAGTTAAGCATAATTCAGTGCTACCAAACTCTATCAGAATGATCATCATAGGACCGTCAGGATCGGGTAAAACGCAACTGCTGTTGAACATGATAATGAAGTGGATGAAGTGGGATAAGCTGTATTTGGTAGCACCATCTGTAGATGATCAGCGATGCTATGATGTTATAAAAGATTTTAATAAGACTGCAAAAGAGATTAGTGAAGACGGCGAAGATGTTGTTGAAATTATAACTGACATCGAAGAAGCCCCATCCGTTGAGGATCTTGACGGGGATAAAAATAATTTAGTAGTGTATGATGATGTGATGCTGGACAAGCAAAAAAATCCTGCAAGAACATTTTCCCGGGGTCGTCACAAAAACACTGATGTTATTTATGTTACGCAGCGTTACACACAAATTCCAAAAGTAATTCGGGACAATTGTAATCTTCTTGCTGTGTTTAATGGAGTTGATGTTCATACGCTGAGAAATATTCATCAAACCTGGTGTAGCGGCGATATGGATATTAATAAGTTTAAGAATTTCTTTAGTCGCGCTCAAAGAAACCCGCATGGATTTGTGACAATAAATTTACACGACCCGCGGACACGATACCGTATCGGACTTGATACATTGTATGGTTAACATAAAAATGTTTTCTTGGAAACTCATTTCCCAGAGCAGCAGAGGGGATGGACCCGACCCATGGATTTTTCAATAACGACCCCGCCACGGAAACTGTTTCAGATTTATTGAAGTAACCCAAGTTGTCAGTGCAAACTCAACGAGTTTGTCCCTGGAAACTCTTCGAGTTTTCGGGGGACATTTTTTTTTTGTCCTGTATTCTGAATAGAAGGGTTTATTTCGTCGAAATAAGCCCTCTATCGAGGAATAGTTTCCTGGAGGGGTTTATTGTGCAAAAAGTTTCGGTCTGTACATCCCCTCTGCTGCTACAACTTTTGTTTACCAGTTAGAAAAATGCTGACCAAGGTTGTCTCATCTAACATACTAGTGGTAGAAATTTCTAAAATCATTTACAACAAGCACAATAAAATGATGATGCAAAGTAATTTTTCCACGGAAAAAATATTTACTTAGTTCAATTTTAAAGCATCCATAAAACCTTCAGTCAACAAGGGTTACAACAAAATGAACCAAAATCTGTAGATATGAAAAGAAGGATAATTTGTGCAACACCTTGATGAAATAAAACCAATAAAACTTAAACAGTACGTGGATGTACAGATTTAGAAAATTCTGTTTTCGCGGACATCTATAGTAATTAAAATTCAACTGGTTATGTCAGTTGTGCATACGGTACTCCTCGTTGTTTTGCCTCCAGCAGTCCTCTTCGCCAGATGCGGCTAAGCCAGCGTCGAAGGAACAACATTTGTACAATATTACAAATATTACAATATAGAAACAGCTTAAGGAAGTAGCAAAACGAAATATAAATACATAATATCAGAGGTTATAGTGGTATAAAAACGGGGGTGGGGGTTAGAAGATTTGCGTGCTAATCCAGCTGCGTTCTTCATTTTGATGAGAAAACTATTACAATAAAATTTCACCAAAACAAAAAGTAAATTTCAGATTGATTTTACAGTTAGCCAACCTAACAGTTTAATGTCATTTTAATGTGGACAAATCGATTCCAGATTTAAAAGAACTAACCAGTACAAAGCATTACCCATGTCATGTAGCTCAGTTTCACCTTAACTATGCCACATAAACATATTTATTGATATACAAATTTAATACATTTGGCACTATTTTTATAGATACATAACATCGTTGTAACAGCACTTTAAACTTTGACACAGGCCACAATGTGACCAAAAATGTTGACAGAATCAATTAAAATGGGAATTGTGGATATCATTATTTAGCTGTGGGATTTCCTTAATGTATTTCATGAACACGGTATCTGGCTGTAGGATTTCCTTAATACATTTGATGAAATACAATACATGGCTGTGGGATTTCCTTCATGTGTTTGATGAAATACGATACCTGGCTGTGAGATTTCCTTCGTGCATTTGATGAAATACAATACCTGGCCGTGGGATTTCCTTCATGCATTTGATGAAATACAATACCTGGCTGTGGGATTTCCTTCATGCATTTGATGAAATACAATACCTGGCCGTGGGATTTCATTCATGCATTTGATGAATATAGCATACCAGATTTCGTCAGATCTGTACACAAATTTTACTTTCTTTCTCTTCAAATGAGACAACTGCTACCTGCCTGTAAAATCCATTTACCAAACGATGATGCATTCACATAAAATAATACTAGCATAGATATAAAACAATATTAATTTAACCTGCAACAGTTTTATATATGAATCACACCATGATTGGAGATACCTCAAAGAAAATTAAAACAATATCCTGACGTTCTCGTTATTGTAGTACATTTGTCTTAATTACTCATTCATTTCGCATTCTGTCTCGCATTCTGTCTTTGTTTTACGATTGTTTTACATCGTATGTTTTATATTCTCTGCTTTCACAAATACAGTTTTGTTGTACTTGTTTTGACAAGATTTCATATGGTCGCTAATTCTGTGTAAGTCAGTCATGAAGAAATCAGTCGCAACCTTCTCTCTTTGACACTGAACTTATTCTGAAATCCATCTCTTTTATTTACCAAATTACATTTCAATTTAACATTCAGGGCATCTTTGAACTAACCATTCTAACCTCTTTTAATTGTGCTATTAAACTTACCAACATTTATCCTCAGTTAAACAGAAAATAGCCAATACAAAAATCCAGATAAAACAAATCTTAGGAATTCAAAAAAGCAAAAGCTGTGGGATTAAAACACATAAACAAGAAGAATTTAAAATGCTAACACTGTGCAAATATAACACAGTATGATGATTTGCAGTAAGAGCTAGAAATTAAACAAATTCTAACAACATTATTCAAGCCACATAATATATTATTTAATGTTGTAGGTATCTTGTTCATTTTGATCAAAGGCAACAATTGCTTCTTGAGATATTCTTCATCATTTGTGGCAAGATGTCACAGAGGGACAATATCATCTATATACAATAGCTGGACCTTACAATGTACAATCAACCATCACTCCACTCCACGAAAAAAGGAACACACCTGCATTACAATAATCAAACTGAGAAAAAATGTATTTATCCAACCGACTTGAAACCTGAAATGGAGAACAATCCATTTCATTGCAGAAAATAGATTTTGATGCTAAAATTACAATATTTTAGATGAACTCAAAATGAATATCAAGTACTACATAAATAAAAAAGAAAAAGGGAATGCTTCAGTTTCTAATAGTTATTACAAGCTGATACGTACATGAATGAAGTCAAATTTGGAATGACTGCAACCAAGCAAATATTGATGTTGAATGTTTGGAAGCACAACCCAAAAGTTCAAAAACTACTTGGAACACATTACCAGTTTTAATTCAAAATTGTTGCAAGGTGCCCATATTGATTATCAGCTTCAGATATGATGATTGAAAATAAATCAATTCTGACACTATGATTGTAATATGTTTTTCACATAGCTTGAACAACATAGGATGTTTTCTATGTAAAATTAATAGAGTACTACATGCATCGAATGATTGAGAATTATAGCATTGAATTCCTATAGAGTTTTTAACTTTGTACATTCAGACAAAAAAGATACAATAACCTGAAACAATTAAGAGTGATTTGGATTTCAAGAATCCCAATATTGCCAACCAAGCAGAAAAAGATTCAGTTATTATATATTTTTTGTACATGCTGGTTGTAAGAGTCTGAAGGATGACAATTTGAATGATATCAGGAAATGGAGGGAACAAACTGATAATAAATTAACAGGTATTAAACAGCGTGGTACAGAAGGAGCTAACACAACCTCAGAAGTGTTCACACTGACATTCAGAACAGATTTGCAAATGGTAAGACCAACAGTACACGATTCACTTACTGTGAAGCAATATATACAATTGATTGAGAAGAGGATAACCACTCCTATATATGCACTGGACAGTGACAAGGGGAAGAAAAAAAATTATGGAGAAATAGGGCATTTTAAATTCTTAATTGAAATAGTTATAAAGAGGTTTGAAAAATGAAATCCAACAGAATGATAGTAGAACATTATGAAGTTAGAAACATTGTTAGTCAGTGACATTAGTGATATAAATATAGCTATACCTAATACATTGACAGAGGTAAAAGAAAGAAAAATTATTAACATAAGTGATTGAATGGATAGATGATGACCAAAACAAAATTTACATGAATAAATAATGTGTATTATCATTCATAATTACAATTATTAAGGGTTATTTAATTATTAATATTTTATGCACTGTAATTCTAAGGAATTATTAAATTAAATAAATGAATTTCTCTCAATATAATTGAATAACTTCCAAGACTGGTGGTACTACTAAATACTATAAATACTGGCTTTCTAAATGAATGGGTTTTGTACTGTATGATGAGTCATTTGAATAATGCATAGATCCATTCATAAGTTCCAAGGTTGAATAGAGGTGAACACCGTGTGATGTGAATAGCGGTCGTGATTTTTTTTTTGAAAGACTAGGCAGACCTAACTTGTGGTTAGCTAGTATAACCCATTTGACCCTGTTATGGTTTAGAATACGAATTTGAGACTTTATCTAATGCATATTGGTAATCTATATAATATAAGTATTATGTAGAATTAGGCATTCTTAGTAATACCACCAGTCTTGGACGTTATGCAATTATATTGAGAGAAATTCATTTATTTATTTAATTTAATCATTCCTTAGAGTTACAGTGCTTGAAAAAATTCAGATTAATGGAAATAATAGCTGTCATGGAAATACTGCTAATCCATTCAAAGACATTTTGATTTATAGTTATTTTGGAAATACTGTGAATTCCTTTAAAGATGTTCTTGGATTATATCATAGTGAGTTTTCTGTACTGTTGACACATCACTACATTTGTTATCAGGCTAAATATAGTTATTTCAGTTGGTATGTATGTATATAGGTTTTAGAAGAGAAGATGCCTTTGTATATATATTTTCTAAATTATCTCCATAAATTTAATAAGTGTATGTCTATGAAAGAGGATGTATGTCTCTGATAGGGGAGTACATCTATTTTACTACTGTTAAATTTAGGGGCTGTGATTCTGGTTAAATATGGTATTATCATCAGCAGTCAGGGGCAATGATGTTAGGTTACAGTCCAGGCTGAGAAATGGAGACAAATAAGTCATTTACAGCAGTGGGATTATGTGTTTGTAAGCCTACTATAAATCCATGATAACAAGTTTCCCTAAATAACTAAACATTTAAATTAGTGACTAGTTGTGGGGAAATTGTAATATATTTTATTAGATATAAAGTGCTTAATAGAATTAACTAGTTATATTTTTATTTTAATCTGGAATTAATTAGCTCATAGGGATAAAGCTTACAAGTCATGGCCTGCTTAATGCAATATATTGTTGTTGGCATCCGTTAGTCTCGAGAGACGATGGAAGTGCGCCCATGAGACATGTCCTGGTTGGTGGTTGTGCATCGTCTGCTGTGGCTATGTAGTCCAACACGGGAGTGGCAGTCCTTGCTGCACTTGCTGAACTTCAAGGTTGCGTCTGGTGTTGGTTAGAGCTGTTTCTTCTTCCTCTGCGGTAGTTTTTTCATCAGCTAGCAAGCGTAGCTTTTCCTCGCCGGCTTTCAGACCAGTGATCAGAGCATGTCGCCAGCTTGATCTGTCTAGAGCGAGCTCTTCCCAGGTGTTGACATCGATGTCAAGGGCTTTCATGTCGCGCTTGCAGACATCCTTGAAGCGAAGATGTGGCCGTCCGATCGACCTTTCGCCAGAGCGAGTTTCGAATAAAGAATGTCTTTGGGGATCCGTCCGTCATCCATCCGATGTACATGGCCCAGCCATCTGATGCGACGTTGGCGGAGGAGTGTGACCATGCTGAGAATCTTGGCACGTTCAAGCACCTCGTTGTTTGTTACGCGATCGCTCCAGGTGATCCCGAGTATGCGTCTGAGGCATCGCATGTGAAAGGCGCTTAGTCTTTTCTCTTGTGAGGCGTATATAGTCCAGGTTTCACTGGCGTACAGGAGAGTGCTTAGCACGCAGGCACGGTACACTGTGATCTTGGTGTTCAGGATCAGCATGTTGTTGTTCCACACTCTCAGTGACAACCTGGAGAGAGTTGTTGATGCCTTTCCGATCCGCTTGTTGAGGTCAGCATCGAGCGAGAGGTTGTTGGTGATGGTAGAGCCGAGGTACATGAACTGACTGACCACCTCAAGTTCGTAGTTGTTGATGATGATGCTTGGGGAGTCCGCGTTCTGAACCATCACGTTTGTTTTCTTTAGGCTTATGGTCAACCCAAACTCATCGCATGCTTCAGCAAAGCGGTCCATCAGAAGATGTAGCTCAGCTTCTGTGTGGGTGGCTAGAGCAGCATCGTCTGCGAAGAGCATGTCTCTGATGGTGACTTCACGCACTTTGCTCTTTGCCTTCAGTCGTGCCAGGTTGAACAGTCTGCCGTCTGATCGCGTGTGCAGGTAGATCCCTTCTTTGGACGTCCCAAAGGCGTGCTTGAGCAGGACTGCGAAGAATATGGCAAAGAGCGTGGGGGCAAGGACGCAGCCCTGTTTCACTCCACTGTGGATGTCAAAGGGGTCAGATGTTGAGCCATCATACTGCACTGTGCCTTTCATGTCATCGTGGAAGGACTGGATCATGCTTAGCAGCTTTGGAGGGCATCCTATTTTCGCCAGGATTGTGAATAGTCCGTCTCTGCTGACCAGATCGGACACCTTGGTGAGGTTTATAAAGGCAGAGGGGTCTGTGTTGTTCTCTGCATTTTTCCTGCAGTTGCCTGACGGAGAAGATCATGTCGACTGTGGACCTCTCTGCGCGGAATCCGCACTGCGACTCTGGATACATTCTGTCAGCAAGCGTCTGCAGTCTGTTCAGGATGACGCGTGCGAAAACTTTACTCACGATGCTGAGAAGGGATAAGCCCCTGTAGTTGTTGCAGTGGCTTCTGTCGCCCTTGTTCTTGTACAGGGTTACGGTGTTGGCGTCTCTCAAGTCCTGAGGCACTGCACCCTCATCCCAACACTGGCAGAGGAGGTCTTGCAGGTGTGTGAGCAGCACGCTACAACCGCACTTATTGACTTCTGCTGGAATGCCATCCTTCCCTGGGGCTTTACCTAAGGACAGTTTCTCCAAGGCCTTCTTTAGTTCGGCTACAGTAGGTTTCTCGTCTAGTTCGGCCATGAGAGGGAGGTTTTCAATGGCGTTGAGGGCATCATTGGTCACGTGGTTCCCTCTGGAGTACAGTTCAGAGTAGTATTCCACCCAACGCTCCATCTGCTTCCCTTGTTGTGGATGGTATCGCCTGTGACAGACTTCAGTGGTGCTGTCACTTTCTTCGTGGGACCCATTGCTTTCTTTACGCCATCGTATATGCCTCTGATGTTTCCGATATCGGATGCTGCCTGGATGCTCTGACAGAGCTGAAGCTAGTATTTATTGGCACACTGCCGTGCTAATCTCTGAACTTTGCTTCTGGTAGACCTGTATGCCTGTAGTGTCCTCTGGCAGGGGGATCGCTTGTATTGTAGGTGAGCACTGCGACGCTCTTCTATGGATGACATGAGTGTGGCAGAGTTAGCCTCAAACCAATCAATGTTCTTTGATTGCTTCTCACCAAAGATCCGTGCGGCTGTGCTGTACACAGTCTCTCTGATGTGATCCCATCTTTCTTTGGCACCGCCGTTGGGAGGTTCTGAATCAAACGTCTTTGAAAGAGCATAGGTGAATTTATCAGCCTTGTCTGAATATGACATTTTGCTCACATCTATGCTTGCTTTGATCTCTTGCCTAGATACGTGGATCTTCTTCGGCTGAACCTTCATTTTGCAGCACACCAGCGAGTGGTCGGTGTCGCAGTCAGCACTGTGGAAGGTATGGGTAAGAAGCACGCCCTTCATGGCTGACCGTCTTGTAATGATCAAGTCCAGCTGGTGCCAGTGTTTAGACCTGGGATGCCTCTAAGATACTTTATGCTATGGCTTTGTCTGAAAGAATGAATTGGTGATGGTGATGTCGTGGTACGAGCACATCTCTAGAAGGCGCTGCCCATTCTCATTCATCTTCCCAACGCCAAACTTGCCAAGACAGGAGGGTCAAGAGTCATGGTCGGCACCCACCCTAGCAATGAAGTCGCCCAGCAAAATCAAATTCTCTTCCTTGGGTATTTTGTCGATGAGCGCGTTTAACTCATCGTAAAACTCATCCTTGGTGTCTGCTGAGGCGCTTAGTGTGGGAGCGTAAATGCTGATCAGGTTGACAGGCCCGTTTGTGGTGTGGAGGCGGAGGGATAGCAGTCTTCCACTTCCTTGTTGGAAGGGTTCCATCGTCATCTGCAGAGTGTTCCGGACAGCAAATCCGACACCAAGCTCTCTGGCTTCGTCGGCGCTCTTTCCTTGCCAGAAGAATGTGTAGTTCTTTTCTCCGAGGGACCCGGAATCTGGTAGTCGTGTCTCCTGTAGCGAGGCGATGTCGACCTGAAGTCTTGCAAGTTCGTCGTTGATGACTGAAGTCTTTCGAACATCGCTGATTGCCTGGAAATCATCTGAAAGCCCAGTCAGCATGGTTCGGACATTCCATGTACCTTGCTTGAGGATTGGAGGTTTCCTTATTGGTTTTCTTCTGTTCTTTCTTGGTGCAGTAGTTGAAGTCCGCTTGTCAGGTACTCACGTACATTAAACCTTACGCACCCAGCAAGGAAGGCGAACTGTGGCGGGACGGCACCTTATTGGCTGAGGGCTGCCCAGTTTGAGGTGGGCGGTAGCTGTCCAGTGAAACCTGTTGGTCTCTCCTACCGTCAGAAGCAAGCCCTGTTGTCTGACTCTACGCCAATCGAGCGGTAACTTATAACCGGTAAACTGATGCTTTCCGTGTTGTCTCGACGCTGTGGGGCGAAGCTGGAGTGTCCTCTCCAGGGTGCAAGCCTGGGCAGGGTGATATGGAGAAACAACTGTTGCCCATGCAGTTGATCTCCCTTCTCCACGCATCTGATGGATCCAAGGGAAAGGACATGCCGATACATCATGGCACCAGCTGCGTCGCAGGAGTTGCCGAGATGACACTGAAAGCAATGTCAAGTCGCCTTAGGGACTCCGTCTCAGGATTTTCTGTTGGGGTTTACTCCCTTAGCCTTGCCCATGAGAGGGTATAGTCGGAAGGCAGCGAAGGTTTGAAATCAGAGTTTACCTTCTAGATGGGCAACCACCCAAGGTTAACGATCCCCATCTGCCCGAAGCATCTGGTTTTGAGGCGCCAGAAACTCGCCTGTCATCCCTTCTCCAGTCAGTATAAACAGGTTCCGCCACTCGTGAAGGCTTGGAGCTGGATTTGGTTGTCAGAGGCTCTATCAGACGCAAGCCATTAGGAGATTTCCAAGGGAAGTGGGTACTTATCTCCCACATCCGCTCCCGGCGATGACAACCTTTGGAACCCAATGCAATATATATGGAAATTCTAAAATACATTTTCAGATGCAGAAGAGTGAATATATGGCTTTAATTTGGATTATATAATTTAGATTTTGTGCATGTTGTTATGTAGACTAGGGTCAGGTCAAAGGTGAGCAACGTATACAATCAGAAAATAAGTTTAGCTCTAGAAAAAATCTTCAGGGAATGCTCTCTCTGAAGTCCGCTATGATTGTTTATAAACCAGGTCAAACATTACCCAACACCTTGGACGGGAGGTAACCCTAATTGTAACACAATGGCCCTTACTTGTGGTAACAAACAAGGTCAGGTACATCATGTAAGGACCAAACTTCTAGCCTAACTAGAAGAAAAATACATAGGGTACACCAAGATATACACCGATGGCTCAAAAATCACAAATCCATACAAAACTGCTAACAATAGTAATCCCTGCAACCAACACATATTTCGGAGCTAGATTACCCGACACCTGCTCCATTTACACAGATGAATTATGGGCCATTATTGAAGCTCTAAAATGGATCCAGCTAACAAACACTAGACAAGCAGTTATCACTAGTGATTCCCTTAGCGTCATCAACTCGATTAAATCAAACCACTCTATCACAAGAAGCTGCTTCCTAATGGAAACCAACCACTTAATTAAACAACTGCTAAATAATAAACGTATAATATAGTTCATGTGGGTGCCCTCCCATGTCGGACTAGCTGGCCAAGTAGCTAACAATATCTCTATTAACCTGACTCCATAGCATTATACTACAGCGTCCAAGAATTGTATAGCTTTATCAGAATAAAAATCGACAATAAGTGGCAACAACAATGTGATATCAGCAAAAGGGGACGAAATCTATACTCCATACTAAATAAGGTCGCAAGACATACAAACCCACCACAACTCGTTAGAAGTCAGGATCAAAAACTTATAAATAAGACACTAATAGGCAAAACTAAATTAGCCAACACCTTTGGGAAATATTTGACAATCAACATTAACTCAAATGGCAAATGCCCACACTGTCCACTCAAAGAGGATTTAGAACATGTTTTTAACACCTGCCATAAGTATGGAAACCAAAGAACTAGGTTTAGGACTAAACAACATAAAATAGGGTCCCACCGACCTATCCAGATTTCCTCAAAGAACAAAACTTAAATAAGGGCATTACTTACAAACATATTATAAACTTCCTCACCGACACTGGGGACAAAGAGGGGATTTAAACAAAAGATCAATTTAAGGTAACAATACAGCTGGTCACTTCATTACCGGACGCCCCTCCTGATGTAACTGGGTGGGGAAATGGGTGCGGGGGTAGCATACAGTTTACCACAGAAGTAGGGGTGTGTACCGCCAAGCGCGGGCTGATGCTGCACCTGCACCTATCGCCCAATGCAGCACTCTGGGGTATCCGAGTGTATGACCCGCTAAACAATGAATAAATACCATTCAATTAATTACAACTAGGGGACAGGCTAACAAACTAAATGTAAGGAACAATGAGACCATATGTCTTTGACATGTCTTAGCGACCCGATTATTCGGCAAAGATATATGTCTTATCAAAATAGATTTAGCCTGAAAATAACATCACATAAATAACTCTATTCACAAGCTGGGGAAAAAATAAGTCCAAACCTATCAAAACTAGTAGACAGGCTAACAAACTTAAAATTAGGGAACAAATGAGATCACATGTCTTTGACAACTCTTAGCGACCCGAGTAGTTGGCAAATATATCTGTCTTAACCAAATAGACTTAGCCTGAAAATAAAATAACACCAAAACTAATAGCTACATCCATAAGCTAAGAAAATGAATTAAACATGAATATAAATCAACAAGTACCTAGCCCAACCTTAACCTCACACACATACAAAACTTTATACCAACTAAAATATAAAACCACAGTATGATAACTAAATATATGACACACTAAACAGCACAATAACCCTTAATCAAATGTCTTAAAAATAATAATTTTAATTTTTTTTCATCATTAGGGCATCAAAATCCTAAATGATGAAATTAAGAACACTAACATCTTTCCTACTACAAGGTGACCGCAGATTATCTGTAGTATAACAAACGCAACTGCACTACGACACAGCCTGTCTTCAAGGCACTAAAACAATCAGAACACCGAGATAAGACGAAAAAAACTAGAATATATAAGGTGGTCTAAAATGCCCAAGACCACCAGGCCCCGCTGCACAAGGTGGCAAAGTCTAACAAAACAAGAAAAGTTATTATGACCCCAAAAATAATGCCTATAAGGTGGTCAAAACCCAAAGGACCATCAGGCCCGGCAGCACAATGCGGCAACCAAGTACCTAGCGAAACTAGTTAGGACCCTAAACTTAAGAATATATGAGGTGGTCCAAAACCCAAGAACCATTAGGCCCAGCTGCACAAAGCGGCGCACCGTCAAGCCTAGGAAAGCTTAAATAACTATACATAAAAGGGTGAACCCAAACCAAGAACCACCCCACCCAAATCAGACAAAATATATACAGTTTAAATAACCCTACAGACTATCACTGAGCGGTCACTGGTGCAGTATTATCTTTAATAACAACGGCATAGAATATATCTCCAAAAATGCGCCAAGACGACAATTCATTAACCTTTTGGCAAGGTAGTCAAAAATGTATACCCTGGATAAACCAATGTGCCTTCCTAGTGCGCAGGTTCCTCCCTGGACGTACCTTCCTCCTCGCCACCGCCGGACATTAAATTAATAAACATGCATAGCACATATTAAATACATGAAGGGAGAGGCACTTTTTCCTCTCTTCATGAACAATTAATTAACCCTCCACATGGGAATAAAAATCCTAGTCGTCCCGATGTGACGTCATAGTGGCGACCAGTCGGTACTGGCGTCAACTATTGCTTGGTCGACACCTAGCGCAGCTAATGCAGGCTGAATTTCTACCTTTAACTCAAATGTGTGCTGGGACTATCCCCACTCGAGTATAGCCTTACATTCAGGACACTTGAGTCCATGAAGCCAGTCATATTGACCCAAGACCGGACGGCTCAATTAAATAGTGCCTTTGTGCACAGTAATGCCTGGGGGATGAGGCTCTAATTCTTTCCCCCAGGATGAATTAAATAGTCCGCTTATGGACATTAATCAGACGTACATGCCCGTATGGGCAAAAACGTATATAATTTAAATGATGATGATATACGTGGGGGGGGGGGCATTGATTTATTCAGTCACGTTGAAACCAGCCAGAACAGCACATCAGTGATGTAAAGCAATACTGCGCCACGAGGCGCAGCACCAAGATGTCTGCCAGCCATTGCAGTCATACCGGCACCAGTCCTAAGAGCCATTAAGGCACCTGGGAAGAAACATGCTACTAATACGAGTCTATGAGCTGGAGTTAAGAGAACAGCGCTTCTATTAACCTGGCACACTAACACCGAGGGTGAGGACCTAAACGTCGTGGAATTAGGAGACTACGGTATCGCCAAAGAGAACAGCAGCATGAATCGTATCAGGAGAAGGAAACCTACTCAAGTCAAGACGGTTATCCACTGCCATACACCGGCTATGGATTTTGGCAATATACCTAGACACATACACCGGACACAGGCGACCCTAAAGCTTAGTACAACAACATCTACCCAGACAGTTACTCAACAGAATATACAGAAGGACGCAGAAACTGCAAGATTCTACAGAAACTGAGACACATGTACAGCTGGGCTCAGAAGAAGAGCAGACCTCAGAATCATAGGCGGAAGAAGTGGGAAATGATGATGTAGCTGATGAAAACCAAAAACTTGTGGAACGCCACAAAACGCTAGGAATAGTGGAAACCTTAACCAGCCATAAAAAAAGCTAAAAACTGTATTAGCTCAGTGCAGTATATGGCTTTGAGGTTATTAAGGTCTAAAAGAAAACCTGGCTTGCAACAATGGCTTTTTGGCACTATGACACAGCCTACCAGGAACTTCCTCTCACCACCCTATTAGAGTATGCCAAAGAGTTAGCGCAAATGTTCGGGTTTACGGCACTACCCAAGGAAACGCACAAGGAGACACACACGGCGGCAGAGATATGGGACAAGGAAAACCACTGGAACACCTTTAGGCTGCAAACCTAAAAGCCCTTTTTAGGGCTTCAAAATTGCCTCTTATTTAAGGGAATCTTATTTGTTTGGTATCCCAATTCGATAAAACCACTACACTGACTTGATCCTTTTTACCTAATAGTGACAAAACTTTTTATGTGTCGCTTAGGCATATTAGTAATTAATTTTTTTTAGGGAACTTACAATGTAAACTATGTACTAGAATTCTTAGATCATTCAGGATGTAAGAAACTTTTAAGACTCGTTTGATTTGATCAAATTGCACAGGTGTCTTACACATTATTGATATTTTTATTGTCCATTAAAATAACTGGACTAAATTTGGTTAAGTACGAGCTGTCGTTTCAGGGATCTTTATGTTGGCGCCTGCTGCCGGGTACCTCTCCCCCTTTGCATCTCCCGGACCTCCTGTACCATGACGGAGATGTGGAACCATTTCCACCCGTCTAAACCCAGGTGTCCCGATGTGACGTCATAGTGGCGACCAATCGCTACGGGCGTCACATGCTAGTAGTGAAGTGGGCCACCCTAGCCTCAATGGGAATTATCATTACAGAGACCCCTGGGCCACTCTAGCCTCAATGGAAAATTAACATGGAGAAAAATCGTGGGCCACTCTAGCCTCAAGGGGAATTTAACATGAGAAATAGTCTTGGGCTACTCTAGCCTCAAGGGGAATTGAACATGGAGAAAAAGTCTTGGGCCACTCTAGCCTCAAGGGAAATTGAACATGGGATTTTTTTTAAAAATTTTTTTAAATTTAAATTTAAATTTAAATTTAAAAAAGGGGTAGGCAATTGAAAAGTCATTCTCTTTTCGAGAAATATGGCTGGCCCTGAAAAGGGCCTTTGGGTTTTCTTCTTCTTCTTCTTCTTCTTCTGCTTCTAATTTCTTCTTTTTCTCCACCAAGTTCTTATTTTATCTCCTACACTCTTTCTCTTCTTCTCTTTCTTTTTTTTCTCCTGCTCTTCTTTCTTCTTCTTCTCTTCCTCCTCTTCTTTCTTCCTCTTCTCATTTTCTTCTTCTTTTTCAATTTTTTTCGTTCCATTTGCTTATTCTTATTCTTTCCTCTTCATCCTCCTTCTCCTCCTTTATCTCTTTCATGACACCACTAATCTTGTCCTTTACCTTTTTTAAGTTATTAATTTCATCTTTACACGATGGGGACTATAGGAATAATGGTCTTCAACGAGTCTTATTAACATCTGCTCCATCATTCCTAAGTTGTCTAAAACGTCTTGCAATGTTTGTATTTTGTCCATTTGGTTAGAAGCCATCTTCTTTGTAGAATGGTTTGAACGACGAATACTGTGGGTTCTTATAGTGAAAGCGCGAACGTGAAGGAAAACATCCCCCCTAAAACATAAAATTGATCTTACCTAGATCATGACCAAAGAAACAACAACGCGCGGACGTGAAGGAAAACATCCCCCTACTTTTCTCATTTCATATAATAAAACCCAAACTATACTCTCCACCTACGCTAAGAAACCCATAATCTACTATTCACACAAACTTACGTGAACAGTTACTAACACAAACACATACACTCCCACTATTAATAAAGAGTCAGTGTTTATATTCACACTACTCTACCTACACACATTGGCAAATAGATCGTTATTTCTTTTCTTGAGTATTGGGTAGCCCTGAAAAGGGCTGTTTTTTTTTTGAACTTCATGGACACCTGGTTAATGGTGGCACCTTCCAGGCCTGGCGCCACATACACATCTTATCCCCCAGTTACTTTTTACCTTTTGGGGGGAGAGAGCAGAGGCAGGATATGTGGCTTCAGAATCCCAATTTTCGCTCTCTGGGATTCTGAAATTTCTTCTTCTTCTCTCCTTTTCCTCCTCGTCCTCTTCTTTGTATCTTCTCTCTTCCTCTTTGTATCTTCTTTCCTCTTCTTCTTTATATCTTCTCTCCTCCTCTTCTTTGTTTCTTCTTTCCTCCTCCTCTTTTATCCTTCCCTCTTCCACAATGGCTTCCGCGGCCAGTTCATTTAATATGCGCCTGGCATATTCCAGATGCACATGAAGTTCCAACAGTTTCTCCAGTCTCGTGTTCATTTTTGGTGTTGATCAATCAACAAGGGTAGTTAGACTGCCGAACGAGTTTCAATTTATAGTGAAAGCGCGGACGTGAAGGAAAACATCCCCCTAAAAACATAAAATTGATCTTACCTAGATCATGACCCAAAACAACGCGCGGACCTAAAAGAAACATTCACTCACTTTTTATGCTACCCATCACTATTTTAAATTTTTTTATAAATCACTTCAACAGACTATTTACATACGCAAAGCAATCCAATCTAACTCCAAATATACACCTCAAACACCAAAAAAACCAAACATCATATTAATCTACTATCCACACCAACGTACGTGAGCACTTACAAACACATACCCTCACATTTTTTATAAAAGAGTTAGTGTTTATTTTCACACTACTCTACCTACACACATTGGCAAATCGATCGTTATTTCTTTTCTAGAGTATTGGGGTAGCCCTGAAAAGGGCTTTTTTTTGTTTGCTATGGCATTCTTTTTTAGTTTCTAAGAATGCGATGTCCTCTGAGGATAGACTTTCTGGCGATAGGTCTGCTTCTTCGGAAAGAGAAGAAGAACTCTTTGGTGTCGATACGACAATCGACAAAGCCTCTGTCAGCTTCAGGTTGTTGCTGCTGTTGTTGTTGTTGCTGTTGTTGCTGCTGTTGCTGCTGTCTCTGAAGTCTGTACTTCTCTGTCCATTCTTCTTTCTCCCTGTTCATTTCTTCTCTGAAGAGCTCTTCTTTCAGGTCTTCAGTGACTTTTAACATTCTCACATTCTCTATTTCTTCTGGCTTCGGTATCAGACTGTGTCTGACCCTATGCAAATTCACGTAGGCTTCGTTGAGCTTAGCTAGTTTGGAGCACATCTTCTTAGGAGGATGAGTCGACAATGGATGGTTAGACTGGAAACAACCCCGGTTCTTAAAGTCAAAGCGCGGACGTGAAGGAAAACATCCCCCACACGATTTTCGAGCCGCAACGTTCAGTGAGTGTCATGAGAGGGATAGTAAGAAATGAAAGAGCATCAATCCAACATTCTTATAGCTAAACAAAAGACAAAGGCATTTCTTTCAAAACACAACATTTTTTATTCAAAAAATCACTTAACACTAAACAACAACTCTAACATTTTTAACAATAATCCAACAATATAACATGAACAATTTTTTCAAATCATAAACATTTTTCAATTCACATTCTACTTTAAACAGGGCTGACAACGTTGTGAATGAAATTGTGATTTCCACTGTTGGAAATCATTAGGCCATTGATGGACACTACGTTTCCTAGCTTGAGACAAAAGATAAGCATAATGGTCACAAAACCATCGATATACTTTCACATCGTTTCTAGCAGAAGAACGAGGATCAAAATGAGTCACTAAATGTTCTAAGGAATAGCCCAGGCTGCGATGATGCAGAAAATACACACAGTACTGTCCGCACACCAAGGAATCTGTGCCTTGTAATTTCACATTATTGAATCGGGTGGTCTGAGCATTTCTTCTCATAAAGTCGATGATATAGTCTTCCAAAGGGGGCAATCCGTACGAATCGAAATATTCCACACATCCTTCTTGAGGAAAGTAGACGGCTACCCAGTGGGTTCCTGGGAGATGACTGTCGTCCGTGTTGATCACGTAAGCTTGATGGTCTTTAGGTTTGCGATGAGGGAGTTCATCTTTAGCACAGACGACAGGATTCCAAGAAGCCGTATACGAACTGTGGTTCAAAAGGTAATAAAGTTCCCAGGTATCCATGTTTTTTTCTTCTTCACAGGTAATAATAAGTCGTCAATTCGATCCTGACTTTTTGCTTGAAAATGTCTGACGAATAAACGGTTATTCGTTCTGTTTCCTCACTCTGATTCAGGAGAGCTTCGATACGATGGATCTCTTGAGTGGTTAATGGTGGACAAGAATGTTCACGCAAGTCTTTATACCACTGGTGCAACACGTCTTTGTTCGAGATGAGACTCCAAGCTTCGTCCAGATACTCGTCCAATTTTTCTTCTTGACTCAACATCAGGCATTTATCGTGTTGAATTTGACTGTGATGATCGTTTTGACATCCATAACAATTTTTCTTGATCAATTCCGTCATTTTATCGACCAAGTGTTTGGCAAAACAGGAGACTAAATGGGCTTCTTGTTCTGGCCATCTCGACTTCATCATGATATCTTCTTCGTCTTTATCTTGAGATTCTTCTCCTTCCACGGTCTCCTCACATTCCATGTCCAAAGTTTCTCTAGTAGGTAAAGAGGGATAACAGTCTTCCATGGTTTCTAGTAATCTAGAATAACTTCTCTCAAACTGTTGATTTCTATGGTATTGTCGAATTCTGCATACAGGAGGACGTTCAACGTTGGATTAGCAGGGTCTCGGATTGCAAACTGAATTTCCACACGAATCTGTCCGGATTTTATAGGGTGGAAATGTCCCTCGTCGCTGCCTTGGTCTGGAGTGAAATCAAAACCCCACAAAGCGTAGCCTCCTGCATAATCCTCGTACGTAATGCCGTGACTGGTGTTGGTTCCTAACTGTCCGGTGGCTTCGTACAGGGACAAGTACGATCTCAAGTAATTGTTCTGGGTAAAGTTAGGCTCAAAGGGTCGGGTACACAAGACCTTGCCGTCGCGACTGACTTCGATCTTGGACACGCCAAAGTGTTGAAACTCAAAAGGATTTTCGTTGTGGACTCCATTGAAAGATGAATTCCTGACGATACCAACAATTAAACGTTTGGGTAACTGTCCTTGGAACAGATGATCTTCGATCATGGATCGCTGTCCAGTGGGAATGGTGAAGGTTTTCACTTCCACACGTCGTATCGGATACTTGGCGGTGGTTCTACTCAACGTCTGACTGACGTCGTTTCCCACTTTGGGTAACACTTCCACACGTCGTACGTAGAGTCTGGCTTCTTGGATAACAGTTTTGTATTCACTGGCATTGGCCATCAAATGGAAAGCGGCACTACTACGATTCAGTCTCAGGCGGATATCCACGCCGTTGAGCAAATACTTTTCTTGTAACCACATGTCCAAATGCAAACGATCCATCAGTTCTAAACTTCGCCCTTGCAGAATTTTATTTCTACGTGTGTTAAACCCCACATTGTGAGGATTGTCAGCTTCTGTCAGGGCTGTGTCGTTA
This sequence comes from Sinohyriopsis cumingii, assembly GCA_028554795.2. NCBI lineage: Eukaryota > Metazoa > Mollusca > Bivalvia > Unionida > Unionidae > Sinohyriopsis > Sinohyriopsis cumingii. The sequence goes on along the minus strand of JAPYKE020000069.1, from coordinate 829,506 downwards.
AACGTGTTTGCACCGGCCGTGTCAGGTTTCCATACTACGCAAGCATCCAGATGAGTATTCTTGGCTTCTTTTCCGTACGTCAAGAGATTTTCCAGGTAGGCACGATATGGGTAAGTATCCATGCTGCTGCTGACCAGTTAGTTATTCAAGTACAAGTCCACTTCACTGAACAAGGAATGCATGAAATTGTTAACAGGAGCTACCCTATCATTGGCTCCAGGATTGTTGTTGTCCGTTTTGATCACTTTCACTTTCAAGTACAGGTAACTGCTATTTAGATCGATGTAATCTTCGGGCTGTCCTTTGATTTCAAACTCGATGGGAGCAGAATCGGTCAGTGAGGAGACGGGGTGAAATTCCACCCACTGGGATTCTTGCATCGTCATCATCGTGGGGGGGGGCATGGCAAACAGGTCCAGTTCCGTCTTGGAACAGGCGCATGACTCTCGGTGCATCATTTTTTTTTCTGTGTTTCAATAATCGAAAACGTCTAAGTCTCGAACGGTTCTTCTTTTCTTGGCCTTTCTAGCTTGAAGTCTGGTGAAAGGGTGTTTTCTTCTTCGTCGTCTCTTTCTGCCTTGTCCTTGCTGAATGCCTGACTCGGTAGCGTGCAGGGCATTTATAGGTGTGTCTCGTCGGCCCAAAAGGTCTTTACCCGTTTGCAGCAAGACATTTTTGCCTGCCCTCATGAAGGCTTCTTTAGGATTTTGTTTGTCGATGATGACATTTTGGAGAAATTCTTTGCCTTGCGTCAGTGCCGCATCTTTCAAGGCGTGCAATCCGCGTGTCACCATCGGTTTCAACACCGGAGCCACCGAACGAAAGGCCGATTTTAACATATCTCCTAAACCGTGTCCTCGCTGTCGTGCAACCCCTCGGTACACTGGATACATGACTTACTTACGAATCGTGAGAGAACCGTTTTCGAAAATGAAGTTTCACCGTGACTTTTCCTTTGGTGAATGGAATATTTTGTCCCAAATCTCCTTTTATAGCAATGTTGACCGTGTCCAAATACGACTTGCTGACAGGCAAATAGTGAGGATGTACAAATTCGCGGTGGACGTGGTAAGTGTTTCCACCTTCCTCGTCAGCGCTCGTGGCAGAATCCACTTTGAAAGGAATGACACGCAGTAACGGCACGGAGGTGTGTCCCACCACGTTGTACTCCACCACATCGGAATACACGAACATCAAATTCAGTCCTTGGTTAAGTTCTACCGGGGAACGAAAAAACTTGGCAAAAGAATCGTTGTCAGAAATGACTGGTAATTCGGGTGATGTTTTTTTGTTCTACTATCTTCCTCAGGTTCATGTCACCGCCCAACATGTCAAACAATTCAGGACAAAATAAGAAAGACATGATTTTGGGCCCCTCAGGAAATTTCATCAATAAGCGACGAGCTGCTTTGTGGTACTCCATGGTGACTTTTTTTGAGGTAAGCTCCAAAACTTTCCCAAACACGACATTAAACTTGGAGCTTATGGTGCTGACCAAATGATGACCACTAAAATAATAGCCTGGGGGAATGAACAAGTGGTAGGTCCACTTTTGAGTTTTCTCATCATAGGTTCTCTTGTCAGATATGGTTGTTCTCTTATTCAACTCCAGTTGCAATTGTGGGTCATGAACTTCCACATCAAAAAAATTTTGATTGGGAAGGACATTGAGGACTTGGGTCGGGTGAATGATTTCTACTAAAGCCACTTCCCAATGGGCTTCGTGATCTAAGGGGATGGCTTGAGGTAATTTGGCCGTGTAACAGCACAACGTGTTGTGGGGAAACACCTCCATGGAACTGTCACTGGGTAAGGTTAAGTAAAATTGGTTTTGGTGACTCATAATTCCAGAGTTTTGTGGCTGTCCGAGGGGATATTACTGGACGTCAGAGGCGTGTCTCCGCCCAAAATGGGGTTCTGGTTGTGGTTGTTGGAGTGGTGACTGACACTGGCACTGGACACAAGGTTCTCGTTCGAGGAGAATTTCAGGGAGGGATTGGGAAGCAGGTAACCGATGCAACTGCTCAATAAAATGGTCCACAATTGTTTGTCTCCTTGTTGCAAACTCAAATTGGCAATGGCTGCCCCGATGACACAATACACCACGAAGATTTGGCAGAAAAAAACGATTTGCGTTTTAGGCACACGTTCTCCACTACACACTCACAAGGGTTGTTTTTGTAAATCTTGCACAGAAGAACTGGGTGAAGAAGAAGGAGTGGTCGACGTAGCTGCGTCTGCTGTGTGAAAGGGCATGATGGTCACTTCTTTTTATAGCCGATGACTTGCGAAGCGTCGATCCAAGAATCAAAACTGGGTGGATATCCTTTCCAACGTACTTTGACTTCTTTGACACGTCGTTTGCCCACTTTACGGGTTCTGCGTTCAAGAATGCTTTCGATGTCGTACACGTCGTCTTCTTTTTTGGTGACACGTTGTAACTCGGGCAAATAAAACGTTCCTTTGAGCACTTCTCCGTTCATGTCTTCCAATTTATAGACGGCAGGATGACGGCCATGCACTCGTCCAGTGACGCGAAACAATTCGGTCGTCCAGTTAGGTAAGTAACCTTTGTCGAAAGTGCGTTTGGTTTTGCCAATGCGCACCCAATCTCCTACGGCCAACTCTCCACTTTTCTTGGGGGCAGCCCTCGTCGGGGACGTACCAAACAGACGCTCAAACACCAACACTTCGTTGTCGGGAGTCACGTCTTGCGGGGCACGTCCGATGCTTCGATGGTAAGATTGGTTGTACGCTTGCACCAGGTGAGGTAAGATGTCGATGTACTTCAGAGTGTGGTGATGCGTAAAATATTTCCACATGCGTTCTTTCAAAGTGCGTTGAAAACGTTCCACGATGCTGGCTTTAGTTTCGGGATTCTCGGTGGTAAAAAAAATGAATGTCACGTTTCTTTATTTCTTTTTGGAAAGCTTGGTTCAGAAATTCGGTGCCTTTGTCCGTTTGCCATCGAAGAGGGTGACGACCGCTTTGTTTCAACACCCGTTGCAGGGCTCGCACTAACTCGCTGCTCGATTTGGAAGTCAAGGGCACGACCCAGGCAAATTTGGAAAAGACGTCGATGACACAAAACAAATATTTATAGCCACGATTGTAGCTGGCCAAATGAGAGACATCGGCTAAATCGGCTTGCCATTGATGATCGATGCCTTCCACTCGGGTGCGACTTCTGGCAAACTTGCGTCGAATGGGTTTGTGTAAAGTGTAGGTAGCTTGTTCTTGTAACCATCGTTGCACTTGAGGTAAACGGAGACTTTTCATTCAACTTTTAGCAGCACGATACAATTTTTGAACTCCTGCGTAACCTGCAGGATGGGACGGATCGTAGTAAATGCTGGCTAAGACCTTTTCCATTTTTTTTTTTTTTGTGTGTGTGTTAAAAAGTCACCCACTCTTCGGTGATGCTACTTTGGGTGGGTCGAAAGGGTGGTTTGGAAACGGATTTACATGTCCGATGGGCTACGGGAGTAGAAGTCAAAGGTAGTGGTGGAGGTGGCAATGGAATGGCTTTGGTTTTCTTTTCTTTTTTCACTTCTGGTTTCCCTTCTTTCTTTTTCACTTCTGTCGAAGGAGGCGTGGACATCATCTTTTTAACCCAAGCTTTCATTTCTTCTCGTTGGGGTGTGGGGGACGGGGTCAACAAGGATGCTGCAATCTTACTCGAAATGGGAGCTGCTGACGGTGTTTGAAACACTTCTCGCATCTCTTCTTCCTCAGGTCTTTGTGGGGTAGCATCTCTGGTGACCCTTGGGGATGGTAGTTGTGGTGGTGGTAGTGATGATGGTGCTGGACTTTTCATCAAGGTCTTAAAATCTTTCAGAGTGGGTAGAGCTGTTTCGTCTAAAGCTTTCTGGTGAAAGAGTTGCAGTCGTTGCAAGAGTTGACCGTACTTTTGCGATTTTTCTGTTTCGGACAAATCTTGGCGATCCATCAAGGACTGCAATTTGTGTTGTAACTGGGACATCTCGCTCAAATTGGGATTGGGAGGTAAATGCGGGGTGCGTTGTTCTTGCCACCGATGGTATTCCATCCATCGTTTGTAAGGCACTAAAGCTAGTTTTCGTCCTTCCATGGGGTTGTCAAGGGTCAATTCTGAGATCTTGGGACTTCCGAGGGCCTTTTTATCTTGCTCCCACCAGTCCTCCCAACATGGTTCCCAAGACTCCTTTCAGTATGGGGCCTAACAAGAGAGGTAAAATGCCTCCACGTTGCACTAACATCTTCTTTTTTTGACGAATGGGAATTTTCTTTTGAACCATTTTCCGAAGAACGTGACGATGTTTGCCTAAGCATTGTTTCTGGTGTTTGGACAAAGGGATCGTGCCTTTCAAAACGTTCAAACAACATTCGCACACGGTATCGATGACCTCTTTGGAGGCCGTTTGAATGAGTTTTTTTCGTAGGGGTGGAGAAGCTTTGGACAGGACAGATAACATGTCCCCATGTTTGGCTAAACGTGGTGGCAGTCCTTTCCTTTTCTTTCCTTGGGGTTTTCTGGAGGGTGACATCTTTGAGTCTTCAGGAGCACCAAAAAACACTGATACCCTACTTGGTCACAGGCCTTTTTTATACTGGAACGCGTCGCCACTGATTGTCTTTACGTCGTATTAGTTTGAGGACAGGCATGACACGTCGTGCAGGGGTACGCAACGGACTAAATCGAGCCAGTTCTTGCTTGGACAAATCCAGTAAACTTTGTAACATGCCCGATCTTTCATGGACTTTGATTTTGGGAGAAGGTACTTTGTGAGCAGCAGCCACTGCCGCTAAATTGGAGGGTCCTGCTACTGGGGAAGTTCTTTTGGGGGTCATCAACGGAGAAGTTCTTGGTGTGATCAACGTCTAAAAGTACTCTTCAGTTCCTGGTGACATCAACGGAGAAGTGGACAAACGTGAGGCTGCCGGAGACGCAGTCACCGCTGTGGCAGGTCGTGGTTTGCGAGTGTAAGGTTGCGTCCTGGCCGAAGTGCCTCTCTTGCGACTAGTTTCCTTCTGTGGACTTTTCTTTTTCTGGGGACTTTTTTTCTGTTTCTTTTTCTGGGGGCTTCTTTTCTTTCTCCGGGGTGGTGTCTGGTAAGAGGAGGGTCCTGCCACTGGAGAAGTTCTCCTTGGGGACCTGGTCTTTTTCTTTTTCTTCTTGGGGCTTCGTTGGACTTTTTTCTTGGGGATAACTTTGGGGGCATTAGGATCCCATCTTAAGAGTGAGCGAATGATGACCCCTCCTAGAGTGCCGCTCCCTCCAGGTTTCAAAATGATTTGTTTTTTGGTTTGAGTGTCGATGCGGGGATCGGCCAGTTGGACCAAAGCGACTTTGTTTCGATTGAAAAAGCGTTGGGTTTGATGAGGAATCTGAATGATTCCTTGGAGTATTTGACGTGCCGTCACCGTGAACCATCGTAAGACTTCTTTGAGACTAGCTTCTAAGACACGAGCTCGTGTTTGTGGATTTTTTTCTCGACTGATGCCATACAAGGCACGAATCAATTTGACGGGAAGATGCGACTGAAGGGACGACATGTTCACACTGTGTGAGACAGACGAAAAAGGGTCTGAGGTTTTTATAGATTTTTTTATGGGGAGTGAAATGAAGTCGAGGACGGAGACGTGTACAGGACAGGCCCTCCGTCTTGGCACCAGTGGTGAAACAAGTGGGTACGAAATCGCAAATCCTCGGGAGTCGTAGGTTTCAAATCGACGAGTAAATAGGCGTGTGGAGTTTGAGTGGCATCGTCGTACGCCTGAGTCAGCCAAGGCGTTCCTAACTGTTTGGCTAAGACTTGCACTTGCAATTTATCTCCAGGGCTTTTAAACAAGACCACGTAATGCGCATTGAGACTGATGGTGCGATGGGCTTTACTTTGTTGAAACAAATTTTGGGTGATGTAAACGACACTGGCATTACGGTGATGCCCTTTGCGCGTGAACCACAATTTAATTTCTTCTTCGTCTTCTCCTAACATGTCGTCGAAAATGACCAAATGGGTTTGACGGGAGTCAGAGACGATGCCGTCGTCTTCTTTAGGAATGCCTTCCACAAACACGATGGAGTCGCCTTGACTTTCTCGCAAGAGGTTGTACGCCGATGGCCACTCTTTGTAACACCACACGATCCGTTGAGGTGGCCGATCGATCAAATGATGTTTATGTTCAAACGTTTGACGAATTCGGTTTTGCCTGAACCGCTAGGTCCAGCAATGAGCATGTTAAAGGGATGGCGAAGATACAAAGCCTCCCAACTGGCACGATCTAAGTGTTCGTCGATGAGTTTGACAGTAGAGGAAGAGGGAGCAGAGACAGCAGAGGTAGCCATTGTGTGAGAAATGTCATTTGTGACACGAAAACAAACAAGACAAGAGTTTATATACTTTTTCAGAACACGTTTATTGAATGTTTTTTTTTTTCAAACATGAATACGAAAGACAAAAATACATAAAAGCCAAAGGCTTAAGTACAAGGATAAAAGGCACATGATAACTATGAACGTGGAATAAACACAAGTGTCTGTACAACAACATGTTTTGGGTAATGTTCTAACCAGTTCAACAGGGGGTAAGGTCACACAAGTGTCCTCCCGAAAGGATCTTTCAGGTCTGTCCACGACAGTCCTGTCCTGGGTGACGGGTTCTTCTGGCACCGTCACTAACACGGGTTGAAAAGTAACTTTTTTCCTTGAACAATTCTCGTGCATACTGGGCCACTTCTTGGGTCCAAGCCTCAAAACCCCATTCTTTCCAGGCACGGACATCTGTCCAATGGGGATGTAAGTCGCAAGCTACACACACATCGTCATACACGTCTTCGGTAGCTAAAAGTTGACGAATCTTTTTTTCCTGTTGAGGTCGAGAAGTATCCAGATGAAAACGCAAGGCTTTGAGCAAAAGGAGTTTTTCGTGACCATTTAAGGCCATTGAGGTGGTAAGTACTGATCGTAAAGAGTCCACAAAGAATCGGCTGGTAAACGAAATCCCAGAAAACAAGTCACTAAGACACACACCACTTGTCGTCCCAAATTGAATGGATACAGTTCTTGTAATAATCGATGGTAATGATCACGGTTTGAATATGGTCATTGAGTTCCTTCCACGGAATCTGTTCAATGACATGTGACATAAGCCGTGGCATGGCAGCCTGTTTTTATATTCTCTTTTTTTCGGATGCAATACACGTACTTTCTAGCCAGAGATCTTCGTTCTCCAGTAGGGAATCTAAATCTTGCATACTGTAACCGAAACGTCAGAGTTCGTTTAGAAGTTTCCTCTTCCGCTAAGTAGATTCCACGTAACAAATGTTGGTAATCCTTTAACTTGTCTTCCTCAATGCGTTGCACTAGGTGAATGTCGAAGTAAAAATAATTATGAACATGTCGATCGTTAGCGACCTCAAAGTTTTGAACAATGTCTGACCATTGAAACAATTTCTGACGAATCAGTTCTCTTATACCATTCAGGTACCAGTGGTTAAAGATCTGGTGACGTAACGGATGCAATTGTTCTTTACGTTTCACTTGTATTTTCACCAGCTCTCGGTAAATCCTTTCTCTCAACTCCACAGGCAAAGCACGAATGTTCTCTTGTAAAGTATTCATGAATAAGTCAGTCCGTACAATTCACAATCTTCTCATAGAGAGCAAAAGTAATCCACATAGTGAGTAATTTCTGACCACTGCCATTCAGGGTAACGTCCAAGAATGTCACTGAACTCTTTTGATGTAAACGGTCTAAAGCGATATAATAGGATGAATGCACCCTTGACCCAAAGAAATCTAACACACTGGTTGACTTTTTTCACTTTCCTCTTATGAATGTCTCGACACAAAAGTTCTACAGTGACCCATTGAGATTTCACTCTGGCAAACCCCTGCCAAACTTCTTTGTAAATCTTCTCTTGCAGTTCTTTAGGTAATGATTCAATATCGTTTTTGAAATGTAGTTTAAATACTGGTCTCGGTGATGTCCAACATTTGACTCCTAACCAATCTGGTTTCTTCTTCGTCAACGACATGGTAAGTTACTTCAATGTCTCGGTCCTACTAAGGGTAAGTAATGACAATTCGGTGACCATCGAGCATGTTCTACGTAGGCCGAATCGTGCGGTTCCCAGTGGTGAAGTGACACACCGCAACTGAAGCACTTGACTTTATCTCTTTCGCCCAAGTAGAAAAATCCGGCTCTGGCTAATTCTTCGGGGGTCGGGCCTCCCAGATACTTAGGCCATTTTCCTTTGAACGATTGAAGACGATTTTCAAAGTCGCAGTATTCCGACAAACGCACAGGAAACGAATATTCGTCTTTCACAGGTTCGTTTCGATGAGGGTTGGGTGACATGAACAGGAGTTTGGTCAGGGCTGGATGACATCCGTAGGGAGGTAAACGTGAAGGTCGACATTCCCCTTTAAACCCAGTAAAATGTCCAAGAGGACGAGCGGCATCACTTTCGCATGCCTCAGGTTTGACACGCACAGCATCCCTTTCCATGATAGGGGTAGTGACACTAAAGTTCCCATGATGCTTTACGGCATCGCTCAGGTCACAACGTACAGCATCGTACCCATCGCAAGGCTCACAATCGCACTCGTCTGCAAACTCCGTTACGCAATTACAATGGTAACCACATGGACAATCGCAGTTTCCTTCCGGACATTTTCCGTCGCAATGCCTGGGTCTTATCCATCCAGTATTAGTCACACTAGAGGAAGATACAACTTTTTTACAATCCCCAAACTGGAACGATGTCTCTTTCAAAGTATTCATCTTGTTCGCTCGGTCTTGGTAGTCACAATGAACTATCGATCTTGACCATAGCCCCTTTTTATACTAGTCGCAATGCAGTCTCCAGCTTGTACATCTTTCCTTTTTTACGTTTTTTATGTCCTGTTCTGGAAGGTACCGTCTCTAAGGTACCGTCAACATTGTACCGTAGTGTGATGGGTGGAAAGGCCATAGAAAGGTAAGGGCAGTGCGGAGACCATCGAGTATGCTCCAGAATAGCTGAATCTTTATAGATACATAGATCCATTCGTAACTTCAGTCCGCAAGCGAAACACTGTACCTCGTGTCCCAATCCTGACTCAGGTCCCAAGTAGACAAATCCTGTTCTAGCTAAAACATGCGAAGAAGGTAATCCTTCCCTATCCGTAGGCCATTTCTGAAACGTGTCCAATTGACGGGAACAATCACAATAGTCAGGTAAGAAGACTGGAAATGGTAGGGTTTGAACTTGGAGTTCTCATCGGGTTTCTCACTCGATTCTTGCTGTGGCGAAGTCATCTTTCTGGTGGGTGACTATCCTCTTACAACCAATGTTTTATACCAACGTGTCCATACGGTAAGGTGAAATGATTGGGAAGTCGCACTCGCTTCTGGTACACGATTTGATAGACTTTTTCCAAGGGTCGACTGACGATGTGGTGAGTGGGTAAACGTACAATCTTGTTCGGCTGGTAGGTGGTCACTTTAAAGTTTCCATCCTCTCCCGATTGCAAGGCTTCTTTCAATACCCCAAAGTTGACCACTCGACTGGTACGATAATTCAGAGTCAGTCCTTTCACTTTGCACGTCGTGTGCACTTCTCCTTGTTTGTCCCGGTATTCGTAGCCGTAATTTTTGGGACCGCCACTGACGAAACTTAGAATCTTGTCGTCAAGATGTTCGTCTGTCCAGGCTCCTAAACGGTCTCCTTCGATGTCAGGGTGATGTTGAATCGGGTATGGATGTAAATGTAACTGTCCGTGTCAAAGTACAGGACGCGTTCCCCTAACAGTTCTAAAGCTTCGTACAATTTTAAGCGAGCATGGGCTGTCACGTAAGCCGCAATGATGACATTTCCAAAAGGGTCGTCTTGTACAAAGTCCAGATCTTCTTCGTAATTGACCAAGATCAAATCCTCTCGAACGACGTCCACGTGTTTCATGTATTTGGTTTTGTCGTGAATCATTTGGAAGTAGCGGGAAGGTTCTGTCAAATACTCCGTCTTGGGTAAACACGGCCGTTGTGCCATTTTACCCCACAAGCAATTTAACATCACTTTGGCAAACGATCGCCTGCCTTCGTTTTTCTCGATGTGGTCCAAAGAGATGCCTTCTTGTTCGTAGTATTTCTCTTTGAATTGTATTTGGTCTTCGGGAGTGTGACACCAGGAAGGATAGCCGCTGGCTTCTTGCTTCAGTTTCAAAAAGGCATCCACGTAGTCGGCGAAAATGCCTTTCTGACTGGGATCACCCTTGTGGTATTGTTGTGTCTTGGGAAAGTGGCAAATTTCGTACACTTCTAACAGTTGGTATCCCATGTCCAGAGCTTTGAACAATTCTACGCTGACCCAGGTTCCCGTCAAGGCACGTTCTTCCTGGCTGTGCTGACAAGGCTGATCTTGGTTGCACGTTTCGGCACAAGTACGGCACAAGGGAAACATCAGTTTGCCTTGACAATGGTGAGGTAAGACGGGATGGTATAGGGTCGTGGGAGGCAAAACTTTACACTTGATCAAGCCTTCGTATTGTCGAATGTTTTTCAGGTCGATGTGTTCCGTCAGCAATTGCGGATGCCCTACAGGAAAGCGACAATATTTGCACACGTAGGGATACAGCGAACACACGTCCAAGTATTTGATTTCTTCTCCTTTCTCTTCGTCGGCTTGGTACAGCAAACAGATGGCATTGGTCCTTCCTCCGTACAAACTATCCCTCGGGTTCAACGGCTCCATGAACTGGTAACTTTCCACGAGGCGTTTAAACTCGGGATCGGTTTTCATACGGTGATCGTACTCGTGTTCCCACATTTCCACCACTTGGTATCCTTCCTGTTCCATCTTTAGGCGCCGCTGACAAGTGTCCTGGTACAAGTCTTCCATGGTTCGTTGTAAAAACTGATTTTTAGTGTTACGATCAGGGTAACAGACGGGACATCCGTGAAATAAGCAACCGTTAAACTCGTACACGATCTTGGGGTTTTCTAAGTCGCAGCCATCGACCGAATACGTTCCGATGGTCTTTTCACCCCCTCCGTTGCGAGCATGCTGAATCCACTTGTCTTCCTTGTCACACAAGTAATGTAACCAACGTAGGGCTTTGACCGAGTATTGACGTTTGACATAGTGGGTCGTTTGAGGACTGATGACAGCCACGGTGTTTTCAGGCATGAATCGTTGTCGATACACTAAGGAACACGCTTTGGCAATGGTGCAAGCTTCTTTCAAAGGATCGACCCCTCCGTGTTCCATGAACAGTTCTCGAAATTTTCCACAGCTACGCCTTAAAATGTCCACGTCGGAACGACAATACTTTAGCATTTCTTCCTGAAAGTCGAAAGGGTCCGTGGCGTGAGCCTGGTACCAAGCGTAGAAAGCTTCTCGTTGTTCGGTACGCATGTTGTCGGGGTCGTAATAGTGAGCCTCAGGTAAATGGGGTAGAACGGCGTGTTGATTGGCTTCCGTATTGAAAAAGTGTGGAAAGTACCCTTTAGCCATTTCTGTCATTCCAAACGTTTTAGGCATTCGGCTCAAAGGCATGGCCAAATAGCTCATCGAATCTTTAAACTGTACTTGTCCCACTTGCATGAAAATGATTTTGGCTCCGTTCAAAGTCACTTTAGGACGCTCGGTGCCTTGTTCCGTATAGTATCTGAGAAGAAACTGTCCATCGTATCCGGAGAAATTGTGAGCCATCACTGTGGCATGACGATGACAATCTCCGTAACGTTCGATGTCCTCTTGGCTCCACGTCTTGTCGATGGGGTCTAAGACCCATTGGGCAAAATCGGCTAAAGTCTTCGGTCCCCGAAAGATTTTTTCACGTCCTCCAGGAATCTTGCTGCAGTGAGGGCAATGACTGAAGATAGGTTCTTGAATACACTTCTCGCACGCTCGATGAGCCACGCAGAAATTAGGGATGTGAATGCCGGTCTCTTGCATGCATTCGAAATCGAAAAAGATGAAATTGCCTTTCTTCTTGTGACCGTCCTCTTTCTCTGGTGGGGGTTGGTATTTTTGCACGTAGCATTGGTGTTCCAAGTCCACGATGTGGTGAAAAATGTGACATTTTTTCTTTCCTCGACATACGTGTGCCTTGGCATTGTTGGTAAGTATGCCTTGTCCACACGTAGGGCACAATCTCAGGAGTTGAGAAGCACATTTCTTCTGTGAACCTTGTGTTTTCAAATGCTGTTGGTAACAGGTAGGGCTGACAAACGTGCGCAGACAAGTCGAACAAGGCACTGGTTCTTCGCTCAGACAGGGTGGAGAGGCCAGACATCCTTTCCAAACAGCATTTCAATCCACAATGCTTGTGTTGCTCTCGATTGTTATAACCATAATCACATTTCTCACAGTAATATCTGTATCCCAGGAATCCTGTGATAGTGGTAATAGTATCGAAATGGTCATCGTGATAATAAACATGAATGTATTTTCCGCCCTTAAAATGTTGGCCTCGAAACAACAGAGGCCCGCGCATTTCTTGAGGGTGCACTTTCAAGGAGTAGCGTGGAGCTAGGGCATCTTGCAATTTTTGCATCTCAGGAATGCCACAGGGTGTGTCTTTGGACAGGCCAGCTTGTTGCAACAGGAGTTCTGCTTCGTTTCGTTGTTTGGCTCGGTCCGATTGTCGAATAGTTTTCCAGGCTCTTTTCCATTCTACCGTGTCGTTCTTGTTGGCATAGGTTCGTCCCACCACGATGGCTCGAGCTAAACACATCTGGTCTTGAGGGTTGTTAATTCGGACGAGACTTGTTTTGGTGTTGCGAAGGTCGTCCACCAATAACATCTTTTTGCGTCCAGTCCCTTGAGGAGGAGAGACGTGGGCCATTTTCAGTGTGGCTTTACCATCGGTGATGTCAAACTGGTCATTAGATTGTTGTACGTGTTGAATCTTGTCCATGACTTTGGAAGGGGTTAGTTCTGCGGGTCTGCTAAACTCGATCCAAAAAGGGGATTTCAAACCGTCGTGATCTATGGATAGTGTCAAGCGATCGTCTTCTTTGGGTTGACATTGTCGCTTGAGTGCGGTGAGCAAAGAATCCCACATCTCGGTGATAAACCCTTCTGCTTTCTCCAATGGTACGTCGGCCTTGAAATCTTTAAACTTCACTGTGTAGGTGTAAGCCGTGGTTCTAAATTTTCTAGAGGAGCGCTTTTCCGTCTCTCGAATGGAATAGTAATTCTCAGGGTTGACTAAGGGTGGTGAACTTGGTTTAGAGGGTTCGGATTCTGGTTCACTCATGTCCTCTTCAAAATCACTGGCATGAATTTGTGCCAAGATTTCAGCCCTGGTACGAGGCGATAGATCACGTTTCTGCCTCTTACTTTCTTCTTCTTTCTTCTCGAATGAATAGGATCGTTTCATCTTGAGTGCAAAACGTCAAATGACTCAAGTTTAAACACCATAGACTAATTTATAGTCATGGCAAACCAGCGTATATAAAAAGGGTGTGAGTCTTGTCCTTTCACTATTCATTTCACTCTCAAGCCGAGCACAACGATGGAAGAGACTAACCAAATCGAACGTTTCGTCAGAGCTTTGCGAGGGGTCATTAGAAAATTCTCTTCAGACCAACCCACGGACTACTCTCCTTCCTTTCGAGATAAAAGTCAAGATACTTGCTATATCTGTCAGAAGAAAGGGCATTGGTCTTCAGAGTGTCCAGACCGTCAAAAAAGAACAAAAACAGGGGCTAAAAAAGACAAAAGTCAAGATACCTGTTATTATTGTAAAGAAAAAGAACATTGGTCTCCAGATTGCCCAAAAAAGAAACAAGAGGAGTCAGAAGAAAAGAAGGATTCTTCAGAAGAAGAGAGGGATTCTTCAGAGGAAGAGAGGGATTCTTCTGAGGAAGAAAGAAGACACGTGAAGAAAAAGAAACAGGAGAAGAAAAGAAGAAGGGAAGAAAGTGAGGAGGAAGAAGAAGAGGAAAGCGTGTGACGGTGAAAAAATTCAAAAAACAGAGAGACTAAACAAGGAGACAGAAGAAGTCAATGAACTTTTAATTAAAGTGTTATGTTGTGAATTGTGAATTGGATTGTAACAATGGAGAAAAGAATAAATTAATGATATAAGGTAAGTGTCTTTGAGTTATGATTTTAAAATAAGAACGGACACTCACGCACTCATACACAGACACGTACTATAGGGGGTAAAATGGGCTGTTTGTTTTTTTTTTTTTTTTTTGAGTGATTGGCAAATTGAAATTGTATTTCTTTTCGAGAAATGTGGGTGGCCCTGAAAAGGGCCTTTTTATTTTGGTGTAGGGGTGAGTTTAAGCAATCAACTTTAACTGCCTTAAGCCTTTGCCACGGCCAAGGCCTACTTCTGGACTGCGTAATGTTGATGATGATTGGGTTGAAATCACTAAGGGTGGTATGGTAGGCTTAGTCACAGGGTTAACGTGTTTAGCTCGGGAAGGTCGTATTCTCTTCGGTCGTAATAAAGAAGTCTGATACATTTGTTTCAGACTCCTTAACTCCGCTAAAATGTCCAACAGTACCGTGACCGTTTGATTTTCACCCTCTTGTTTCTTTGCTGCTGCTACTTCTTCTTGCTATTGTTGCTGTTGTTTTTTTCTTACCTCTTCTTCTTGCTGCTGTTGCTGTAGGAGAAAAGCTTGTTCCGCTTCCTTTTGTCGTTGTATAAATTTCTCCAATTCTTCTTTCTGTCTCTGTCTAAAATTCTCCACTTGCGGTAATGAAGAAGGTAACGAAGGTTCCGGAACAAATTCTTGCGAGGAGAGAAAATCCACAAAATCCCAATTCACCTCTTCTGAAAGTAAGTCCGGGTTCCCTTGGGCAGTCTTCCCTGTTGGTGCACCCCAATGGATCGTTTTCTGAGTTTCCGTCATGTTGAATCACTGTCGCATAGATTGACTGCACACAAGCGCTAACGAATCTATATAGACCACGTGACGTCACAGACTGTTCTCTTCGGATTGGATGCGAGCTGACTGAATTTTGTAACGCGTGTTTGGATTGGTGAATGAACTCAATCCGTTTCAATCCTACCTTTACCTATAAATAAGCGCAGTTCACTGCATTGATTCACCTGTTCTCGTCGCTTCAAGATGTGGACCACAGTTGAGTCATCCACCCTTGTGTCTTCCATGATGTTTAGGACGGACATGCTCATGTATGTCCGATCCAAGTGGACCGTTGTCCACAGGACAAACACCAGCCTGTGGATACGTAGGATCTACGTTGAAAGACAAGGATGCCTGAAAAGAGTGCTGATTTACGGGCCAACAGTGAGACGCAGCCTAAGGACAAGAAGAAGACCAATGCGGTGCCCTTTATGTTAATGAATACATTAACATAAACCCAAAGGCCCTTTTCAGGGCCAGCCATATTTCTCGAAAAGAGAATGACTTTTCAATTGCCTACCCCTTTTTTAAATTTAAATTTAAATTTAAATTTAAAAAAATTTAAAAAAAAAAAATCCCATGTTCAATTTCCCTTGAGGCTAGAGTGGCCCAAGACTTTTTCTCCATGTTCAATTCCCCTTGAGGCTAGAGTAGCCCAAGACTATTTCTCATGTTAAATTCCCCTTGAGGCTAGAGTGGCCCACGATTTTTCTCCATGTTAATTTTCCATTGAGGCTAGAGTGGCCCAGGGGTCTCTGTAATGATAATTCCCATTGATGCTAGGGTGGCCCACTTCATTACTCATGCTGTTTTGGTAGACACCTAGCTCAGTTGATAACAGACCGAAATTAATTCCCGCTACCTGACAGCTAAATTAAATAGTGCTCTTCGAGCACATAAATGCCTGGGAGATGTGGCTCCAATTCCTTCCCCGGGGTTAATTAATTAGCCAGCTGTGCAGGCATAAATCAGTGGTAAATGTACTATGTACAAAAAGCACTTTAATTTAACTAGTCAGTGAGTCAATGCATCTGGAGTCATCATGTAGAACTGGAGATATTATGGTTACATTGAATTTGGAAAAGAAAACCCCCAGGTGTGTGACTAATTCCCCTTACTGTAGTTACATCAGGCAGTCGCTGCTACACATTACTAACACCTTTGGAGCTCATTTGAATTACTAAATACTTTTAGAATTGACAGAACATTTAGGACTTTATGATTTCATTCACCATAGTGTATGTTATTTGTAATTCTTTCACATTGTATTCTAGGGAAATAAATTGTATTTTCAATTATAGAAAACTTGTTGGTTTTTGCAGTTTCTTGTTACTTATTTTAAAAACAGAGAGGTTAAACAGTGATACAAACACAATGATAAAGATATTACATTGATAGAGTCTTATAGCATTAATACAATCTAAAATGGATGCAAAAGAGTCAATAATATCTATTTGGTGCAAAACATTGACAAAACAGGAAAAAGAAGAAATAAAAATAAAACGATTAAGAAAGGATTTAAATCGTCTGGAAGATATTTAAGACTAAGTTCAATATAACAATGGGATTAAATAGTATTTTATTGACCATAAAATGGATAAATTAAAAAATAAAATCGAGAAAAGAAAAAGAAATCTGATGAATAAATGAACTAATGCAGGGAAGTATATTGCTTTATTATTTTCGCATTGTACTGAGTCAGTAAGATTAATTGAATTTCCATATGGAATAGTTGTAATCCTTAAGGAGAGAATAAAAACAAAATGAAAAGGTTTGTTAGATATTTTTGAAACTGAAATACACACATACATTGGTTAATGACTATAGATTTAATTATCCTCAATCGCATTTCAGTGAATACATGTTAGAACTTAGAGCATTTTGTAATTAAAATCAAGAAACCTTGTACATGATTGTCATTGACTTCAATATAAATTATGTAAAGTCTTATAATGACAAAAATATTTACTTTTTTCTTTTCTTCATTGGATTATAAGTATTAAGTTACGTGTTTAATAAACAGCAACAAAAGAAAGAGTGAAAACAACAAACTTAGAAAAATTTAACAAATAATTTATTTCCCTGGAAAAACACTGTAAAAATGAAAAAATAAGAACTTACGGTTTTAAGAATCAAATTCAATAATAATCCAAGAATAATCCACGAATTAAATTTTAGAAGTCCTAGTAATGAATTGTTCTAATGAATGTGTGTACATGCAGATGTACATGCATGTGTGTACATGTGGATGTGCATGGATGTGTGTACATGTGGATGTGCATGTATGTCTGTATACATGTGAATGTGCATGCATGTAAATGTGTGAATGTGCATGCATGTATGTGTGAATGTGCAGGCATGTATGTGTGAATGTGCATGCATGTTAATGTGCATACATGCATGTGTGAATGTGCATGCATGTTAATGTGCATACATGTGTGTGAATGTGCATGCATGTATATTGTGAATGTGCATGCATGTATATTGTGAATGTGCATGCATGTATATGTGTGAATGTGCATGTATGTGTGAATGTGCAGGCATGTATACGTGTGAATGTGGATGCATGTGTGAATGTGCATGCATGTGTATGTGTGAATATGCATGCATGTATGTGTATGTGTGCTGCAGGCAAAGTTTATTATGTCAATTACATGAAAACAAACCTAACCAGAAAATGATACATTGGTACGCTCAGTTAAAATATGAGTAATGGCATTAGACATAACTTGACATGTGAAATATGACAGAAAAGATAAAAGGATGTCCAAGAAACCTGCATAAGTGATAAAGTACAAGATAAAAGAATGTCCAAGAAACCTGCATAATAAAGTACAAATATTTTATGGCATGTGATGATCTGCAACAGATGTTTGCTGAAATGAAAAATTTTCGTATGTGTAGATCATGCATAGAATTAGTTTAGTGTAACAAATATTTTTTGCCACATGTAGTAACATTATATAAGACAAAAGATTAGAGGAGTGCAGTTTTCCTACTTAATAAGATGAATCCTATTATAAAATGTTTGTATGCTAATTACATATCTGAATAATGACAGAAATATGTATGACAAGAAGACAAACAGAGAAAAGGTGGGAGAAAGAAGAGTGTGGTCAGTCAGTATTTCAGTATTTAAATTCGTTCCCTATTGCTAGTCAACTTAACATAATGGAAGTATGGATGCATACATTTATGTACTTAGGTCTAGCTCTCTGCTAACCTTAAAAAAGTACATTGTGTGCTACCATGCTTTGTAACATAAAAGACAACACAATTTGAACTTTAGAAACTTTTATTCATAATTTACACAAACAGTTAACTAAAACTAAACCAGCAATACAAATGCAGACTAGTAAATTATTAATATCCAAAACATTTAAAAAAGCAAGAAATAAACAGAGGCCCAAGTGGATCTGACATCGCTCATCTGGCTGACATTCCCAATGGTCAAAATGTCAGTTGGCCATGAAATCTGGTCAGCAGGATGCTTTTCGGATGAAATTTCTCCAATGACATAGACTGTAAATGTTGTGAAAACAATTGTTTCAAACTCTTCCAAGTTTCTGTATCTTTCACATTTTATCACATAACAGTGTCATTTGTACAATACTGGAAGGCTCCTATTCTATGATGCTTTGTCAAAATTGATCAAATTCTCTACAGCATTGTTGTTAAAATTGTGCAGTTTTATCTACCTTTTGTAAACAACAGCAATAATTGATTTTCGAACAGCATCATGTGTGTGAAATTTAGGACACATTCCAATAGATCTTATCAAATTCTGTGAAGTAATTATTAAAAGGAGTTATTAAACATTCTTCTCTTTTAGTAACATCAGCCATATCTGATCGAAGAGAGGTATAACTTGTACAAATTTAATAGCATTTCATGCCTAAATGCTTTCTTTAACATCTGGCTAAATTCTGTTCAGTGGATTTGGAGCAGAAATTGTTTGATGGATTTTCAACTGTTGGCAATAGAGGCTATTTGTAGAAACCTGAAAGCCCCTTAATACCAGAATTTGCACACATCATGCTAAGCAGTTTTTAAGAAGTCATTTCAAGTTATTTATAGTTTTTGTAATGACTACCATGACTGATGATGAACAGTACAAATTTTAATTGTCTTCATTTCAGGAGGCTTTTTGAGTAGTTTGGTTGTAAGCTACTAAGTGTTTTTGAGTTTGAGAAGTTGTTTAAGGGTTTTCTAATTTTAGTTATGGTGGCCATATCTGATGGCAGACTGGCATCAGATATACGAATCTGAATGGTCCATATGCCAGGATACTTTCTGTCAAACTTGTTTAAATTCTGTTCAAGTTTTTGGGAAGATGTCAATTAAAGACTTTTCTATTTTAGACATGGTGGCCAAATTTTATGGCAGATTGACACTATCTGTATAAAGATGAATGGCCCTAATGACATGATGCTTAGTTTGGTTAAAACTTGTCAGGTGGTATGAAACTTGTCAGGTGGTATGAAGTTGAAAATAGCAGTTATTGATGGTAACAGTGGCCATAACCAAAAGGTTCCCGAGGCCAGTATGCTTTCTCCCAAACTGAAAGGTCCTGAGGCCAGTATGCTTTCTGCCAAACCAAAAGGTCCTGAGGCCAGTATGCTTTCTGCCAAACCAAAAGGTCCCGAGGCCAAATTTGATCAGATTCTCTTCAACAGTTGTGGAGAAGAAGTCGCTTAAAGTTTTGTCTATTTTCAGTAATGGTGGCCATATCTGATGGCAGATCAGCACCATTATGCCCAAGATGTTTTGTGCCAAGTTTAGCTGAAACCAGTCTGGCAGTTTTTAAATTAAATTGAAAATAGCAATTGTTGGCATATGATGGAGGCTGGATGATGAACCAGGAGACATACCATAAGCTCAATTATCCTTATGCCAGATGAGCAAAATTTTAAACACTAAAACTGAAACCTATTACATCTTATTGTTTGCTTAATTCCATGCTACTTAGAAACAAATTTGCACATTGGTGATGGCACTGATTGCAAAGGGAGCTTACTCTGACCTTGCTGGAATTATTTGGGGATATAAAAACAACAAAAGCAGGCATAATGGACACCTGATTTAGACATACAGTGCACTTATCTAACAGATTTTCAAAGTACCATTTCTATCATTTAGTACTATACATGGCATAAATTTATGGACACATTATAAAAAAATGAGCCAGTCGCTTGGATGTCTGTTAAAGACACTTTTTCAAGTATCACTCCTAGCAAAACTGTAGCTCATTTGAAATGATACAAATGCTATAGTACATCTGAATGATACAAATGCTATAGTACATTTGAAATGATACAAATGCTATAGTACATCTGAAATGATACAAATGCTATTGTACATTTGAAATTATACAATTGCTATAGTTCATTTGAAATGATACATTTGATACAGTTCATTTGAAATGATATAACTGATATTAGGTATGAAAACAAGAAAAGAAAACCATGTCCTGTAAGCACAATGATTTTATGAAAATAACAACTTGAAAATAAATAAACAGTTGAGGTTCGATATTTTGAGCAAGATGAAATGTTTTGAGGGAGGTAACTATGTTTGGATATAATTTGGTATAGGTTCAAGTTTCAGTTTTTAAAAAAAAAATGTAAACACAGAATACATGTGGAATTATATACAAACTGCCCCAGGATTTTGAAAAGAAAATCTGATGACAGACCACTGTGCAACCATGTATGCCTTACAAGCCAAATACTCAATATCACAGATTGTTGTTTAAGGTGATCTGTTTTACTTTGTTTTCAATTTATACTATGTTAAAACAAAGTCAAATTTTGAGATTATCAACAAATTTCTCTGGTGAGATACCTTAGACAATAGTTGCTCTGGACCACATCTTTGGTAAAAATGCTGTCACAAACAATTTTCAACAAAGTTAACATCACATCAGCTTAAAGAGGTCACACAAATTATTTCACAGTTAAGACAGAGGTGACAAATCTTTAAAATAAATATCATGTGTTAGAAAAATCATCAAGTGCAGAATCAATACTGAATATTGTATTTCATTTTCAAACAGACGTTACTTATGGAAAAATCGTTCTAAATATTCATAAGGGTGCAATTTAAAATAGAACTTTTGAATTATTTTTGTTTAAGCAGACAAATTTGCATGCATTTATTGCTTGCACTGATACTGAAAGCAATGAAATAAAGAACAAAAGATCCAGCAATATTAAAAGGAAAGGTATAAATGTGAATTGAGAACACTACATTGTGGAGAACACTAAATTACACAAATACAACAAAAATTGGCAGGGTGAAATTATAAATCTAGATGTCTTGAACAAATAAACTTGAGGAATGGTGATTAACTTAAATATACCCCAGCCTCTCCTACACTCACCCCAACCCAATGTGCGAGTAAAGTCTTTAGACCAATAAATGGGACATAACTCTTTGATAATAGTGCAAGTACACTGTTTATCAACGTGGATCTTCTGATGAAAACTATGTTCAGTTTCAAGCAAAGTCACATAAAACAGCAAGAGCAGTTGCATTCACAAACTCCTCTCATACATTACATCATCTAGCTATAAATAAAACAGGACAACTCATGCAAAAATAAAGAGACAAGAAAGATTTAATAATATGTGTAGTACATACAAATCTGCAAAACAAGTTGCATGCACAAGATTCTAGGTTACACTTCATTTAGCTGCAGGACAAAGATGGCAAAAACTCTAACAAACATTGTGTGAGCAAAGTGATTTGTTGAAATGTGTATCTACAGGTGATGATCATAATATTTACATACTTTCATGCCAATCCATCAAAGACTGTGGGACTAGGTGTGATAATGAGATTGTATCAAACACTGCATTAAGTTTTAACACAAAAAGGGCAATAACTCTTATAAAAAATTGTGGGAGCAAAGTTATTTGTTAATATGTGCATCATAGAACTTTCATGACAATCAGTCTAAAACTGCGGGACTAGTTGCTCTAAAGAGGTTGTGTCAGACAGAAAGCTAGATGGATGGAAGGAAGGATGAATAGATGGATAAACCAGAGGATTACTACTACAAACTCATTAAACAGATTATTTCTTATAAAATAGCTGTTAAACAAATTTTAGTAAAATTTTCTAAAAAGAATGGAGAATAATAATTACTCTTCATTTTCAAGTTAAGGTTTAACCAACTGAGAAAAAGCAGAAAATCTGTTATCTAACATACTGGCATTCAATGAACCCTATTTTAAAACAACAAATAGCTACTATGCTAACATAGCTGCAAGTAAAGAGTTCATTTAACTAGTATTGTGTCATACAGTGAAGAATATCTACAAAAGAATGACTAAAATTATGCAGTTTAAGGTGAAACTAATGAAAATATATGCTGAAGTTCTTATAATACTAAAATCTATATATGCATAGTCAATGTGTCAAAGGGAACACTAAATACAGTGTTAAAGAAACAGAGGTAACATGCATCACAATCTATGTGCAAAATGGTCTTACTAAAAGCTGCATGAAACAGCATGGTATGCATACAGTTGCTTGTGGATAAATCAGTAAGTATCACTATATGTACATGTTTCAGATGGAAATTTTAAAGACTTTGCAATAAAATACTATATCGTCTATACTTGCTTATATGATAAGTCAAACTGGAAATTGCATAAACCAAGATCTGCCATTGCATAATGTGCTGGCAGGTCTGGGTCTGTGCAGTTTTCTAGGAGTAATCAATAGAACAAACAAAACAGTCTCTGATCTGTAGGTACATTATGCTATGGCAGATTAGGATCTTTGTTGTTTGCAGTTTGACTTGTCTTACAAGTGAGTATATATGGTACCACTACAAACTTGAACATTGACATGCTTTGAGCTCCATCTTGCTTGCATAAGCATAACTGACTGTGAGAGACCAGTCTTCCAAGAACTTGTTTTAAATCATGGATCAACAGCTGCTCTGGATATTGGTACAGTCAATGATAATTACAACTTGGATGCAAGTGATTTCATCACATCAGGTTTGGCCATCGTACTCATTTAGACATGGGGGGGGCATGAGTTATCAATAAAACAGACCATTTTCATCATGGCTGTAAAATTAGATGCAGTCTCGTGTAATTGATTCATCACAACCATTCTTAAATACTTAAATTATCATACCAGAATATAACAGGTATTTGCCTATTTTTCTCATTTATTTTAAACAATACATTTGAAATAAATACCTGGTTAATCTTAGGGGTAGAGTTGTTATGATGATCAGTTTATATAGGAAATGTTCATTTATTATGAAAGAAAATCAATGTCAGTTTCAGAACTCAGATATTCTATTGTATATTGGTAATATGTTTTTTGTGTATACATTCATTCTAACTAATATTTTGTCACAATGTTAATATTCTATTTATAACGAAAGTCACTGTAACGTGAGTGGACACTTTAGATAACCTGAAGGGCAGGTAAGTCCTTTTCTAACAACCAAATCCACCAATGCCAATCAAGAACAGTTAATTTATTCAGAATATGGGAGTCTGTAAACTAATTTTATATGCACATAACTGTGAAAACATGCAAAAGTTATATAAGAAAAAAAGCTGTACATATGACTACCTATAAAGAAAGAAAACAAGCAATGATTTTAATAAAGCTTAGAAGATCTACGTCTACATTATACATGATTACTCTTTCTGAAAATGTAACACGTTGGAATAAGCATAAGAGTGAAAAAACACAAAAATTCATCTTGGTAAGATGTGTAACAAGTTGGCATATGCATTAGTGTGTACAAACACAAATTGATCTTACCAAGACCACACTATACTACTGTACTCTGAGTGCTTTCTGCATAATTAAGGTCATAAATAAATGAAATAATACATCAACTGTATCAAAATATACTTATCCTTCCAATGCCTAGGTTACACACAGCTAGTAAAGCAAAAGACTACTAAAGATAAGCAGCTTGTTATGAACATAAAACTAACTGGTATTAATTGAACGTACTGTGGAAATTAAAACTAACTGAATGGTATTAATTGAACGTACTGTAGAAATTAAAACCGCTTACAAGCTTAATAAAAATAACCTAGTTTCGAAAATGAAACTAAATTTTCATCCAAAGAGTTTGGTAACAGAATATATCACTTTCCTTGGTACGAATGAGTAAGGAGATATTTTAAATATAGTTTAACTTCAATAAGGGAGAAATAAAAAAATCTCAGTCCTATATATTTCCTGCTTCTAATACACAACACACTGTATTAATGTTGAATTTTAAAACAAATTCAAGAATTAATGCAAATAGCTTATGCAACTGGCTTAAGTTTTCTTTAAAACAGAAAACATTTCTATGATAAACAAAACTCTGCCATTTATATTTTGATATACCATATATACTCAATTATAAGTTGATTTCAACTGCAAGCTGCACAGACCCAGATCTACCATTGCATAATGCATCTGCAGATCTGGAACTTGATAGTTTCTTAGGAGTAACCAGTAGAGCATGCAACATAGACCCTGATCTGCTGCAACATTATGTGACAACGGATTAGGGTCTAGGATGTTTGTGGTTGGAACTGACTTATAAGTGAGTAACTATGGTATCTAATGTCAAATCATGAATATCATGACCGACGGTAAAATGATTCATTTGGAATGTACAGTAACTTTGATGAATATAAGTATGTAACAACTGCATTTATGTCACATCCATGCTTATATCTATACATCTATATATAATTTGCATCGCATAAGACATTTGTCTCTGCCTATGATCAATGAAAACGGGCTGATGATGATATGAAAATAACTTCCTTATCTTTCAAGATGTGTGCATTGAAATGTTCTGATAAAAAGTAAGCAAATTCATCCATTGGTTTTATAAAAAAAATATGGAATTAACACATACAGATATACAGTTTGATCCCGCTAGAGCATGCTCTGTTATAACACGAATTCGGATATAACATGATCGTGGTGTGGCTCCCGAAATTTCATATACGTATTTTTCTCGTACACAAAAAAAAATTCTTTCTTAAAAGTACGAAAAAAACGTAAATAGTTTATTATCATTTTGGGGAAGAGATCACGTACAAATAATACAAGACGATCCTGGCGTGGCTCCTGAAATTTTATATGTATTTTTCTCGTACATGAAAAAGTAGTTTTTCCTCTTAAAAGTACAAATAATAACGTATAAACAGTTTATTCTGGAATCATGTAGGGCTTTGCCAATATCACAAACTTGGATTTTTTTCCTTATTGGCGGCAAAATATATCATCTAGGGATTTTTTTTTATTGGCAACATTGTTGGCTGTTTAAACTTGTATATACAATCATTGGTTTGGAGTGGAGAAATTCAGAGGCCCCATGAATTAAGCCACAAACTGGATATAAAATGTACTGAAATATATCTACTGTTACATAAACTCTTTGTCCATACTGACAAACCATCTAAACAGTGCATTGTTACATCATCATCTGCTTATCTTGACATCTAGCATGAGTAACGTATGTTGTGAGATATCCGCTTTTTTGTTGCCGACATTTCTGGTAATGGAGATCAACCAGACGAGGCATTATCTCGTAATCCATCTTTCGTTGGATTTTTGGCCACTCGCTAGTAATTAATATATTTACATAGAGTAACATTTGTTTGTGGATGGTAAGCAAAATTCCTCTTCTTTTCACTAAGTATTAAATCCTTCAGAACACTCATATTTTCTGTCATAATGCCTGTCATCAGACCAGAACACCTACCTCTCTATCGTCTGTTGACCCTTTGTTAAATTTCTGATGCATGCGTGGAAGGCAGCATCACGCTGCTACCACAAATGTAAAAACAAAGACATCTTACTTATTGGTTTATTCAAATAGGCAGGGAGGAACAGTAACTAGAATAGTCCAAATCATGGCCTATTCCTTTTTAAAAATGTACCCAGTTAAAATAGTTTGCTGAAATGTCAAAGGAAACCGATTACCTCTGAAGCACTGATTGTTATGAAAATGTACTCGGCAAATGGATAAAAAAAAACCCAGGCTCAATCATCCAAATACAATTATTTGATGTTGCCACCACAATGAGAATGGGCATTTGTTTGGTTCTCCAAAGCTGTCCTTTAGCAGTGACTTCAATAACGCATGCACCTTTCATCAAAGAAAGCCAACTACAATCTTCAATAAAAACAAAGAACTTTTCTTCACAGGAAGTCAGTACCAAACTCAAATAAAAGTACATGTAATGGAATCTGATATATTTTTGCATTTTACAATGTGACTGGAACACGTCAACTGTGTCATGAAAGTTTCCATTTTGCAGAGAAAATATTCATGCTTACTGTGTCATGAAAGTTTCCGTTTTGCAGAGAAAATATTCATGCTTACGAATTCTACCAATGGCAGCTTAAGACACAAACTAACTTTTACCAACTTGGAACGTACTGAAAAGTAAATGTGCTTCATCATTCGTTATGTGATTGTGCTATATTTTTCCACTGAATTCAGACCAATATGACCTGTGACAAAATTATTGAATATTTTTAAATATGTGTGCATATTTTCGACATAATCGCTTGTATTGTGAATTCAATATATATGATGAGATTCGTGGGTGAGTACATGTTGCTGATACTGTATTCATGCTATAAATTAGACATGTATATGTACCAATTCATGGTTCTCTAAATAAAGTAAACTACTGTATATGCCTTCTCTGTTTTCACTACAGGTGTATTTCTCATTTAATATGCATCGATTTAAGATGGTAACTGTGCTGATGAAGAACGTATTTTACCACCCGCATTTATTACCTATTCCACCATCTGCAATTTTTTGGGGGTACATGCATAATTTTCTTCACCTAACTGACCTGATTGCTTATAACACGGCTCAGTCTATAACACAGTCGGGTTCTATAGCTCCCAACTACTGTGTTATAGCAGGATCACACTGTATATTCATTTCTTTATCTCCGTCATTAAAATAAGTAATCTGAGAAGGTTCATACTCCAGGTTTTTTCTAATAAAATGTTTAAAGACACAGGCAACATCAAATATCTAAAATGGTTACATACAATACAGCAATAATAATAGAAATTATTTAATTTCAAAACATTTTATGCCATTTATTCTCACATATAAGTTTAGCCCAAATACAAACAACACAGACCCTGATCTGCCATCAAATAAGCCAGCAGATCAGGGTCTATGTTCTTTGCTAAACTGATTATTCCTAACAAACTGCATAGACCCAGATATACTGGCAAATTATTAATGGCAGATATGGGTCTGTGTAGTCTGAAGTTTGGACTCCACTTATAACTGAGTATATACAATAATTTAATAAGAAACTTTATTTCTGAGTTTGATTACAATCTGTTTCTCTGACATCAAATGTTATTTTTAAGTGTCTCTTTTCTTCATAACATTCTGATCACACATATGCCAGCACTGCACTGTAGAAGTTTTATCAGGGGGCAATAATTTTAATTTTTGAACAACCAGCCTTGCAATGATGATGCTGGGAAAAATGGCTTCACACTCAAATATTCATTACTTTTGCTATATAA
This sequence comes from Sinohyriopsis cumingii, assembly GCA_028554795.2. Classification (NCBI taxonomy): domain Eukaryota; kingdom Metazoa; phylum Mollusca; class Bivalvia; order Unionida; family Unionidae; genus Sinohyriopsis; species Sinohyriopsis cumingii. The sequence goes on along the minus strand of JAPYKE020000069.1, from coordinate 802,087 downwards.
AAGTCTAGCCACTTAAATTTCCTTTCCTTAGTTATGATTTTAATTGTTCTGGCTAGCAGGGCACATGAACTGTTCAGGTTAGCAGGGCACATGAACTGTTCAGGCTAGTTGGGCTAATGAATTGTTGTCACATGTGCATGTTACATGGGCAAGTGAACTGTTCAGGCTAGTTGGGCTAATGAATTGTTGTCACATGTGCATGTTACATGCACTCCGATTGCTTGGCATATGGCATTCTATGGAAGTGCAGCAGCAGTCAGTAAAGGTCCTCATCTGCTAACAACTTAGACCTTATTTTATGCACAATGTGTTACAATGGACTGGATTTCTGTATCGGCTTTGTACTTTGAGAATAAAAGAGTGAATTTAAATGTCAAATCAAAGAGACAACTTTCTGAATCATTTTCACTTGTGCTGACTGATGTAGCACTGAATCACACAAACACTAAACAGTGGGCTCTGTTATTACTACATTTGTGGAACTAAGTTGCAGTGAGATTTGGTAAAAGAGATGAAGACTGCAAACATGGAAATCTACAAAGACTTCTTAATATGACTTTAAACTTCACTATCGTTAGATGGCTCAACTAAACAATCTTGTGTTCACCTTACTGGCTCCTGTATAACATGTGCTTAATTGAGAACAGCAAAGAGACAGATTTTCGACAGTATAATGATCTAAATCTATGCTCTCTATCATGTGATTGGTATCATGCCAGTAGTGAAGACTGTGATCTGACAGTGTAATATGTGATTGGTATCATGCCAATAGTGAAGACTGTGATCTGACAGTGTAATATGTGATTGGTATCATGCCAATAGTGAAGACTGTGATGTGACAGTGTAATATGTGATTGGTATCATGCCAGTAGTGAAGACTGTGATGTGACAGTGTAATATGTAATGGCAGAGTCTATGCTGTATTCAATGCCAACACAAAATGTTAGAACATAACACTTGCTTTCATAAGATATTCTTTTTAGCACACATCTTGATAAACTTAAAATTCTTTCTTTTTTAGTTTGATTTTTCCGATCATAGGAACATCAGATTTTTGAAGAAAAATAACATTATAAAGTCATAATCCCATGTAATTAAGTAACTGTTTCAGACTAAGTATAAGGTACAAATTTCAATCCCTAGACTGCTTTTTCCTTCACATTTTATACCCATCTGCTGAGTATTACTCCCTGCAGACTGTATTCCTACAAATTACAAGTTTAAAATTCTTCCTCTTTAACATGAAAAATGCAGGCATCAGTCTATATCATGGTCTGGTGTCATTCATGCACTCTTGCACTGATCCTTTTCTCAAAAGAACCTTTAAACTCCAAGGCTTGCATCCAAATAGATGTGTAAGACATAACATAAATAAAAATCAGAGTAACAAAAACAAGAAGAATTGTCTTATTCTTGCATACTTTAAGTTGCACAATTTTACCATTGGTACATTTGAGTCCAAAAACTACTCCAACTACTATGATGATTAGCAGAATAATTGCTAAATGGCTCCCTGCCTGCACAACAACCTGAGAATGAAAAATAAATGACACTGGTTTAATAGTAATTGGAAACAAAAACAAACACAAATACTAACATGGAAAGATATTTTGCATTAACTTTAAATATAAAGGATGTGTATTACTAGGCATGTTTGTAAAGAACATAGCTTGTCTACTTATGTTCATGCAGTGTGTTAGACCAAAGATTCTACGAAGCAAAACATGGCATCATCATCTTGATTATGCAATGATGACATCACACTTGGTGAATTTCTGGCTTAAACTTTATAAAGTTTTCCAAGGTTGCATGGTGTTTTATTTTAGCAGGCAAGACATTTCTTTCTGTTGAACATGTAGTATTCAGTTAAGATTTTAAATATCTATATTTCATAGCCTGAAAGCTCTTTGATTTTGAAATGTTAGTGTACAAAAAGTGATAACAAATCATTTTTCTTTCGCTGTACCATTTCCATGCAAGTCAAGTAAAATAACATATTTTCTTCAGAAGTTGTCCATTGAAAAGTCTTTGTTTTGTTACAAGTCTTGTTGCTTTTATTCTTTAGAATTTGATGAATTTCAGCAAAATCTGATTTGATCAACCTCTGCTATTAGCAACCACCTGTTGTCAATGACCATCACGTACATATTGATTTTACTCTATAAATGTGCTGGTGTGAGCTAACAATACTCAACTTGACCAGTGGTCATGATTTTTAGGAAACATTTCAAAACTGCTATTAGTGACCATATTACAAAACCAGATCCTTTGTGACAAACACAATCACTGACTGAAGTGCAGGTTGTTCTGAATCAAGATGTACACAATAATATGAAGGAAAAAGATAAGTTTGGTTACTGCTTTCTTAAATGTACAAGTTAGAGTGTTTCCTATAGACGGAAAACCAGAATAAATCTTTTCCAAACCCTGTCATTCTTAAGTAGTGAAAACAAGATTTTCAAGCTGGCCACTTTGGCAGCCATATTGGACCTTACATCAGCATTTTTTTTTTAATTCTGGACTAAGCAGACCTCATAAAAAGTCTTCAAGTGAAAACCTGATGTTGATATGACCAGCCATTCAGAAGGAGTAGCAAAAATAAGATTTTCCAGATGGCCACATGGCAGCCAGATAGGACTTGCAGGCAACACCAGGACCAACTAGGCCATGGGATGAATGTGTGTGTAAAGTTTCATAGCAATCTTCCAAGCAGATTAGGAGGAGCAGTGATAACAAACTTGTACTATAACCAGAACAGCTATAAAAAAAAATATTACACAAAGATCTATAATAAAGGAAAGGCTGGCAATTTTCTTGGGATGAGGTGTGCAGAATACAACGGTGTAATTCTGTTGGCAATTTTTAAAAATGTTTTGGATAAATAATTTTCTTTTAGGCATAGTGAGAAAACTTAATATCATGTTTTGAATGGCACAAAAAGTGACGAAATTTTATTCCGCACTCCTACCCACCAAGAAAACTGGCAGCCAATGTCTCCTTTATTAATCATCTCTGTAAAGGATTTTTATTTCTCTGTGTTTTTCTCTGATATTTTCTTACTACAGTGATAAAGCTTCGAAGGCCTGTTGTCAATGCAGATCAAACAGCCAATAACCTAAATTTGGCTTACTTATATTATCTCAAATTATTCAATGAAAGCAAAATGTTCCTAATGCTAATATCGTGTTATGATACAGACTAAGAATTGGATGCTACATAATGGTGCTAACATTATTACAGTTAAAATCTTCCACCAAAAACAGAAATTTGCTTCAGTCAAAAATAAAATCTGGCTTTGCATTCTCAATTAATGCTTGAAAACCCCAGCTAACAATTTTATGATACTTTCCTCAGAATATATTCAACAAATTTAGAATTAATTTGATTTGCAAGACTTGACTTGAATTCAGACCCTTAATTATTATTATTATTATTATTTCTGAAAATATGCATTACCTGTGAGCAGTCAGATATTCCTCTTCCTTTTTGCTCAATTCGGACATTAAATTTTTCTATCACCTCTCGATCATCATCACTGCATTGCCCTGCAGTACAGTTCATTGACACAGTCTCATTTAAATATGTCCGCCGCTTGCCACGTCGCAAACAGTAGTCTGGTCCACTGATCTGTCCCACTGGCAGTCCTCGACTGCAGAATAACATGCAAATAATTATACCAGTCTTTCTAATAAAGAAAACAATAAAATAACACATTCTTATAATTTAATTTTTTTGCAGCATATAATAAATAAAAGCTCTGCACATATACTTCACTTGAAAACATGCATTCATTGCTGGTAGAGAAATTTAGTTATGAATGATAACAACTCATTAGTTTAATATTCTACTACAATTACTACTACTACTACTACAATCTTTATTTTAAGAGGGTGACTCAAATTAGTAGATATTATTTTCCTTTAAGGCTCTCATCTGTAATGTGTTCAGAAGTACAACTAGAACACTGCACAAAAACTAATTTCAACAACTGTAAAAAACACCAACAAACAAATACACCACTTTCTCAAATAATTTTCACTTGGATAATTCGTTAACACACTTATAACATGTTGTCAGGCATGGATCCCACTGTTTTTACAACAAAATGCAAAAAAAATTGGCCAACATTTATTGAATGTGAAGAAAATTGAAAACTGGTAAATGATACCTGAAGATACTGGTTGTTTTATTGTTTGAAAATGGTGGTTAGAAACTGGAAATTTGAATCAACATTGTGAAATTCTCAACTTTTAATAAGTCACATATTCTGTTAAAATTTCTTTCCAGACAACATTCTCAGTACACCGTAAGTAACAACATTTGAAGAAATTTTGAAGAATGAAAATGTCAATAATGGCTACTGGTGGCAACACTTTAAGAAATAAATACTAATCAAATAAGTTTTGTCAAGTGAAATTTATGTTTTATTTCTATCTTTTGTTTCAGTTTTTGTGTAATCATCATAAATGCAATAGATGTAATGTCATGGCTAAGAATAGGAGAAACTAGCATAAACTTAGTGGTCACTGTACGTATGCTCCAGTGACCACTTAAGGCAGGGAGAAGCCATTGTTTGGTTAGGAAACACCTTGCCACTGACCATGGACGATAGCAGGCATCTGTTACATATGAGACATTTATATGTGCAATTTGCAGATGGGGGTGTGATTAGAATGGCTATTGTGCACAGGGTACTGCCAAGTAAAGGTGACTGTTAATACAGGTTTGACTAATATATATATATATATATATATATATATATATATATATATATATATATATATATATATATATATATATATATATGGATGTATGTATGTATATGTATGCACACACATACATGAATAATCAAAGATCCCAAAATGTCTGTATCTGCTCAACATAAATGGCAAATGATCATTTTCTAACTTGACATAAGGTGTCCATAATTATTCCATGCAATTGTTGTTTGGTCATTATATTGCCCCAATTGTTAAAACACTCTATAGCCACAAAGCACAAAACAGGTGTGTGAAAGATTATCTCCTGGACCTATCAAATCCCTATAACAGAAGGATTGACTGAAGGTCAATACCACAAACATTTCATTAGTCTGCACACCATACACTTTTTAACAATACTGTGTTGCAGTGTCTCATCTAAAGTTGATACTCAATACCCAAAAGTAGCCCCCTCAAAAAAAAAAAAAAAGAGGTAAAATAACTTTTTTCCAGATCTATAGCTGCTGAAAACAGTAATCCATACTACTGTAAACATTCTCCATCCAGTGATCTTCCCAGGATTTTTGATAGCATCAGGTAAGCATGTGGTAGCATTGTAAAATGTTTTCAAGCATGTACATTATAGTCACAAAAAATATTGTCAATGAAATATGAAAAAAGTACATTTATTTACAGCATGATTTAATTCCCAAACTCATAAGTCTTTGAATTTAAAAAGACCATAAAGTTATATTTATCTGAAGTGTCAAAGACACAATGTGATTTTAAGTTCATCTGTGGCAATTATGAAGACTAGAAAAATAGTTCACTCATTGAAGTTTGTATGCTTCAATCTGCAGCTATGACAAATTATGTCAAGTGTATTAATGCAACAATGCATTGATACAATTTTTTTATCAACACTTAATTTAAATTGCAATACATTCCAATTGCAAAGTAGTTGATTACTGTCAGAAAAATATTTCAAATATAAATTATGAAATAAATCAACCTTTTGTATTTACATATTTTCAAAATGGGAAAAACTGGAAGATAAAAACTGCTCCTTTCTTCACTGGACAGACAAAAGAATACTCAAAGGGCAGCACCAACTTAAGATAAGGTCTATTAATCAAACTATTTTTTCTTGCAAACAATATACTATGCAAATGTAAGAGTAACTCATTCATGAAACTTTCCTTATCACATGTTCGAAAGAAAAAACCCACAAAAGTGACAACAATGACAATAACAACCCCTAATACTGATATGATGATAAAAGTAAAAACAATACACTGCCAGAGGAATTATAAACTATCCCCCCCACTCGAACTTCACCATCAACATCTCACCCTGTGGTAATTAAGTAGATCTAAACCAAAATTTAGCAGTATTACTGATTTGCCATATGATCCACTGACAAACAAGTATGTTAAATCTCTGATTCTTCGATTTCCTACCAAGTATATTTAATCTCTGATCCACCCATTTAAAACCAAGTATATTAAATCTCTGACCCACCCATTTAAAACCAAGTATATTAATCTCTGATCCAATCAAGTATATTTAATCTCTGATCCAACAATTTCTAACCAAATATATTATATCTCTGACCCAACAATTACCAATTTCCAACCAAGTATATTAAATCTCTGGTCCACCAATTTCTAACCAAGTATATTAAATCTCTCATCGACTGATTTTCAACCAAGTATATTAAATCTCTGATCCACCAATTCCCAACCAAGGATATGAAATCTTCCATTCACTTGTCTTTTGTTTCTTATGATTTTTTGGGAGGAAATCCCACTATCTGGTACAAATCTCTGATAGTCATAGCCAGATCGACACAGGGCTAGCTAACCCTAACCCTACACAGGGTAAGCTAACCCTAAACCCTAACCATACACAGGGCTAGCTAGGTGCTGGAAACTTTTATATCATTTCTTGAATGATTTATGTCCATTTTTCTTCATGCTTGCTAAGATATTGCTTAACTGAAAGTAATACGTGTCACACATTTTGAGCAGGTAGTGGAAATGACTGAAATATATAATCCCCACTGTCATTGCATCATCGCCGGTTGATCATGTGACTATGTGAGTGTAAAGACAAAACCTGCATTAAAAGATCATGTACCAGCAGCCAGGCCAAGTCAAGTACAAAACATAATGGCTATTCTAGTGAGTAATTATTCAGGATTATCTTGATTACATATTTAAAAAGAAGTAAGAACCAGTGCCATTGAGTGATAGAGCTTGGAGTTAGGTTGTAAGAACCAGTGCCATTCAGTGATAGAGCTTGGAATTAGGTTACAGGATGCTTATGTAATAGATTAATTTTTTTAAGTAATCGGGAGACTGTAAAAAGTATAACCACTACCGCCTATTTGCATAGGTGGGTCCTAAACTTTTGGGGGCTGAAATGATGATAGCATATCAAGACTGCAAGAGTAAAAGGCCCTTGAGAGAACACTGCCATCACTCTTGCTGACAGTTATGGTATATAAGCTGAATTTTTACTTTATAAATTTATCTATGTGATAACTCTTAACTAAAGTAATGTCTTGTTGAAATTCCCACTGTGTGGAATTTAATTTTCTGCATGAATTTTAATAATGGCAAATACTGTTATTTGCTACATTGTATATCTCCACTACATGTAATTTGTCTTGAAATTTATATATGTGCATATGAGTTGCACATATTTATATTTTAATGCTTGCCAGGTATCATGTGGTCAGTAATAATGGAAATGTGAATTTATGTTCATTTAATTCTTGTGTTATCATTAGTATCTTTCATATGACACATTGTGATTTTACTTTGTGCTGTGTTCTTTTATTATCTATACAGAATAAATTTTATCTTATTTTTGTACAAAAGCTGACAATTAGAACATAGTGTGTGTAGCTGAGACCCTAAGTAACAAGAAAAATGATACATGTAACAACAACAAAATGACTGTTGTCAATTAATAATTTTTAAATTTGGTATAGTGGAACCAAATACTGTTCTTGCGTGAAATACTAAAATATAGTTTTCTGGAAGAAAAAGACAATTGTTTTAAAATAAATAATCTGAGAGAAAACTAGTGAAATAATGTATAATACAAGGACTGAAGCAATGGCAAAATCTTGAACCAAAAATGGCTAATTTTTCAGTGCATTTAATAGTTAAGTATATTAATGATTTCTTTCTGTTACAACTTTTATACCTCTTTTGAATATTTTTATATTAAATTTCAGAAGCATCCATGTTAATCTCTGAGTAAAAAATGAATGACAAGAGCCATTAGAAGTTTAGAATCTGGATATATTTATCTCACCTCAGCATACGACAACGATGCTCCTGCAGCCTGGTTGCTGCATTCTCCAAATCTCTGACATCTTTGTGACTCCACAGCCTTTCTGCTGCAGCAGAGGCCCGGGGCCTGAAGGTCAAGGCAAACATTATTGAACTTGCTTTTGCATATGGGCTAGTCTTGTTTCTGGTAGGTTAAAACATTAAGCTTAATCAAGTCCTTATTTAATGCTATCTTAAAATCTACTCAATTCCAACTGTCAATGCCATACACTGAAATTAATTTGAGAAAAGAATGGAAATAAATTTTAACATCACATAAAGGTTAAACTGTGTACGGATGGCATTACTAAGTAACATGAAAGGAAATAAAGTTTCACAGTATACTGTCTCACCTTTTCTGGCCTCATCCTACCACCTTTCTGTCAGTTACTATAAAATGAATTAATTTTTACACAAGTCTCCTAGTGGATATGTATAATTCTGGCTATAAACAATTTTTAAGTTATAACCCAGGGGTGGGTGGCAGACCCTGGTCTAATACTGACTGCTGTCATGCCAAAACATGTATATATGGGTAGATGGCAACGATCTTGATGTTGTTGCTTTTGTTGTAGGGTTTAATGCCATTTTTCAGCACACGATAGGCTTTACATGGCGGCCAGTATTAATGGTTGAGGAAGAAGCCGGGAAAACCGTGGAAAGAACCACCGACCCACGAGAAGCTACTGGCGAGCTTTCTCACATACCCACGTTAGCCAAATCCGCATACTTGACATGACTCAGCCAGCCCTACTAGCAGATCTCGATGGTTTGGCTCAAGCTGGTAAGACATAACCAGAAACCAATACTGAGTACATGAATTAATTCACCTTTTGATTCCACATATGTGTACACATGTGAGATGGGGGGACAGTATGAACAGCATCTAGGTTATCACCCAGGGATAAGTCCGATACTTGAAGTCAAAGACTCAGAGTGCAATGCAGGTTGCATAAATGACTTGGCCTTTTCATTCCAAGAATGTTGGTCAAGTTGGGTTTCCAAGTTTCAATTCAGAGGCTGGAACCCAAAGGATAATGATAGACCATGGGTCAAAGCCAAGAGGCAGTGCTGGTTTAAAACGACAGCTTTATTGTTTACTTATGCAATATTTCAAAAGATAATAGCATAAATAATATCAAAATATGCATTGTCAGTGAGATTCACATTTTGATGAGAAAATAAAGCAATACCTGTTCCCTAGACATTTAATGTAGCAAGTTTCATTAAATTCCTAGTACATGTACGTGGTAGTTTCAGAAGTATCAACTATCAGAAATACATTCAAAATTCAGATGACAAAATGCCATTGTTGATAACATTAAGATAGCTGTGTTTCACATAAAGTAAGTCACCTCACCCTCTTCAAAAGCATAAATGAAACAAAATCCCTTGCCCCTGACTTACCAAAAATCCATGATGGTGTAAGGAGGAAAATATCAATAATTTTGATAAGTAATATAACACTGTATCCTGATTATGTTCTGAACTTATGTAATCTAGCCTTGATAAAAATCGTTACAAAATTCAAGATTTAAAACCACAGAAACTGACTGATTATGAATGTCGTACCATAATTCCACATAATGTGACAAATAAATTCCTGCTTAATATTTTGTAAACAAAAGTCCTTAAATGGTAGATACAACTATATCAGTAAATAAAAGTGTAAATGACTGTGTATGTGTGTCTATATATATATACATAAATACAAATCGTAAGAAACCGCTGGCCTAGTGGTTAGAGCATCTGCCTCAGATGCAGGAGGCAGTGGGTTCAATCCACGGCCGAGTCATACCGAAGACTAACAAATAGGTACTAACAGCTGCCTCACTTGGTGCTCAGCATTAAGAGGTTAGTGTTAGGACTGGTCGGCCTGGTGTCAGGATAATGTGACTGGGTGGGACATCATGCTACATGTCTGCGGCATGATGCCCCAGTACTAGACACCATTAAAAACTGGCACACTGCATACATTGTAGCGATATGACTGAAAAATTGTGAAAGCTACGTTAAAAATCCAAATCACACACATACACAAATCATATGGCGAATAAAAGTCCTTTCAAGTGCACTGGATCCAGCAAGGGATCATGTGTGTCTGGGATTGAATAAGATAAATGCAATAAACTGACAATGAACAGTGCAAAACTAGTATCTAACTAGCCAGAGCACTTTTGACTCTTAGTGAGTCTTTTTCAAAGGCAAATACAAAACAAAGACAAGATAAACAAATAAAACAGTAAAACCGTAGGGTCTGCAAAACATTACATAACTGTTTCTACAGGAATTAAACCTTTCTATTATGTTAAAAACTAGTTTATTTCAACTTGTTGCAGATGCTGGAAAATATTTTTTATTTACCTTGAAATCAATGAGCCATGTCATGGAAAGTTTTGCAAACAATGTTTTTGCTGTTTTAATCGTTTATCTTGTCTATGTTTTTTATTTGCCTTTGAAAAAGACTCATTAAGAGTCGAAAACACTCAGGCTAGTTAGATACTAGTTTTTGACTGTTTGTTGTCAGTTTATTGCATTTATATATATTGTAAAGTGTTGAATTTTGAATTGTATTGAACCTTAAAGTTGAATGTATTCAGCATTAAAATTTTATCAAATTTAAGCCAGAAAAGTCTTTATGAATGGTCACTCTTACCTTTCTTTTCTCCACCGTGTCAGTTTTAAAACTTGAAAGGCTAGCATTTATGACCCAGTGAGATTTTACCAGGGCATTGCAATGCTGCCCTGAGAAAGTAAACATTTGAGCTACCAATCATAGCCACTTGATAGGAACCCATGTCAAATTATCATTTTCAAAGGGAAAGTGATATGCACTGTAGTTCACAGTTTCTATGCTGTCTAAAATCTGATGAAAGAAACGATTTTCTTGGGATAATTTAGGAACTGTTGCTTACGACTGGCCAGAGTAAATTAAGGCGTACACTTTAGAAGTAATGTGAATTTAAATAGTTGGACTCTGAGGAAGCTTAAAAAGAATAGTACTTTCCTCTTTAAACAAGAAAAGGGGTACAGTTGGCTGTCTTGTAAGAAAAGACAGGGTTTAGTGATAGGACACACAATTTCTGAAAGAGAACAGCATTAAAGTACGCAATTTTAATTTTTCCACGTAATCTTCTATTATTGATTCCTTGTTTTGTGCAAATGTGTTGATATGGCTAGGATCCATATTATGTATTGTTTATTCAATTTCATGGAAATCAGTTGATGCTAGACTTGTTATGCAATTTATCTCTTTAATTTTACAGTTATTAGTTCAAATACAGAACTGACAATGCATGCTATTCAAGTTTTCATATGTGAAGGATTTCATAGGGTTATATGAAATAATTTTCTTTGTTAGGACGAAATTGACTATCATGAGACGGAAGTCCGAAAAAAGAAGTGACTAGTTCAGAATAAAGGAGTAGGAAGTCCAGGAAGGGGTGAAGCATAGAGAATAGGAAGGCTCAAGGAAATAGGAAGACGTTGATATACGGTCATGGGAGGAAGGTGATGCAATCAGTTGTGGACATTGCGCTCTTTTCATCACTTGTCATTATGATGAAATAAATGCAAATCAGACACTGCTATTAAATTCTATTGACATAACTTAAGCTGAATTAGAATTGCCTCTATTAATTTGTTTTGATTAAATTTGTTATTTTTCTTGTCTAAGGGGGCTCATGTTGCATTATTTCTTCCCAATAGTCTTGCTCAGTTCTCTGTTGAAATTCTATCATTCTACTCCCAAAGGGCTATAATATCGAGGAAGGTCACCTCTAGATAATGTCAGCCAAATCCAATTAACCACCCCTGTTACTAATAGGGCAACATTACATACACACACACACACAGATATATATATATATATATATATATATATATATATATATATATATATATATATACACACACACACACATACATACATGTAACGTGGCCTCTCAATTTCTTTTGTCTCAGCATGCATTACAAGCAGTTTAATTTTTCACTCCGAAATTCTGTATTTTGATTGCTTTTAAACATTATTTATTTGCAAATGTCAACATAGAACATATATAAAAATATTACATCAGGAGATACAAGGGACTGAAAACAAACTTATTTGGAACTTATTAGTATAATATATATTTATACTATATTGGCTCACCCAATATTAACCCTTATCTGTTGTTGCATAATACACTGGTATATCAGAACCTGCACCTTTCTGTATATGACTTCCAATAAACAGAACAGACCCTGATCCGTTGTTGCTTAATACACTGGTATATCAGGATCTGCATCACTCCCTCTGTGTTTGACTTTCAATAAACAGTGCAGACCCTGATCTGCTCTTGCATAATACACTATTATATCATGATCTACAACATTTACTCTCTGTCTGACTTCCAATGAACAGTGCAGACCCTGATCTGCTCTTGCATACACTATTATATTGTGATGTACAACATTTACTCTCTGTCTGACTTCAAATGAACAGTTTGGACCCTGATCTGCAGATGCTTTATGGCCATGGGAGACCTGTATCCAGGTCCCATAATCACAGAACAGTCTAAGCACAAAAAAGTTAATTCCAATGAACAGTGTAAACCCTTGATGGCAATGATCAATCTGTGCTTATGGTCTTCACAACTGAGTCCATGCCATATAGAAGTGAATATGGTGTAAAGAAGATAATTTATGCAGAAGACTAATTAATCAAAGGGGACTCAACTCTTAAATGAAAGCCGTGCACTGACAATCTTCTTACCATAATGTGGTCATAAGATTTTCGTTGTCGATGTATTCTGACCACAAGCAGGCTTCACCACCTAGTACTTTGCTCTCATCAATGGAATATCCTGAAAATTGTGGAATTGATAATAATTACAGTAAAACCTTCCTAATAATATGACTATTGGGACTTTACAAAAATAAACTAGTCATACGACTGGGGTAATCCTATTAATGAGACCAAGTGAAAAAAATTCAGTTCTGCAACATTTTTAGGTGGGGCTCTCTGCAAATTCCACTGCTTGACACAGACACACCAAAGCAAACCATCACTATAACATGCTTAGTTACAACACAAATTCAGACATGACTATAACATGCTTAGTTACAACACAAATTCAGACATGACTATAACATGCTTAGTTACAACACAAATTCAGACATGACTATAACATGCTTAGTTACAACACAAATTCAGACATGACTATAACATGCATAGTTACAACACAAATTCAGACATGACATATTTGTGTTGTAGTTTCTCAATCTTCATAATCTTTTCACAAATTTCTCCCGACTTGTTTTTTCTGACTTGTTTTTTTAATTACTGCAATGCCCATGGAAAAAAAAACATTTTCTACATTTTCTGCCTAATCTGTAGTCCAGTCTCACTAATTCCAACATTTTGTGTTCGTTATGTGTCATCTTTTCTATTTCATTAATACATTCTTTGAGCTATTTCCTTATCTCTATCATTTTATTGCCAAAGTAAATGAGTTAATCAGATGTGTTGTATTCTTTTTGTTTAATCAGTTTGTATTTCTTTAAATGAATGAAGTCGTGGAAATTTTAAAAATTTTATGTTGATTTTAATTATGTCAATAATCAGCCAAGGATTCTGCTGTTAGATTCTTATTCTGAACAGAAGTTAGCTCTCCAAAAAAAGATGATAATTAATTTAATGTTTATTGAACAATCAATAATAAATTGCAGGCACGGGGTAAGGTAAAACTAATTTTCTTGATGTGTGCAAGGTTACAACTATGACAGAATGCTTGCTGCAGGGCCCAATGTGCCAATCAAATTTAGTTTAACAACCATTTATGTATAAATAGTGGTCTACATGAACAAAGACATATATCACGACAAATGCTAAGAGACGTCTAACAACAGAGAGACATGTGACAAACATTAAGTTAAATAAAAAATTTATACTGCACAAAGTATATTTTTTTGTGTGTGCGGAACTTTTAAACTAATTTGTGGGATTTCTTGCCAACCATTGCTCTCCAAATGTGCACATCAGTACAGATTTTGTGTGATTTGTGCACTTACATGCCCTGGCAGCATGTCTGTACCAATACAGGGTTGTCTGCAGAAAATTAAACAAAAGTAAAGTTTTCATTATTTTTCATTTAATATACATCAGTTTATGTTGGTAAATGTGTCGATGAAGCCTTTAGTTTTGTGCCCTCCCCCCTTTTATTTTTTTTCAGGTAAATGACTTATCTTGATATTGCACAATATATTGCACATGATGGCAGTCTGTAGACACCACCATTGTATTATAAGCAGGGATGGTGGTCCCTCTATTGCTAAATAAACAAAAAACATTAGTCCCTTAAAGGTACAGATCCTCTACTCATCAATAATAATTTCAAGGAATCCAAGATCAGACCAATTCCTATTTTTAATTGTTGAGTGTTGAAACCATCTCTGATATTCTTGAGCGACAACAAGATTTCAAGATGGCTACCAATGGATGTAAGATTAGCCAATTTTCATGTTTGATCAACTACATGTATTTTTTTAATATGAAAATCCCACACATCCATTTAGGAGTAACAGTAACAAGATTTTCAAGATGGCCATGATGGATGGAGGTCAGACTGGCACCATTTTCATTTAGGACCAACTAGACATAATAAGAGATTCTTTAAAGAGAAGCCCATGACCTAAAAGAGGAGTAGTAATGCCTACATTTTTAAGACAGCCACTGTGGCAGCCATATTGGCTGTCCAAGCTGCGCCACTTCCATTTAGGACCAACTAGACCTTGGACTGAACAAGTGTGAAAAGTTTCATTGTAATCCTACAAGTAGTGTGGGAGGAACAGTGATGATAGAAACAGGCCATCCATCCCATAATCTATTCTGGTCAATAACCAGTAGAGCTAAAACCTACATTAAGCTGAATTGGGTTCAGTTCTGTGAAATACATTAATAAAAGCTATTTTAACCCACATATACATGGCAATACAATCTGAAACAGGATGTTGACATAGTAACAGAAGTTATATTTTAAAGTGAATAGAATAAATATGGTGAAAAATAAATTCTTAAAGTTAATTATGGAGGTTTGTTTAAGTTAATGTTTTTTGAATCTTTTATACCTGAAAATCCCATATTCATGGTCACTGTAAGTTTCTATTGCAATGCTGATGAATAGTTGCAATGAAGAGTGTGACCCACACAAAAGTTGATGTAGGAATTACATGTCCCTAATACATATGCCTAACTAACATATCACTAGAACACAAACTCACAAACACAGAAATTATAGTTAAGGAATTTGCTACAGTGTAATGGGCAGGCAGTCAATCCCATACATTTTCAGCAAATTAAATGTATTGACTGTAATGCTCTCATTGGGGGGGGGGGGGGCAACAATTACAGGAAATTCAAACTGATAACTTCATAAATATTTACAGTCCAATGAAAAGAAATGCTTGAATGATTCCTATTTACATTTCATACTTGCATATATATTGATCATAAATATTCCTAAGAACTGTTTAAATTCATAATTTTATTTCCAAAATGACAGTGTAACTTCTTTTATCCCTTTCATCTGGAATACTTTGATTGTCTTGCTTAGTGGCCACTTTCAGTATGTACTATACTGAAAATGAACATTACTGATACTTTAAATTTTAACTATCAGTACTTACACTCAGTGTATGAACCCTGAGCTAAACGGTCTCAGCATATCTCATACAGAGCTGATAAAAATGTTTTCAAGGATTTTTCATGGAGTTTTCAATGAATTCCAAAGGTTTTCAAGAAGCACTTTGTCTTAAGGAAGAACAAAAAATTCTCCATATGTTACTAGTGTTGTAATCCATCAGATTTTATCCCTTCATTATTTTTGGACAATATGCAATTAAAAAAATTCTAAATATAACAAAATCTTTTTTTTTAATGTAATGTCTTTACTCTCCATGAAAAATTAGAAGAGTTCACAACAAAACTCAAGGGATTACCAATGATAAAGCCAACTTTTTTGAAATTCACAGTCTTGAAGGTAACCATTTAGATTCAAAGGCTTTTCAAGGATACATGTTCCATGTTTAGTAATTTTGCTTTTTCTTGACATGTAGTTTTGTTGTTATCATTAGAAAAGTTTGGTTGCATCTTTTGAACATGAAGAATGAAACAAAAAGATGGCTGGGTTGGGGGGTCGGGATAGAGGGAATAAAAGTGGGCACAAAAATACATGCTTCATTGGCACGGTTACCATCTTAAATCAATGCACATTAAATACCAACTTGTTCCATATTAAACCAGTACTTAAAACGATTGTTACATGTTTAACATTTATTACTATGTATGAAATCTGCAATATAAAAATAAATAGTTGTGCACATGTACTCATGAGTCAAATCTGTTTTTATCCAAAACAGTAATTCCATCAAACATGTGCATAAAAAAGCATAATTTTTATAATAAAAACATTTGCTAGGTCCATTCAGTTCCATTTAATTTCTTGCTAATTCATTCACACAAATGTACGAAATTGGTGTTTTTTCTCCTGCAACATATTTTCTGAGATGTCCAAAGGGTCTGGTTTCTGACCAACAATAAAATGAACAATTAAGACAGAAAGTTTCTAAAAAGAAACACATATTTAGGCTTGAAAAGAACTTGAACAGTGGGTATTAAAGACAGATGATTGAGCAGGCATTGTTTTCCTGTAAAATGGTAGGTAAGTTAATTGACTTATAAATTTGATTAAGATGCTTTTGTAGACCAGCATTTTGATTGCTAGACTTACTTAATCTCAAAGCTAATTGCATTTGTTTAACTCTGGATGTATAACTGCCCAAGGCTTCAAGCTTCTCGTTTTTGTATCCCATTACCAGTTGTAAATACTCATGGATTAACACTTTGACCCCTATTTGTTGGAACAACTACAGCAAGTATAACTGTAAAGGAACAACAGGGTCATTATTATAGAAAATGCAGAGTAGTATTCACTGGTCAACTGACTGTATGATGATTGATAACATAACAAAGCCAAGTGTACATGTTGGTAACTTTCTCATTTTACTGAGGGGTAGGGGAATTTATATATCATCGCCCAATAATTTTAACAACATTTAGTAGTGAGATAAATAGTGATGATTAGCAATTACTGAAATTAATTAATTATAAATTTGGATGAGAATCTTTTCTTTCCTTTGAGCAAAAATTGTACAAAAACCGTATTGAAGGAAATGGAAAAAGACTTACTGACTTTTATTGTTCATAGTTCAATGATAATAAGATTAACACTAATCAGCTTTTAATGAGCTGACTTCTTTCAAAACTAAGCAAAGATTAAAGGGCAGTGATCAACTACTAACACATCCGAAATGAATATTAACAAATTACAGACACTTTTAAAATTTTTTCATATCAAGAAAGATGCGATCAAAAGATAATTTTTTCTTTAAGAACACATCACATCTTGCACATTTACTAAATCAAACTCTGTTTACTTTTGCACAAAACTTTGCACTTCAAAAAATTGGTCAAATTATTGCTAAATCTTGTAAGCCAAGCTACAATAATGTTATAGCATAATCTATATACAATCTCTTCCCCTACATGATAATGATACAGTTTTTACACAAAAGTTTTCATGCTTTATATTTTCATGAATGAGCCAATATACAAATTTTCAGAAGGCATTCCACAACCTTGTTATATCTGAATTCATGTTATAATGAAGTGTGCTATAGTGAGGTTGCACTGTACTTGACACATATTAGCTCTTTACATACATAATCATATCTATACCTTTATAGGACTAAATAATAAAATCCTACCTGACACATATTACAGCTCTTTATATGCATAATGAAATTGCAAGCTACAAGATGTCATTGGGGATAAAATATGTATGGCTGAATTGAAAGTTGAACCTGGATTTCCATAACTTTAGCTTTCTAGGATCTGAGCTATCTGAACCAATATTCCTTGTGGGTTTCTGTGACATACACTTACCATGGTGGGAGTGATTGGATCATTTTGTCCCATGCTATCAGGTACACTCATCCGAAGGACAAGTGGATTCAACATTGAACTGAATGTTGTGTTTAGTCATTTGTGTGAATAACATTCCCAATTTCATTAAATGAACATAAATTTTATATCTGTGAAAGTAAACAGACCAATTTCATACCTGTTAACAGAATATTACAATTCATGTTTATTATATGCCCAAGATAATGTGTGAAAAACATCTCAGTACTTTATTTGCAGTTCAGCCTATCATGCAAACAGCAGTATTTAGAGCATATGCAGGCTACCTGTAATGAGTCGATGTATACCCCGGTAATCTAGTTCAAGCTCCAGACCAATTATTTAGCTAGGTGGCGTCAGAACCACACAAGTCAGAGTAGGTTATAGCTGATCCTTGTTTCTTGACTAATCCAAAAACCTCCCTCCTTGTGACATGCAGAAAGTGCCACAATCATCAAGTACATTCATTCACATGATCAAATAGATTGCTGCTCTCATTAACATACCACAGACCATGTCTGCTGGGTCACAGTATTAGTTTTTTGACCATTTTGTTCCATATTATCTGGTACAAGGTTTCAAATCCCCAAATAAAATAATAAATGACATCAAATGAATGCTTCACTCTTGGATGCTTTGTGAAAACTCACCAAAAGATGTATCTGCTGGGTCACAGTGGTAGTATTTGGACCACTTTGTCCCATACTCTATCAGGTCCAAATACCAGCAAGATGAATACAGGACACTGTAACCCATGGTGATAGCTCGCTGCACATCTGTCATGTCTCCCTGCCACACTTGGATGATTGTGTCATTGGGAAGCTGCAGAGAAAGAAATAAGAGGAGAAATAAACAAGGTGTGCTGTTACCGTTGGAACAGCCACAGTAGTTCTTTAGATTTGTCTCCCTTTTTTAACTCTTCATAAATATCAGTTTCCTATTTTTCGTTTGTAATACGTCCAGGCAGGAATGTGAACGTGCCTTCACAGCTCTTTTCGTTGAATCTGAAGCCCACCACAGTGTGAGTAAATTTATGAATTATTGTTAATGCCTCGTATATTTAATTTCGGATATGGATGTTAATTGAAAATGACAATAAGTTACGACATAGGGATAGATAACTATATGCAATGCCACGTGGTTTGCGAGTGCATACGATACTCTTTATTTGTGTGAGATTCATCTCATAAACATTCCTTTTGTGTCATCATTTAAACTCCCTTAGTAACAATCTTTGTTAAGCTACGGTAGAAATATTAACGGAAATGTACCTTATTGAATTTCAAAGTATGGAAGCACATACTGGACATTATTTCGATTAGTAAATTTAAAAGGATGGAAAGACATAAGAAAGCTTTTACTTTCAATATATGTTGATGTAGTAATTTCATGTTTTGTAATGGTTGTGTTTCCATTTATTACAGCTTTTTACCTCACCTAATTTCAAGAGAGTTCTCGCCTACGAATAAAAACAGTATTTAAACACATTGTGTTGTCTTGTGTCTTGGATGCTGGAGAACTCGGGGTTATGCTAACTGTAATTCCTCCAGGGGAAAGGCAGTATACAAGGAGTTGAATGACCGAAGTACAGTTGAAAGCTCATGTTACTGAATAATCTTTTGTGGTACATGTGTGGCTCGGTGAAGGCACTGATACTAAATTTATGACTGGAAAAGTGTTAAAAGTGTGATTTTTAACATTTCTGTTAAATGAAGGGCAGATTAGTAGCAGTGTTGTTACACGTGTAACTGATTGGTATAACCTGTGTTACATGTGGCTGATTGCAAGCACTGGTATCACATGTGTGACAGAAAACATCTTTTAACTACTATGATTCAAAGTTTGTTGCCTTTCATGCAGTTCAAGTTCTTTCCTTGAATTGAATTGAAAGGCGTCGATGACTAATGCCTCTGAATCTGAGAATAAAAACAATAAGGTAGTAAGTTTGTTGTTCCACCTAGTCATCAACAGATCCAACATTGGTGTACAAAAGCAGGTGACCTCTCCTAGACAATGAATTGGCCTGCCCTGGTGATGATGCATCTGGCTTGTATGCCTATATGATACAAAGCAGGTGACCTTTCCTAGACAATGAATTGGCCTGCTCTGGTGATGATGCATCTGGCTTGAATGCTTATATGATACAAAGCAGGTGATCTCTCCTAGACAATGAATTGGCCTGCCCTGGTGATGATGCATCTGACGTGTACGCTTATATGATACAAAGCAGGTGACCTCTCCTAGACAATGAATTGGCCTGCCCTGGTGATGATGCATCTGACTTGTATGCCTATATGATACTGAGCACACCAACAAAGGTATTCCCATATCATAATGCATAGGTCTCATGATTTCACTCCCCCCTTGTTTGAAGATGTAGTTCGCTACAACTGAATTGTCTGACATTATCAGAACCATCTTCCCTTGGATGCATTCCACCCAAGCTTCATGTGAAGAGCCTTCTCTTGCAGTGTCCACTTGCTGTTGACTGACACAAAGTCTAGTAGTAGGTATGCCCACCAACATGAATTGGCATCTGCAGAGATTTGGATTTCTGGTTACAGGGTTAGGGTTAGATTTGGATTTCTGGTTACAGGGTTAGGGTTAGAGTTGGATTTCTGGTTACGGGGCTTCTGTAATCCTGCCACTAGCCATTCCCTGTGCTGCCAATGAAGCAGAATGTGATTACAGTCAGGATTGTAATCTGGTGACCTAAATTACCCAAGATCAGATGCCACTGTGCCTGAAGGGTGCACATAAAGGCAGCTGAGTTATAACGGGTCCACTGCTGCATTGAGCAGGACAAGAATTGAAGAAACTCCCTCACCAAAATGATGCTTTCTCCAATACATGAATGATACTGTTCTTGTGTATGAAAGAAGTCAAACCAGGATGATATGTATAACAAATGTCTTACTTAAATGATATGTATAACAAATACCTTATTTAAATGATATGTATAACAAATGCCTTACTTAAATGATATGTATAACAAATGCCTTACTTAAATGATATGTATAACAAATGCCTTATTTAAATGATATGTACAACAAATGCCTTACTTAAATGATATGTCTAACAAATGCCTTACTTAAATGATATGTACAACAAATGCCTTACTTAAATGATATAACAAATGCCTTACTTAAATGATATGTATAACAAATGCCTTACTTAAATGATATGTATAACAAATGCCTTACTTAAATGATATGTACAACTAATGCCTTACTTAAATGAACAAAATTTTGAGAAGGGCCATGATCTGACATTTCTAAACAGTGACTATATGCTCTAAACTGCAAATGAGGGGTATATCAATCGACACAGGAGTGATGATGCCAAACCATACTCATGCATTAAATAGCTCTAAGATCTACTAGGAGGGCTGGCTGAGTCATGTCAAGTATGCAGAAATGCTTGGGAATGCTGGTCCAGCACAGTCTGTTGGGCGCAGTCAGTTGGTTCCAACTGTGGCAGGTGCACGATGTATTGATATTATCAATCAGCTGGCCAGAGTGGTATGATGGGCATAGGATGCCAACACTGTACAAATTGTTAAGTGATGTACAGCCCATTAGTTACTGATAACTGATTCATGACTGCTGAAGCCACACAGCTAGGATGGCATATAATGTATAACTTGTGGGCCCAGCTTGCCAGCAAAGTCAGAAGGTAATCCTGCACACCCAGGGATAGGAATTTATGACCAATGGATTGCCAAATTGAGTTAAAAATGGTTCCTGTTTCACCTAGCTCACCTGTTGACAAACTTTACAACAGTGCTTGCTGTAGTATGTGCATTCCATGTGATTCCAATATAGCTTCAGTTGAATTCCTTGACATTGTTCTGAATGGATCTAAGTAATTGTTCTGTACATAATATTTAAGGTATTTCTGTCAGGAGTGGGGGCAGCGTCTTGATGTCTGGCATAAAACTGACCAAATTTCCAAATTTGGTTGAATGCTTAATGCTTCAGGTTTGATAGACTTTGAGCATGCCTGTTTTTTGTAGCCCTAGAATTGCCTTTTCAAGATTCTGGAACAAAAGTTTTCTGACCACAATGAACACATCTAGCATTGGTGTGAGAAAGACATTTGTGTAGGCAAGGCAGGTCTTGTCATTGTCCTCAAGGACTTCAGATTTGTGCAGGCAGGGCAGGTCTTGTGGTTGTCCTCAAGGACTTTAGATTTGTGCAGGCAGGGCAGGTCTTGTGGTTGTCCTCAAGGACTTCAGATTTGTGCTGGGCAGGGCAGGTCTTGTCATTGTCCTCAAGGACTTCAGATTTGTGCAGGCAGGGCAGGTCTTGTTATTGTCCTCAAGGACTTCAGAGTATCTGCGCTTCCTGTACTTGATTGACATCTCTGCAGTGAAAAACAAGGAAAAACAAAACAAATGCATAGAACAGATATACAAAGTGTCCAAGTAGGTGAGCTCACATTACCAACACAATGTAAGAAGTGCTTGATAGTAGAAAGATATTCACTTGAAAGACACAAATGTTGTATACCAGTATGCCATCTTTAACAACTTACTGACTTACTACACCACTGACAAAAATATGTTGAATGGTCAAAACTGATTATAAATTGCAATGGATTCTTTACAGACACTGTCAACAGTTGCAAACAAAAGTTTTTCAGGGAAGGCTGGATTCGGAGGTTACCGTAGCAGATTATAATTTCCAAATGTTAATAATAATGAGATTGAGTACTACAGTATTTGATGGAGAGAAATGAGTACTGTATTTAATGGAGAGAATTGAGTAGTGTATTTGATGGAGAGATTATAATGTTTCTTCATGACTGCAACATTTCTTCACATTTTAGTGTCGGTAAAACAAAGCAAATAATTTTTCTTCTATATATTCAATATTCCCTATTTTTAGACTGGTTATGAATCAACTAAGTTTCTCTGGTTTTGGAGAAGAAATTAAACTATATTATAAAATGTTAATTTATATTTCTATAAACAGGCAATATTTATTTCTTGGAAGCTGATCCATAAAAGCTTAAGAGGAAGAGGATTTTCTTAACTGTGTTTTTTTTTCTTCAATCCACAATGGGGAATTCCACTTATTTCTTCCCCAAATAATGTTCACATGGTGATCAATCACTTGCATCATAATGAATTATGACACTTTCATGTTAACTGACAGAGGTTGGCAACTTCAGACAGATAAAAAAAAGTTAATACTGTTCCAGAAGTATATGTGTACTAATTGGCACATCTAATAAGCAAGTCAGTTTAAAGTCCAGTATATCTCAGCAGGCTGTTGTAGAAGCATTACAGCGGGGACTGCAATGTCTAATAACCAAGTCAGTTTATAGTCCAGTATATATCAGGTTGTTGTGGAAGTATTACAGCAGGGACTGCAATATCTAATAACCATGTCAGTTTATAGTCCAGTATATATCAGGTTGTTGTAGAAGCATTACAGCAGAAACTGCAATATCTAATAACCAAGTCAGTTTATAGTCCAGTATATATCAGGTTGTTGTAGAAGTATTACAGCAGGGACTTCAATATGTAATAACCATGTCAGTTTATAGTCCAGTATATATCAGGTTATTGTAGAAGTATTACAGCAGGGACTGCAATATCTAATAACCATGTCAGTTTATAGTCCAGTATATATCAGGTTGTTGTAGAAGCATTAAAGCAGAAACTGCAATATCTAATAACCATGTCAGTTTATAGTCCAGTATATATCAGGTTGTTGTAGAAGTATTACAGCAGGGACTTCAATGTCTAATAACCATGTCAGTTTATAGTCCAGTATATATCAGGTTGTTGTAGAAGTATTAAAGCATGGACTGCAATATCTAATAACCAAGTCAGTTTATAGTCCAGTATATATCATGTTGTTGTAGAAGTATTACAGCAGGGACTTCAATATCTAATAACCATGTCAGTGTATAGTCCAGTATATATTGGGTTGTTGTAGAAGTATTACAGCAGGGACTTCAATGTCTAATAACCAAGTCAGTCTATAGTCCAGTATATATCAGGTTGTTGTAGAAATATTACAGCACGGACTGCAATATCTAATAACCATGTCAGTTTATAGTCCAGTATATATCAGGTTGTTGTAGAAGTATTACAGCAGGGACTTCAATATCTAATAACCACGTCAGTTTATTGTCCAGTATATCTCAGTAGACTGTTGTAGAAGCATTACAGCAGGAACTTCAATATGTAATAACCATGTCAGTTTATAGTCCAGTATATATCAGGTTGTTGTAGAAGTATCACAGCAGGGACTGCAATATCTAATAACCATGTCAGTTTATAGTCCAGTATATATCAGCAGACTGTTGTAGAAGCATTACAGCAGGGACTAATAACCAAGTCAGGTTATAGTCCAGTATATCTCAGCAGACTGTTGTAGAAACATTACAGCAGGGACTGCAATATCTAATAACCAAGTCAGTTAATAGTCCAGTATATATTACGTTGTTGTAGAAGTATTACAGCAGGGACTGCAATATCTAGTAACCATGTCAGTTTATCTCAACAGACTGTTGTAGAAGCATTACAGCAGGAAATGCAAGTATGTCAGCTGCCGAAGTTCATGATAGTAGGTCTATTATCCTAAAATGCACTCAAAAGATCACTAGCATGTTTACAGTAAATTGTTCTCAGAAACTTAGAATTAGTGCCAATGCTGCTGCTGTTGTCACTACAAAAGTGATGCCTACATCTTGCTACCTGCAAATCCCTGATGGACAATACAAGTCAGATTATACTGAACAGTTCATGTTATTCTCACTGGAAAATGGGAATACAGTTGTGCCTTGATGTTGAAACCTAAATCGTGAAATTTTGTTATATATCCAAACCAACACCAACTCAGCAGCAGGTGGATATTTCAAGTATATACAGTATATTGCTTATAATTTAGGTCCAACTAAAAACTGCACAGACCAAGATCTGCCATTGCATAAAATGCCAGCAGATCTGGGTTTGTGCAGTTTGTTAGGAGTAATCAGTGGCAAAAACAACACAGACCCTGATCTGCAGGTGCATTATGTGATGGCATATCAGGAACTTTGTTATTTGCAATCTGACTTGACTTACAAGCAAGTATATATTGTACAAATATACAATTACCATATATCCTTATTTCTAAACCATACTCATGTGCCCTAATGGATCTACTGTGTAATACTTTTAACCTTAATGGCAATTTTTACTTCATTTCCATGGGATTTTAAAAAAATATATGCATACAATAAATAAGGAAATTCTTTATTAGCTTCAGGTAGACTTCAAGTTTTATCTCATACTGTTGGAAATTTTAGATTCTACACTCAAGGAGTCTTCCTAGTGATCAGGGATATATCAAAGAGAAGCCTCAATACCTGTACATTGTTGTTCATTATCTCTTGCCAGAATACAAATCGCACACCATTGGATCGCTTTCTGCCTAAACTCTTGATATCCGTAGTTAACCTGGAACAGACATGAAACTGAATGTAACTGATTCTATCCAATAATATGCATGTTTTAAAAAGATGAAGTTACCATTGTTGCTGCTGTCTATGAAATAATGCATCACAAATAATACTTGCATTTTTGATAGGTATAATATGTTGCTTTTCATACCATTTAAGCTTGGTTTTCTTACTGTATATGTAAATTTAAAAGTGGACCGCTCCAGTGGCCTAGTGGTTAGAGTGTCTGCCTCGGATGTGTGAGGTCGTGGGTTTGATCCCTGGCCGAGTCATACCAAAAACTTACAAAAATGGTACTAACAGCTGCCTCGCTTGGTGCTCCGCATTAAGAGGTTAGTGTTAGGATTGGTTGGCCTGGTGTCAGGATAATGTGACTGGGTGGGACATCATGCTACATGTCTGCGACATGATGCCCCAGTGCTAGGCATCACTATAAACTGCCACAATGCAGACATCATAGTGATATAACTGAAATGTTTTTAAAGCTATATTAAAAATCCAAATCACTCACACACAAACTCATTTAAAAGTGTAATCCAACTGCAAATAATACAGACCCTGATCTGCTGTGGCATAATGCACTTGTAGTTTTAAAAATGTCCTTGCTGATCAAGTGTGTACTGGTATAACAAGGAAGTAACAAACAGCTCAACAATTTAAAAAAAACAATATACTGACTTAATTACATAATAATTTCTTTCTTGAAGCACTTGCATGCCTCTCCTTTTATACCTCAGCATAATGGCCAGTACGTGCTAATTACAAAAAAAGTGCTAAAAAATAACAATTCAGATTTTCACAAAAAAAGTCTAGGAGATAAAATCTTTCAAAAAAATGGAAACATGAAGTATGTCAAGATTAAAGATAAATGCAAAGATGTTACAATCTACATAAAATAAAATATAACGGTAAACAATATACAATCTTTAAAAACATAGGGTCAATAGTTTTTAAAATATATAGATCATATTCTCTCAAAAATTACAAAATTCCAGTCACAATAAAAGGCTTTATTTAAAATGAATGTTAGCATACCAGGATATAGTGACAATTGTTCCTACTTTTTTTTGGGAGATGAACCCTTCTCTGTACTCAATCATTCAGGGTAAAAATACAATAAGTGAAATAAATATTAAGGATATTAATAATGATACTTTGTTTCCTATAAATCTAACCATTAGTAATGCTTTAATCTCATGGAAAATTTTAATGATTATTTTTGTTAAAGACTTCTCAAATGGCATTTTCAAAGCTGAGCTAGCAAGGGAGGTAAATCTTACCAGCTTAGTCATCATAGTTACTGTGGTTAAACACAACAGCAAAAACTTCTTTTTCTTAGTACACAATATCATCTTTTAAAAATATTTTTTCTTCTTCACTTTATGTTGATTCTTAGAGGAAAAGAGGTTATGTGACTGGGCAGATAGTAATAAAGCTGAAATTCAACATCATTTTCAATGTCCAATTTTTTTCTGGCAATGATACAAACTACTTAATAGATGGTAACTATAGCCATCAAATAATACATATTTATAGTTAAACTTCCATACACCATAACACCTCTTGGACTCAAAAAGTTTGGCCTATTTATTACAGTGGCAAATATACTGTTATGACTCTATAGTCATAAATAAGATAGCAGAAGAAAGCAAAACCAACAAGTTTTGTAAAACTTAACAAATAATTTAGTTATCAAAGTTATAAAATAAAAATTTAACAGAAGCTTAAAGTATTATAACTAAAATCCAAAATAATCCTAAAAAGTGTTCTACACAAGTCCTGAAAAAATCAAATGTTCCAAAATGAATTTTACATCTCTGAATGTACTGGTCTGTCGAGAGTCCTGATGTATCACAATGGCATTGTCCAAAAAAAGCTCATCTGAATAATTCACAATAGTCACAGACAAATATTTGAGTCCAATGAGCACTTTGTAATTCCAATGAATAATCCTAACAAATGTCTCCTCTCAAATTACCTAAACTCAACATTAAATACATCTGCAGATTGACACAAGAACACATGAAATAAGTACCTAAAATAAGAATGAAATCAATTGTTCAGTTCTATCATTATATACAAGCATACAGCGCTAAGGCACATTTTTCTCCTACTATGACATTTTGCAAATTACCCACATCATAAAAGAACCCACCTGACTTTCCCATCCAATGGGAAAAACAATATTATTATTAGTTGTTTGTAAACACCTATTTATAGATTCTATGCAACTTACAGGCACTCTTAACATCTTAAACAGAATCTATACAAAAATTATCTATGAAATCTTTAAAATCACTACATTTTACAGCCATGAACAAAAATTACACACAATACAGCTAGTCATGTTCCAAAAATATAGATATACATAACAATGCAAAGAGGTTTGATTTGTACTACAGCAGTCATATTAGGATCAATTAGGCAGTCAGTCTATAGACATTCAAGATTTATGGTGGGTGGGAGGTGATGACCGGAATTGCAATAGAACAAATACCGAATGGGATGGAAGATTTCTAATCTATAAATTATCAGAAAACTTGCATCAGTTGTGAATATTTTTTTTCTTCAGATTTTGTTTTTAATTGGGGAAAATTAAATATTTAAACTAGGATTTCATTATCTATTTCATTTTCAGATGAAATATTAATTTAATGGAGATTGTTAAAAAGTACATCATATTTTTAAAAAAAATTTATGTATGTAAGGAATATGTTTTTTAAAATGTAAGCTGAAATGCAATTTTTTTACAAAAAATTTCTGACCATATGTTTTTACCTTGTGACGTAATACTCCAGTACTTTACGAATATCATAGCTGTAGTAGTATGGATCGTTCTGCTTGACCTCAATGTTCTGCTTTCCCTGTAGTTGTGCCAACAACTGTAAAACCTCAGGGTTGGATGACCTGTTCATAACAAGGCAAACATGCAGTTAACATATTCTCATATAACACATTATAATACAGTTTAAATCGTATCCCTGTCTTTTTGCAATAAAGTAACTACTCAGTATTTTCCTATATTGAAGAGTTAAGAACATACTGAAGTCAAACTTCTAACAGATGTTAGCGTTATGATGTACAACTACTTTTGTTACAGAATATATCATACATGGAGTGCTTATGTGAGGAAAGGTAAAAACAAAATGTCCACATTTCGGATATTATTTTTTAAAATGTAAACATAAAGTACATACAGGTTATTTTGTTTTCCTATGTTAATACCAGATACATTTAATTGTATGGTACCAAAAAATGTGATATTTTAAGGAGTGGCAAAGCCATGAGTTAAAATATATAATTTTAGGTACCACAAGATGAAATACATCCAGTATTAACAAAGGAAAAGAAAATTTTCTTTTTATTACATACCAAACTTTTTATTACATACCAAACTTGCTCCAAAATTGAAGTCTGAATGATTAAACTCATTCCTATTGACACAACATGCTCACCCCACCCCCTTTTTCATAAATTAACCTCACTTTCATAGGCTGATCGTATAAATATATGTGACTTAAGAAAGCAGTAGGATTGGGTTGACCTAATTTGTTGTAGTAAATGACTTAAGAAAGCGGTAGGATTGGGTTGACCTAATTTGTTGTAGTAAATGACTTAAGAAAGCGGTAGGATTGGGTTGACCTAATTTGTTGTAGTAAATTATATTTTTGTCATTTTGTAAACTATGTGACCCTATCTGAAAACAATGCAAGTGTGATTCATCAATGTATCATGGTGGGTTTGTCCTCTGGTCAAATTTCTTTATCATAGATTAATTTCCATGTCTGAAATGTAAGGCAGTTTCTAATTATTTGTTCTGGCTGACAAAGTACTTGTTTTTGTTGCTGCAGTTACAACTTTTGCAGGTACATGCAATCAAGCATCGGACGGCATGATGGGAAATCTTATATTTTCACATGTAAAAATATCGGGGAAAAAATAAGAAAATAATTTGGCGAATAAGTCTCTATATTTCACACTTAAGTATATGATAAAAGATAAAGTATAAAATGTAAAGGTTTTCAAAATCTGTAATATACATGTATATATATATATATATATATATATATATATATATATATATATACACACACACACCAATAAAGTAATAGGTAACGCATAAATTTTATGAAATATATGGTTTATGAAGACTGTAAAATAAAACATCATGAAGCATCTACAAAGCTGAGTGTGCATTTTTACAGAAAATGTAATGGTAATAGTATGACCTTCTGATCAAAACTAGCTCTTTCACTGTAAATAATCCAACACTGAGCTAGTAGAATAAGGCCTATTATGATACAGTCATTATGTTGACAGGTAAGCATGCAGGTGACATCAATTCACCAGTTGTTCAAACATATAGTCTGTAACAAATGACTATCATGTTTAACACCAGATTTGTTTAAAGATATTTTCAACTTTCACCTGTGCAGGTGAGTGAAATTAAGATTCATAATATTTTGTTTAAAATCTTTTTTTTTTTAAAAGTCAATTTTATCAAAGATTAACAATAAATGACACTGGATTTTGTCTGATCAAATATCACAATTAAATATGGTTACTTTCTAAAATGGATGATGTAAGCCCAACACTGTGTAAATAAATCTCTCTCACCTGCCAGTGTCAATATACTTTGAGAGTAGCAAAAACTCATTTGTATCATTTCAACATTGGCTATATTGCAGTGTCATCAAATTTCTGCAAAATCATACCAACTGAGCATACCAAAGAGCTAACTGTGGTCATCCCTCAAAATAACTTTGGTCATTACTGCCATATAAATGTATATTGTTCTAACTGAGGTTATCTTACACCTGCTATTTCTCCCATCAGTGGCTGCCCAAAATGTCCTTGGCTACTAATCTTTTCAGAGGGTTACCAAATTTCATGAAATAACCTGTTTGGCTACTGCTTTGTTTTGTTTCCACTGCACCCCCATCCCCCCTTAAATACCATCATTTAGATTAGCACAACTCTCTACTGGAACATATGGAGTGGAAATCAAGTACTGGGATACCTTAATAGAATGGACATTATATTTAAGCCCCCCGCCCCCCAAAAAAACCCCACTACCGGTGTGATAGGTATAAGTTCTAGTAAAATTATATTATAATGGGTTCTAATAAGCAATGGGCAAAAATTAAATTAGTATCAACCAGTATATTGAGACTCATGAAAATACATGTGATATAAAGGACATGCATTACACTGCCATACCCTGTTGTGAGGGATGAATCAATTAAGAAAGTAACCTTACCAGCAGGTCATTGGAACCTCATCTCCTCCTAAATGAATGTACTGATCCTTAAAAACATGTAGAATCTCCTTAAACAGGTTTTTAAGGAATCTGAAAGTCTCATTCTTGCTTGGATCCATGGGGCCTAAATAGCCTTCCACAGCATGGTTACCTTGGTAGCACTGAGTCAAAAGATCAGGTCGACTTAATCCCCAAGAATAGCTGTGTCCTGAAACGACAATTGGAAAATGTAACATTTTTATAAAAACTAGAATTCTACAGAATGGTATGCAATAACAACAACACCATCACTAAACCTGCAGATTAAAAATGTAGTTGCCTATTATATTTTTATCTTTACTGAGACCAAACGAGCATTATTTGTCTCACATTGCAAGTTTCATCATGCAACATCATTTCCACAAACTAGAATAGCATTTATTCTTGGATGCTCTGTCAGATTTGTTGAATTTCTATTCAGTGGTATTTAGAAAGGTTCATGCAAAGGTGTTTATTTTTAGTAGCAATGGCTATATCTCCTGAAATTGCATCATTTGTACAATTTGCAAGCCCATTATGGCTGGATGTTTTTCCTACAATTATTCTGTTAGCAGTTTCTTGTGAAACCTTTCAAAGTTTTTTTTCTTTTTTAGTAACAGTGACCTTACTTGAGTAGCAGTGACCTTACTTGTTACATCATTCGTACCAGTCTGAAAGGCATCAATTTCTATTTTAGTAACAATGACCTTACTTGTTACATCATTTGTACCAGTCTGAAAGGCCTTAATTTCTATTTTAGTAGCAGTAACCTTACTTGTTACATCATTTGTACCAATCTGAAAGGCCTTAATTTTTATTTTAGAAAAAGTGACCGTACTTGTACCAATCTGAAAAGCCTAATGTCAGAATGATTTCGGACCAGTTTGGACAAATTCTATTTTTGAAGAAAAAAACAGGTTTAAAGTTTTGTCTATTTTTAGCAATGATAGCAACATCTAATGGTAGATCAGCTTCATTTTTAAAACTGAAAGTCCCTCATGTCAGGATTCTTCCTTTAAAACTGAAAGTCCCTCATGTCTGGATTCTTCCTTTAAAACTGAAAGTCCCTCATGTCTGGATTCTTCCTTAAAACTGAAAGTCCCTCATGTCTGGATTCTTCCTTTAAAACTGAAAGTCCCTCATGTCTGGATTCTTCCTTTAAAACTGAAAGTCCCTCATGTCTGGATTCTTCCTTTTAAACTGAAAGTCCCTCATGTCTGGATTCTTCCTTTAAAACTGAAAGTCCCTCATGTCAGGATTCTTCCTTTAAAATTTGATCAAATAATGTTCAGATCTTTTTGAGCCAATAAAAGGTTTTTCTTTCAGTAACATCAGCCATATTTGATGGCAGAACAGCATCGTTAGCATAATTTGAAAAGCATGTATGCCAGTATGCTTCACTTAAAATTTGGTCACATTTTGTCAAGATATTTTTGTTGCAATTTGTTTGAATGTCTTCTTTGTTTGTAATGGCAGCCATACATGATGCCACACCAACATCCAGTGAACAAATCTGAATGGCCTTGATGCCAGAATGCCGTCTGTAATATCACATTTAAACTGGTCAAGCAGTTCTGAAAAGTTACAGATAGTAACTGTGATCAAATGATGGATGACACTGACAGACAATGCAAAAGGTTCAAAATATACACAGATTTCAACAAGACTAGGTCACTAAATGGAATATACTCACCCAAATCTACCTGAATCTTCAATTCAAATGAAAATCATCAGAAAAAAATCATATTAATTCTACTTCTGTTCTGTCATTTTTATGACAGTAACAAGGTACAAACAAAAGGCCCAAGTGGCCTGAGATCACACATCTAGTTGCCATCCACCCACTAGTCCAATGCAGAAGTACAGTAACAAGGTACAAACAAAAGGCCCAAGTGGCCCGAGATCACAAATCTAGTTGCCATCCACCCACTAGTCCAATGCAGGAATAGTTGGCCTTGTTATCTGGGTTAGTAGGATGATTGATGTTCAGATTTTCTTCAAATTCTATTAACTAGTTTATGAAGAAAATTATTTAAAGAATATGCTAGTCTTTAGTATCTACATTGACAAACAATCACGGATCTATATTATTTGTTCAAACTTGAAAGACATTCCTGTCAGATTGCTTTCTGTTAAATTTGGTCAAATTCTGCTCATAATTTCTTTAAAAGTTATGCAAAAGTTTGTCTCATTTTAGTAATGGTATGAAAACTGGATGGCAGACTGGCATTATTTTTACAAATTGAAATGGCAATCTTTACCCAAATTTTAAAGGACATTCATGCCATACATTTTTCTCTCTAACTGGGTCGAATTCTCTGTTCAGTAGTCTGTGGAAAGAAGTCATTTGATGGCTGATTTTCAATGACAGCCATACTAAATAGGGAATCTACATACTTTGTAACAGTCTGAAAGGCCTTCATGCCAAGATGAATCAAATTCCATAACAATTTTCTTAAACAGTTTGCAAATATAACTTTTTAAAAACATGTTTCTGTTCTTAGTATATGCAAGGGCAGCAATATTGGATGTCAGATCAAAGCAGTTTTACAAAACTGAAATGACTTCATACAAGAATGTATTTTATTAAATTTGGTCAACTTTTACTGGGCAGTTTTCATTGCAAAGCCTATGCATATGTTTGTAACAAAGTCTGTCATGCAACTACACATATATCAAAGACATACTATTAAATCAAACTGAAAGACCATCATGCTAGAATGCACTCTGAAAAATTCAGTTCAATTGTTCAGTTGGTTTCCTAAGAAAAAAATGTGAAAATAGTAAATGTTGACAGATACATGATGATACTAGTAAAATAGACAAAACATGTCAGATGCAGGATTATAGCTCTTATGGACAAAAAGCTAATACACAATAATACAGCCAGGATATAGGTCAGTCTCCTCTCTAAAACATTCAAAGTTGTCCATATGTTCAAGAATTTCCAAGGGAAAAACGAATGTCCTGCATTCATATAGAAGTAAACATGATAACTTCCATTCAAATGATCTAAACATTTAAACTATAATCATCGATAAATATTAGCTATGTATTATGTTGTTAACAAAATAAATGTCATTGGTCAGGTAGGCCATTAACTTGATTTTGGACAAAGGTCAATTATAAAATACAGACATTCATAACAAATAATTACTGAGAAAAGTCAACCAACAATATAATGAAATATACATAACAATAAGCCTTGGGTCTACCTGAGTACACACCCAGATTCAATGAATATAATAAAATCCAATGAGACAATATTTGCTGAGTCTAGGTGTGTACTCTGGTTGAGGAATTTTGTGAGTATGGGAATAGAGTATACTTTTCTTGACAAAATATTTACTAATTGGGACAATATTTTTAGGGGTGGATTGCAAAACTGTGGAATTGTGTATAATTTTGAAATTTTATTAACCCAGGGAGGGGCCTATTATTACCCACAAAGCACCTGTAAATAAATCACTGACTTGACTGTTATCCATTTGCTTTTTACAAGGTTACTATTTAATGGGAACACAACGTTTGAATCAAACAGTGTAAATCTGAAAACAAAATGAAGTCTTGAAATTCTTCATATCATAATAACTGCAACCATTTATACAAAACTGTTGGAAAGATAATCAAATTTTCAAGACAGGTTTAGAAATACACTAGTTACTTATTAATTAATGACCTTTAACACCTGTCTGTGAAGTGGCAATTAGTTTTCTCTGCTGGTAACAATAGGCATTGCTACCAAGATTAATACCATGGTTAATAGCCATCACAAAAGGCAGAGCCATTTATTTTAAGCCACAAGGGTCTAAATTGATTAAAAGGTAAGAGAATAGCTTTCACTGCCAATTAAGTTTCTATAAAATACAAGCATCATATCAGAGACATAAATACTTAACCAGAACATTACTCTCAAATGTCTTTAGGCATTAAGTATTCAGCTGTCTTGTATTTTTACCTCTTGTGTGAATCTTGTATTTTTACCTCTTGTGTGAATCTTGATTACTCAGTTTGGAAAAGTGCTTATATTGGTAAAATCTAATTATTTTTATTTATTTTTAAAAACAAAAGAAAAACAAGTAAAACTAAAGCATCTCTTTGCAACTTGGCTCAAGTGTTTCAAAGTAAATATTGAAAAATATGTATACATCCAAATAACCTGTCTCAAATATAAGAAGCACAAAAAGTATGTTTCTTAAACTTCTGAGAAAAAAACCCAGACATAAATGAGAGCTCAGGATAAGAATTTAATGAACAGTGTATTTTACTCCCATGACTTGAAATGAGATGCATTTTTAAACATTTTATGGGGTATTTTGTGAAAACTCCAAAACAAAAACTTACAATACTAGATTGATGTTAATCATGCCTTAGAGAATGTATGTAATTGCAATAATGGCCTAGGCTAATTAAGGGAGTGTTTGATCATATGGCTCTAGCTGAGTATACTCCAACATTCATCAATTAGTGTTTGATCATATGGCTCTAGCTGAGTATACTCCAACATTCATCAATTAGTGTTTGATCATATGGCTCTAGTTGAGTATACTCCAACATTCATCAATTAGTGTTTGATCATATGGCTCTAGCTGAGTATACTCCAACATTCATCAATTAGTGTTTGATCATATGGCTCTAGCTGAGTATACTCCAACATTCATCAATTAGTGTTTGATGATATGGCTCTAGCTGAGTATACTCCAACATTCATCAATTAGTGTTTGATCATATGGCTCTAGCTGAGTATACTCCAACATTCATCAATTAGTGTTTGATCATATGGCTCTAGCTGAGTATACTCCAACATTCATCAATTAGTGTTTGATGATATGGCTCTAGTTGAGTATACTCCAACATTCATCAATTAGTGTTTGATCATATGGCTCTAGCTGAGTATACTCCAACATTCATCAATTAGTGTTTGATCATATGGCTCTAGTTGAGTATACTCCAACATTCATCAATTAGTGTTTGATCATATGGCTGTAGCTGAGTATACTCCAACATTCATCAATTAGTGTTTGATCATATGGCTGTAGCTGAGTATACTCCAACATTCATCAATTAGTGTTTGATCATATGGCTCTAGTTGAGTATACTCCAACATTCATCAATTAGTGTTTGATGATATGGCTCTAGCTGAGTATACTCCAACATTCATCAATTAGTGTTTGATCATATGGCTGTAGCTGAGTATACTCCAACATTCATCAATTAGTGTTTGATCATATGGCTGTAGCTGAGTATACTCCAACATTCATCAATTAGTGTTTGATCATATGGCTCTAGCTGAGTATACTCCAACATTCATCAATTATAACTATTTCAAACACTGCATGAAACAACCAGATCTTTTTCCAACAGCATAGTTTATATAAATGGAATGTGCCATAATAAAACATTGACCGTGCATATGGCATTAGCAATATGCTGACAGCTTTGGACTAAACGCCTACAATTAAATCGATTTGCACAAGTTGAATGGATTTAGAAATTCTTCATGCAAGTTTTTAGTCAATTTGTTTGTGTAAAATACTAAAAAATCCTGCTCATCCAGAGCTCTGATAACCTTTAACAAGGGTTCTGCATTAAGAAAATAGCATATAGAAACAGCAATGATATGTGTACTTGAGTTTTTCCTCCCTGCCAGATCACTTATGTCATCCAAGCAACATGAGATAGCTGTGTTTCGAAGAACATAAATTTCAGTAATCTTATTAAAGAAAGAGACCTTTCTTGACTCCACAATGTATGTCTGTAACCTGTAGCCTTTACAACCTGTATACAGTCATGGTTAACACAGCCCTTTAATAATATCACCCCTGGGCAGTTTATATAGTCAATTGTTACAGAGGTAATAATAAGATAAGGCAGTCAGAGTTAAACAAACATGACTCCATCGATGACTTACCTGTAAGACTACAATGATTTTGTGTCTGGTATTTTTTAGCACTAGATTCCATAACCTGATACAGCTAAATTGTGTATGAAGTGGACCAACGCAACATGTTTTTGGTAAATCGAAAATGTGTGCTGAAGAAAGAAGTTATTACACTTCATTGCCTGTTTGATGGAGTCTGTCTTTGTGAAGTTCTGCATTATGTGGGTGCATTTTATACCTTTTACACACTACAAACATCAACCTTAGCCATTCTGGAGTAAGGTATACAGCATTTTTCAACAAACCAACATTTTCTTGCACATGGCAAGATACAGAAAAAGTCTTTCAATGCTCAGAAAAATTCAACAAGATCTTCAAGGGAAGAAAAACAACAGTGCTGTCCAGTTTTTAGTCAGTGCAAAGTTGAACAATAATGACACAATCATCACCTTCATACCCACCAATAAGAGCAGCCAAGACAGCAACTAAAGTTTAATACTGTGTTCCACAGTCCAATGGATTTTAAAGACAAAAACTTTGCGTATTTTTTTTCCATTAAAAGTCTGTGTGGTTGTGGTTACATGTGCGCATATTTGTGTGTGTGTGTTTGTTGATGATATATAAAAATGCTAAGTCTACCAGATATTTTTTGTTACAGCTATTTTTTGTTTGGAAATGTATTAATTGCTTTAAAGAAAACACACTTTGTTTTATTTTCAGGTTTGAATTTTCAATAATTTTCTTACGTTTTTAAAAGTAATTAACTTATTCTTGACTGTACAATGTGACCTATTTGGTTCAAGTGCACTGACCACTCTTGGGACCACAAAATAAACCTTTTTACTTTCAACGATGCCCCAAAACTCCAGAAGATTCACTGGTATGGATTTTCTACACAATTTTATGAATTTTTCTACACATGAGCTAAAAAATGAAAATGAGTCCACAAAACCATGGAAAAGTTAAACCCACATCTTATGTTTGCTTTGCTTCAAAGGTGAGACAAAAAGCACCTTACCTGGTGAATCAAATTCTGGCATTACTCGAATACCACGCAGTCTGGCAAACTCAGTTATCTCTGCTATATCTTCATGGGTATACACATAGGATGGATGGTAAGCACCCTGAAAATGAAAAACAAGTTGTATGCAGTAGTATTCTATTACCTATTTAAAACAGGAATTTAGACTGTTTACGGCAAACTAAGTCAAATTCAAATTTCTTAACTCTGTCAAAGAAACATGATACGGAAATACTAAACCTAAGGTTGACAAGGAATGTGCTGATATTATGCTATGATGTATGATGATGAAATCTTTCCAGCGCTGATGTTTTTGATCTGAACCTTCTGCTCCAGAAATTTTGACAGATTTTTTGATGACAATTAATTGCCGAAACAATGATTAAACTCATTTCAAATGCCAGATATATTTTCAAGGTGGGTTCAACTTTAAACTGCACAGACCCAGATATGCCATCATACAAAACTATGGCAGTCCTGGGTCTATGCAGTTTGTTAGAATAAGTCAGTAAAAAGCATGACAATAGATCCCGATCTGTCAGCACATTATACAACAGCTCATGAGGGTCAATCTTGTTTGCAGCTGGATTCAAACTTATAGGTGAGTACATACAGTATACTTTTTTACTTTGTATATGCTTTGGGGGATAGCCTTTCAAAACATCTGATGGAAAAATGAGTGATAAAGTTTGTTCATGCCAAAAAATTCCATTTTAACAGAAAATATAGTAAAGCTGCTAATCTGAGACAAAATTAGAAAATGCTGACTACATGTATACAGCAAAAGATCAAACTCTGCAATCACACCTAAAATCTATGTCATGCTATCACAGATTCAGACAAAAAAAACCTTTATTATTCAATAAAATCACTGATGCATACCACAATTATCAAGGCAATGAAAGCAAAAGGCAAAGGCAATTTAATAGTTTGGTTTCTTTCCTGTGGTAATGTTCTTATTCAATTCTTAACAGCAATGAATATTTATATTAATCTATTCAACATGGTGTAGGTTTTATGCATGGTCATGAAATTTATTTCTTATTTTTGCTAAGCGGTCAAATTTTCTAACTCTTTTTCATCTGATCAGTACTTTACAACATGGACTATTAAAATGGGGCCTTTATAAAAAAAAAATTTCATTCACAATTTTCTGGAAGATTTCAAATAATGCTATTACCAAAAGAAACAAAGAAAAACATAATCTGTACAGCGTTTATGTAGTCAGGAAATACCGTTCAACTGCGCTTATTTGTCCCAAGTTTTCTTTTGCAGATTTTTCTTGAGCATTGTTTCTCAATAAATATAAAAATAAAAAAATCTTGAAAAAAGTTATATATATTCACCTTATACATGATACAAAAAATATTGAGTAGCAATTAAAGGAACATGCATTGTGACAGAAGAAGAGCAAAAATGTAATAAATGCTTCTGGATGTCTGAATTTACATGCAGCTATATATAGTATGTTTTGTCTGGAATTAGTTGGATTTTGTTTGTAGGATTTTAGAGGTTCTAATGGGCACCTGCTGTAATAGGGTAAGTGGCCACCTAGCCAGATTATCACTGTTCTATGTTTTCACTCATTTCCCTTAAAGAGGGGCCCCAAATGGCTGAGTGGTCTAAAGTACTCACTGTTACAGATCACTGCCGTCTCATCTCTGTCAGTGTGGGTTTGAGTCTCAGGCTCGGCAAATGTGGGTACATGAGAAAGCTTGCCAGTAGCTTCTTGTGGGTCAGTGGTTCTTTCTGGGGTTTTCCTGGCTTCTTCCTCCAGCATTTTACTGGCCACCATGTATAGCCTATCTTGTGCTGTAAAATGGTGTTAAACCCTACAACAACAAAAATCCCTTGAAGAGCCAATACTGTTCTATCCCATTAATGGCTGAAAAAGCAAAGACGTACTGAATCTGGATACTATAACCGCTAATATCCTATGATAGGTCCACTTCTAAATTTCCAAAAAATGAGCAAGTTGGGTCTGGGTCTCATCATAGAAGAAAATTCAAGATATTTTTAATTTCATGTTAAACAAAATCTATACCCTTGGAATATTTTGCAAAGTAACTTTGTGTAAACCTTCCTTGTTCCTAGATGTCTCAAAAATGCACATTTTTTTAATCAAGAGATTCATTTGCCACCAAATGTTATAAAAAGTCTCCTGAAATTAGTCTTGCATATTTATTCCTCTGACAATTAATTATTTTCATGCAAGTCACCATGCTAACAGAACCAAGGGGCTGTCTACAGAATTATATTTTCAACTGTAATGTATTTATCTGGATATAATACAATCAAAGACCCTTGTATAGCATAGGCCTCAATTTACTGTCATTTAATGTCCTGCCTGTTGAGGTTCTATGATCTTCACTTAAATTCTCAAGTATTCTTAAGTATCAGCGCTTGTAATATTTGGATCATTTAACTTTCTAAATCTATATTTCTACAATACTAAGGGACCAATTATTCCAAACTCACAAGAAAAACATATACATTAATGTCTTTCTTCTTGTGATAGTCTTAGCTGAAATACCATGCATTTCAAAGATTCTACATGTTATCTTTCTTTTATATTACAAACATAATTTTAAAATCTTTATTTTATCATGCTATGCTTTATTCCAATTTGTGCAATTCACATATGAACCATAGTCACTATTGTGTTGATGTGCTACATACATACATACATACATACATAGCTGAACATTTTTCTTCAAGTAAAGATCATTATGTACAGAGCATGGAGAAAAAAGTAACCTGTCACTAATTGCCCATACAAAAACTGCTGAATGAGTAATTAAAAATTCAATGTTGTTGAGCTAAAAATATTGAGATTACATCAGTTTTCAGCAATAGACTGGAGGTGTGGCTGATGAGGCAGGTCATTATAAACAACTAAAGATTTCCCAAGGTCTCTATACTTGTCATTGATTTTATCATTTTCTATCACAGGTCTGTAATAGCCATTAGAGTCCCTTGAAGGGACTGAAAGATGCTCTAATGTCGAAATGAATTTTCAGAAATAAACATAAGACCATTTCTTCTTTTTAACTGCTAAGCGTTAAAACCATCTATGATATTCTTGAGCAATAAAATTATCAAAGTAGCTAATGTGGCTGT
Organism: Sinohyriopsis cumingii; assembly: GCA_028554795.2. Classification (NCBI taxonomy): domain Eukaryota; kingdom Metazoa; phylum Mollusca; class Bivalvia; order Unionida; family Unionidae; genus Sinohyriopsis; species Sinohyriopsis cumingii. The sequence goes on along the minus strand of JAPYKE020000069.1, from coordinate 761,285 downwards.
CATATTGGATGTAAGATCAGCCCCATCTTTATTTGGGACAAACAACTGGAAATTTGTTTTGGGTGTGAAAACTCCATGTCAATGCAACCATCCATTCAGGAAAATTTGTGTCAATATTTTCAATATGTTCATTATGGCAGCCATAATGGAATTGTCTGCAGGGCACCTTTTTCATTTAGGAGGAACTTAATATCATAAAAAGTCTTTTGACTGGTTGTGTAGTTTTAAAGCCATTTTCAGCACATGTTAGTTACAAATGGTGGCCAGTTTAACTGGTGGAGGAAAAACCTGGGAATAATCATCAAACCACAGGGAGCTACTGGCAAAATTTCTCACATACCCGTGTCACCTGAGCCTAGCCTCAAACTCCTGAAGACAGAGCAAACCTGCCAACTCTGACAAGTAAGATTGACCAGTTTTCATTTAGGTGTGACAAAATATCAATTACTGCTATTATAAAGCTGGAAAACGTAATTAAAAGTTTGACGCATCAACAATAAACATTATGTTAAACTGAAAAGTTTGTAAAGCATGTGATGACTTTCTTTACCACTAGTACAATTGCACAAACTCTAGTTCCAAACCCTATGCAGTTCAATGGCTTGTTGCTATCTCTCAACCTGACATAATTCTTGGAAATTCTTTTCCATTTCACATAACGATGGCAATCATATCTACCGCCACGAGATATTCACAAATTGGCACATGATGTCCAATTAAAGTAATTGTGTCCTTTCAAACTTTTATTCACAAGAATCTGAATAATCCTTTTTATTCTTCTGATTTGATTATTAACACTTTTCTAGAAGCTTTTTTTCCCTTTCGTCTTAAACATTCGTCGCTCTCTTGACACCATTTTTAAATAATTCTATAATCAACGGTTTGATCATGCAGACACTTCGCATGAACAAATAGGTGTAGTTTAAAGTGTCTGTGGTGCTGCTGTAAAGTTAGTCTGGTTCCCTGACTAATTTCACTAATTCTAAGATGAAACATTTATCCAAATAAAACACAGATGAATCAATTATCCAGATTTTTCGGCAATGATTATTTTTCCATAATTGTTGCAAGTATGTCATAAGTCTGTATTTTAAGGGTAATTGTCGTAAGACTTATGGCAAAATCGTAAGAGTTGGCAGGTCTGACAGAGGTGAGATGTCACTGATTTGCAAAGGTGAGTGCCTATAACCACTCAGTCACCTAGGGCCCAAACATGCTGAGAATATTTAAGGTAGGAAACATTATTAGGTCTTTAAGTTTGTTCTTGCAGTCGAAATAAGTGAGTTTTGAGAGCTCTCTTGAATGTGATCACTGTGTCTTTGTGTCTAAGTTCAGTGGGCAATTCATTCCACGTTGCTGGGCCCTGGTATGCGAAAGAACGCTGTCCATATGACTTTGCTAACAGCCATCTGATGAAGAACCCCTGCTGATATGACCATCCATTCAGGATGAGTAATGATAATACAATTTCCAAGATGACCAGTTTGGTGGCCATACTGGATGTCTAAGTGAAACCATTTTCATTTCAGACCAACAAGACAGAAGAAATATTCTAGTGAAAATCCTCTATCACTATGATTTTCCATTCAAGAGAAGTAAGCAACTGCCATGGTCACAATATTGGACAGCAGATCATCTCAGTTTTCATTTATTACCAACAAGACATAAGAACTCTTTTAGTGAAAACCCAATGCTGAAATGAGAACTCTTTTAGTGAAAACCCAATGCTGAAATGACCATTCATTCAAGAGCTATATTGAATATCTGAGCAGCAGTATTTTCATTAAGGTCCAAATAGACCTCATTAGAAGTCTTCTGGAGAGGAAAACCCCATGTTGATATAACTTTCCACTCAAGAGGAGCAGTAATAACAAATAGAAGTCTTCTGGAGAGGAAAACCCAATGTTGATATAACTTTCCACTCAAGAGGAGCAGTAATAACAAAAAGAAGTCTTCTGGAGAGGAAAACCCCATTTTGATATAACTTTCCACTCAAGAGGAGCAGTAATAACAAATAGAAGTCTTCTGGAGAGGAAAACCCCATGCTGATATAACTTTCCACTCAAGAGGAGCAGTAATAACAAAAGATTTCTGGTCTATGACCAGCTGAGCTAAAAATTGTATACCAATATTTCTTTTTCATATCTGACAAGAGACAGAAGTCTAGATCTCTCCCTGAATGCAGTATTTTGATACATCAATGATGTCATAATATAATGATCATATCATTAAACATCTATGCAGTAAGCACTGAATTTACAAAACCAAGCTAATTTAATCAGATTTGGTTCAGTCTTTTATGGCACATAGAAACAAGTGGTCAGTTTAGTACTGAGGTAATTGGAATAAAGTCGTTTTCAAAAAGACACCATGGTAGCCAAATATTCCAATGGTTGTGAAGCTGACATGCTAACAAATGAGCAACAACAGTTCCAGACTTAAGCAAAAGCACAGATCCTGATCTTGAAGTACAGTAAGCTATGGCAGAAGTACTGTACACTGTAGGAATGCATCATGCACAGATCAGTATGGTACATAACAAACTCAGCACATTTAAAAGTACTACTGCCTATCTACGTATGATTATTATAGAATTGGCAACATTAGGTAAAATAGGTTGTTAAAGTATCGTACACATGCAGCTTATTTGTGACTGTGCTAGAGAAATACAAAAGGCTGTCCTGTGCCAAAATAAAATGCAGTGTGCATTGAAATGTTAGTTGATGTGATAATCAATTCCAACGTGAAATAATTACAAAAACTTGTAAAACAAGGTAGATTTTTGAACACCCCAGACACTACAATCTGCAAATAAGGGAATCTGCTACATAAGAAGCTGAGTTTATATGGTTTAAACAGTATTGGTGAATAAGTCAGCATCATGTAGATTGATTTCAATCTATCTTGTAGTAGGCCAATAAAGTCATGCAAATTTCGATGTTTAAGGCAGACAATAGCACAGTTTCAGTTCCTTGCATAAAACTGTTGCATAATAGTATCATATCTTGGGTTGACTGTGCAACTGTTCATGTTTATTGCAGCAAAGAACATTTATCAATGTGTGCAATTATTCTAACATTTCTAGAGAGATGCAGTCTTATTAGATACCAGCATTATCTAGCCTTAAACCATATCTGCCTGACCATAGCATAATGATGCCTACAGGCAGGCAGCATGGACAGTATTTTTATAGCTGTGACTGGTACTGAATCATGCAATATAACACTGACTGCTGATTTTCCCATTTAACTATCATTTCCCTCTCAATCCTTGCTTATTTGAAACTCTGATACAACACTTTTCAAACTGATGGCTGGCTAAGTATGGATCATTTTGCATTACAACACCTGGACAGTTAAACATCATCTATCATATGTATTCATGTTGGATAGGGAATTCCAACCAGTGTGGGATAAGGAATTCCCACCAGAGGGGGATAAGGAATTTCCACCAGAGGGGATAAGGAAATCCCACCAGAGAGGGATGGGGAACTCCAACCAGTGTGGGATAAGGAATTCCCACAAGTGTGGGATAAGGAATTCCAACCAGTGTGGGATAAGGAATTCCCACCAGAGGGGGATCAAAGTCCCTGGATAGTGCCAATATGCAATAAAGTATTACATTTCTCCTCTAGCCCATTTTTTGCACAAAAAAATTCAAATTATTTTTTTAAAATGGTTATCAGGGGATTTAGTTCACCACTGCATCTCCTCAAACACTGGTTGGAGAATTTTATTTGCATGGTTCCCACGCTTTTCTAAAGATAAATTTCCAGGTCATTTCCAGGGTTTATCCAGGATGAAATTAATTTTTTAAAGGTTCACATATGACCATTACTGAATAGAATTAAAGAACATTTCTGATTATGAAACATGCATTTTCTAAATCTAAAGAAGGTTCTCTTTCAAGACTCTCCAAAACATCTAAGCCAGAAAAGATGATCAAGTACAAAACCACAAAATGTATCACACAAAACAAGTTTGATTATATTCCTTTAAATTGGCATGTAAAGTCATTTCAATGTACAAAATAAAAATTCTAACTTTATATTGCTGACCTGCATTATGTTGCTAAGTGGGAACAACATTATGAACATACATTAGTTTTGTTTCCTTTCAAACCTTTGATTCTAAAGAATTCTATAGCAATATATATATATATATATATATATATATATATATATATATATATATATATATATATATATATATGCATCTTATAGAAAGAAAACATTTCCTATTACAGTATAAAAAACAATAAATGCAAATAATTAGAATTTTGTCTTGCAACAAAGAGAGTTTAACCCTGAATTTATCTGTGCCAATAAAATCCCAAGCAAGATTTATTTAACACCCTAATCTCCTTAAGAAGATCTGGTTACAAATCCATCATTTAAAAAACATTTTCAACAGAATTGATTTAAATGTTGACAAAAGACCTTCAAAATTATATACTGTTGTATAAACAAGGACCGAATTTTCTGTAAAATCAACTTGTCTTCTTGTAATTCGTTAAACCAGTCCCCAAACCTGTATTGATACAGGGGGTTGAATACTTTTTTAATATATAATACAAGGGATGACAAGGGATGACAATATCTCATTTCAGCTCTGAGATTCAACAATTTGGACAACAAATTTGGATTAAAATGTACAGCAGTTGGTTTCTAATCTGGGTTTCCTCCGAATATTCTCACCTCATTTTTCATATTTGGGACATTTAGGTTGGGGTGTGAGGTCGTTGCAATTGCATATAGAAAATTTGGAATTTTCCACCGTGGTGCGGTAGTGACATAAGGTTGTCACTTACCAGCAGGCCTAGAAAATTTAAACTTATGTAATATCAACTTATACCTGCATGAAATTGATACAAAAATGATTTATTTTCTCGTTATGTCTTTATTCCGCTGACAGACTAGACCAAACTACAGCATTGATGAAACCTGACCTGGTTCTCACCATTTGCTTTACTAGTCACTTCACAAATCTCAAACGACAACATTGGAAGTCCATCAGTCATGTCATATAAATAACAAACTCAATTTTAATGTTGTTGTAGAGAAATTCAATTATGTTTTGTAAAATCCAGCAATCTGGCCAGTCTGATTTATCAAGCAGAGAGATGTCAACTGGTAGTCCGTGATGCAACAAAACTCCATAAGTTGTTCTCGAAATATATAAATATGAAAAACTTTGTGTTCTTTCTTTTCAGTATTTTGATTACAATCAGTATACGACTTTCATTTAATATATTTTTAAGTTTTTCTCTACAACATCTGAAAATGTGGGTTGAAGATTTTATGTACTCATGCGACTAGCAATGCAAATTGCGAGTACCAGGTTACATTTCATCAACTCCGATTTTAATACAATTTCTGAGACAATAAGTAATTTTCATATCCATTTCATGCATGTATCACTCGATCTAACAGCGTTTAAAGTTTGCCAGGTGTCATGGAATAGTATAAACTTGTTTATTTATTAAATGCATGTACTCCTTTTTCGTGATTTATGTATATTGTGTTGTATTTTGAAATAGTGAGTTCAGTTCATCCTATGCCGCACGTGCAAAGTGCTTTCGATGGGAAGAACTGAATGCCTTCAGTGCACAGATGATATCTGTGTATAAATACCTCGCCGTAGGTAAAGCTCTTTACATTACGGATAGTCATGTCAGTCAATGGTCTACTATAAGGACTTACATATCTTCAGCTGTAGAGGTATGTAAGTTTATTAATTTATTGTGTATAAGATATAACTATTGTACTACTACGTTGTATGTTTGCTATGTAGCTTTGGTTTATGCAGTAAAATGCATGTATTTCTATTCTTGTTTGCGACTTAGCAAGGGATTTATATTAGTAATATAAGGCTATGTATTTAAGAAATGTTTAGTACAGCAGGATTCTTATCGAGCAGGGTTAGGTTTACTTCTGAACCTGTTGTTGTGTAATTATTGTACCGGTAATGTAATCTGTATAACTTACCATGTATAATGTCATTATGTTTTTATGCCTGTGTCATGTATAGTACATGGTATTAGCTATATTTTCAGCTGTTTGGAGTGTTCCGAGTGTCCAGAACGTGTAGAGCTGTCTGGAGTGTCCAGAGTATCTAGGGTGTCTAGAGTGCTCAAAGAAATCAGTGATTGTGGTCGATGTGGTGCAAGCTGTAAAGCCAACCACAGGAATTAAACGTAGCAGCTGTGAAGATGAACTGTAGCAGCCGTGAAGCTGAAATAAAGTGTGCTGATTACGAAGTGTATCTCCTTACATATAATCATTTAGCTGTTGGCTAATTTTGGGGTTCGTAAAACCCATTATATCTTTCGGGACTATCAAGATAAGTTGTATATCTGTCCCTTTTTATCACCATAATTTCACTACCTGAGTGAATTCATTTTACTACACGAGTAAAATTCTACATTGTTTACTGGCTGAGTAAACTGTATCAATCTTTTCATTGTCAAATTGTCGTGAGTCATTCACCCCTTGTCTTTGTATTTTATAAAGCAATTTATTTGTATATTTCATTATTAAGTCTGTGCATTCTTATGTTAATTAAATCCAATATTTGGATTATATATACACGCACATATTCATAATTAACTGCTCATTCAAATCATTCATTATTAAACACTGTATTTATATCATCGCCAAAAGTGTTCTGCTGTGAATCCAGAAATCCCACCTGGTTATATTGTTACACTAGGCCATCCGGTAAGCGGCTATGCTTTGCCAACATGATGTTTGTCTCTTGTAATGCTAGAGTGGTTTTCATAGCTTCCACGTCAGGAAAGAAACGGATATCAAGCTGACTTTGAAAATTAAAGTCTACTAGACAAATCTAATCCACTGAGCATTTGGATTGATGCAGCATGTATGTTTATTGCAAGCACCCAAATTATACATACTGCACCCTCTGAATAGTCTGGTTAGAACTAGATAAATTTAACTCACGATCAGTTTAGTTATGACTTAGTTACGTGATTGTTTTGTGCGTCAAGTGGTGACGGAACATTCCCCGGGTTTTCCCCGACTTTCATCAATATTTGCAAAATTCCAGGACTTTTCACGGTTGGGAACAATTTTATAATTTCTCCTGACTTTGTCCCGGTAGCATGGGAACCCTGTATTTAAACAGTGTAAGCTAGACAAGTGGTTAGTGTAGATATAAAACTAAAATTTTTAACTTTGGTCCATTTTTGAGACAATTCAATAAAAATTCCTCCCAGAAAGAAAATCTGAGAGTTAAGCTTGTTATTGCTGCTGCTCCTGAACTGCTTGAAGAATGTTATTATATCAGAACTTCAGCAAAGAGCAAGGATTCTGCCATTGCCCTATGTGTCAGTTTATCTGTCCATCAGGCTATCCATCTTTGACAAAGCGTGGCATCACCCCTCCTCACGTACCTCAACGAGAATTGTGATGAAACTTTTTAGGATAGATATCAGTTGGTACAAATGTCTTAGTTTTTGCCTATGGTACGTATCTCTGGATATTTCTTGAAAAATAATTAATAAAGGGTTATTCTGAGATTTGAGCTCATTTTTATGCCTCCTTCCAAACTGATTGCATGACTTTGCTGAAATGCTTTGTAGTTGGTCTAGATGTGCAGTGAGGTTTTATTTTTTCCTCTGACCCTTTTTTGGGGGTGGAACATTTGAAAAACTGCCAAACAAAACAGGGTATTTTGGTAATTCAATGTCATCACTTCTTCCACAGAGCTTGAAAAGAGTTTTGCTGGTTATATATGTAGTTGGTATAGAAATGCAATATTTTACTTTTCTCCTCCAGCCAATTTTTGAGAAAAAGTCTTGCTAGATTGTCCAAAAAGGGTTATTTGAGAATTCAGCTTTTTTTTAATTCAGTACGAATACACAACCCTACCTATTATATTATGTTGGAAACATTCTGATCCATCAATGCTCCAAAGATCTTGAGAGTGGCGGAATGAATGTCATTTGCTATACAAGACAAACATATTTATAAGATGGTTGAAATGCAAGAATATTCACATTAGTGACTGCATCTAGTATTAAATCTGTGGGCAATAATTTGTGTACCAAGTTCCTGTCCATGAATTATGAGCCCAAGGGTAGGATTTTCCTATCCCAAACCAATACACATTGAATCATTCCTCTTACATACCCAGACAAAAAAATGTGGGTTAAAAACAATGAAGTCCATGCGGTACAGTTAAAGCAATGAAAACATACCACTGAAAATATTTATATTTTTAGAAGGAGTATGCAAGATTAGGTTTACACTGAATAATTTATGGTTTACACTTAATAATTTAGAGTAAACTAAGATAGGTAGATAAAACACAGATAAGTTCTTAAATCAACTGAAAAAACCCTTGTAGATGTGATGTTATACATGTGATGATATCAAAGGTAAAGTTGCAATGCATCAGTCGATGCAAGGTATTTAAGTGACATGAGAGGTAGGATAAGGTTTTTTCACATAACATATATACTCAGTTACAGGTTTAAATGCACAGATCAAGATCTGTCATAAGGCAGTGGCAAATCTGGATTCATGCAGTTAGTTAGGAGTAGACAGTAGAATAAACAATACAGACCCTGAACTGCAGGTGCATTATGCTCTGGTGGAACGGGATCTTTGTTGTTTGCAGTTTGACTTGACTTACGAGTCAGTATAAGTTGTAGGCTTTGAAAATTTCTATCTAAACTGATATGAGATGAAAGATACATCCAAAAAGCCATGTGTAATATGTCTTTGCATATGTACATTAGTTCATTCACTGACCCTATGGATGACATTATGCTTATGATGTTATAAATATCTGCAATGTTTCCAGTATTTGTAAGACTAAAGAGAATTTTGTTCCAAAAGGTATAACCAGAAACTATTCTTTACAAGAGATTTTTTGTGTCGTAAACTTTGTTATGCTCTCTCCAATGAATCCAATTATTTTTAAAACGGTATGCCTGTAGCTACATCCATACTAATATAATAACAATCCAGCCATTTCACCACCACTCTTTTCTTTTTAGAAATGAGAGAAAATTATTCCATTATATCTTTCCATCTGGGGTTAGAAAATCTACCATTAGTCAAACATCATTCCTGCCTATAAATTATACACCAATGCATAATTATAACTGTAATGTTTTGATGGTGATTCTAGTTGCACATTACACAGATGTACCATTGAACAATATGAAATTCCTTCCAGACTATGGTCAACCCAGCCAACTAATGGAAGTGAACAAAGGATCCTAAAACAGGCCACAGCTTAATAAACTGTCATTTCTATAACAACCAGAAAACAGGCCACAGCTTAATAAACTGTCGTTTCTATAATAGCTAAAAAGCAGGCCACAGCTTACTAAACTGTCATTTCTGTAATAACTAGAAAACAGGCCACAGCTTAATAAACTGTTGTTTCCATAATAACTAGAAAACAGGCCACAGCTTAATAAACTGTCGTTTCTATAATAACTAGAAAACAGGCCACAGCTTAATAAACTGTCATTTCTATAATACTAGAAAACAGACCACAGCTTAATAAACTGTTGTTTCTATAATAACAAAAAACAGGTCACAGCTTAATAAACTGTCCTTTCTATAATAACTAGAAAACAGGCCACAGCTTAATAAACTGTCGTTTCTATAATAACTAGAAACAGGCCACTGCTTAATAAACTGTCGTTTCTAAAATAACTAGAAAACAAGCCACAGCTTAATAAACTGTCATTTCTATCTATAATAACTAGAAACTAAGCAGATCAAGATGACTGCTTATGGAGTATACAAGATATACATATATCCACCTCCCATTTTCCACCCATAAAGCAATACAGCATGTGTGTGAATAGTTACATAGTGTTTGTGTGTGTGTGTGAATGGGTGTGGTGGTGCATAGTTTTGCATACAAATGTGCTAACTTATCTGCATCATTAGCTATATATATATATATATATATATACGCCACTCTTCAATAACTCCTGAACCCACTTATATGGGCAGGCGCAGATCCCATTTTTCAGCTTGAAAATACAAAAAAATTAGCACCAATTTGTTGAAAATGAAGAAAATCATGATCAAAACTGGAAACCTTGAAATACTGCTTGTTTTATCATTGAAAACAATGGATAGTATTTGGTAATTTGAATCAACATCATGAAATTTTCAACTTTAAATAAGAAGTCATTTATTTTGTTAAATTGTCTTTCCTCAGTATATGGTAAATAACAATATTTGACGAAATATTGATCAATGAAAATGTTACAAATGTCTACTAGTGTCAAAACTAATAAATACCAATTACCAGTCAATAAGTTTTGTCAAGTGAAATTCATGCTTTGGCTTCTATCTTTTAATTCAGTTTCATCATAAAAGCAATAAGCCCTCTTGTGATAAAACATGAATATGTCAATCTAGCATACAGCTATGTTCACAAGTGTTTCTGTGAGAACCTAATCAAGTGCCAAACTTGCTGATGCATTTGTTGTTATGTTACATTCAATTAAAAGCAGACTGGCTTTGTATTATTACATTAATTACATCTCTTGTATCAAATCAAATAAACAGGGTGGAATAAAAGAAACATTAAATGCATGCAAATCCTACCTGCGTAAGAGACAGCTGTCATGGTCATGTGTTAGGTTCAATTTATCAATGGAGAACAGTTATAAAAATTATTAGGCAAGTAATATAATTAAAACCTACCTTCAATTAGCCAACTCATTAACAAATGTGATCAAAGATAGCAAGGTAACCACGCAAATGAATAAAAAGATTTTTTCTCTCACAGTTATGGTTCATTATGGAGAAGTGAATTTCAGAGTTTGTGTGATTTGGATTTTAACACTACTTTAACAATTTTTCAGTCATACTGCTACAATGTCTGCAGTGTGGTACTTTACAGTGATGTCTTAGCACTGAGGCATCATGCTGCAGGCATGTAGCATGATGTCCCACCCAGTCACATTATCCTGACACCAGGCCGGCCAGTCTTAACAATAACCTCTTAATGCTAAGCGCCTAGTGAGGCAGCTGTTAGTACCTTTTTGTAAGTCTCTGGTATGACTCGGCCAGGGATCGAACCCATGACCTCCTACACATGAGGCAGATGCTCTAACCGCTAGGCTACAAAGCAGTCCTGAGTTTGTAGTGAACTTAAAAATTTTGATTTGGTACTTAAAAATTTCCTCAAGGATGAGAAAAAGTGTTAACATTACTTGTAATGGTATCACATAATCAGTATTTTACTAACACAACAATTAAAACATCTAGTTTCGATGTTAATGGTTGTTTTATGAAATAAATGTTCCTAGCTTTGAAACAAATGGAAACTTGTTATACAAGTTATAAAAATCCACACAAAAACCTTGTAAATGCTGATTAAAAAACATACAAAACAGTTAAATTCATGTATACATGTTATATAAACATTTCACAAAGGTTTCTTTTGTTTTAAAGATGCCGAATTGCATTTTATAAACTCAGTCAACAAACTGATCAAAGACAAAACATGCTGTGGCAGTGGTTCCCAACCTTTTTTGGCTTTGACCCTAAAAAATAGTTTTTCTGAGCCTCATGACCCCATTTCCACATTTTAATAAGTCTTGCCACCCTAAAATAAAATCCTGGCTACTCTCTATGACCCTCATGAACCTGATTTGTTTCGCAACCTGCGGGTTGGAAACAACTATGTCATGGTCAACTTATCTTTTCATACAGCTGTCACAATACATGGCAACATTATTTAGAATAATCAGAGACATTATGAATTGTATGAAATTTGGGATAACATTTGCTCATTTGGGATAACATTTGCTCATTCTTTACCTGATGTTTGTTATTAGAGCCAACTATCTGATAGTTAGGGACTGAAAATGCAAAGAGCTTACTTACTCATACCTCATGTGCTAATATACACACACATATACACAAGAAAATCGAGTCAAGTTTAACATATAGGACTGTGCCAATATGATGTTAACCAGAAAAGCCAGTTATACATTTAAAAAAATGCATTCTGTAGCAAAACATGGCAAACTTCCTGTGTTGGAAAAAGTGAGAATTAAAGACAGATTTCTCCTAGTTCAATTGTGCTTGAATTGCACATGTGTACTAAACAAAAAGAACTCTATTAATTGAGCACATATTATACCTAAGCCCTTTTAAGATAGGTGTAATTCTACATACCTTCTCACTAAGGTCTGGGTAGACTTTACTCTGGTAGGGAAAAGACTGGTCATCAACAATGTGCCAATGAAGGACATTCATTTTGTTCTGAGCCATTCCTTCCTGCAAAAGTAGAACAAAATCATTACACTTATTAAAATGTACAATTTTATTTACTAAATTAAAAAGTTTTGACTATTTATACAATGAATTATGAATGTTTCAATGTTGGTTCCTGATCTCAAAGTCTGGGGGAACCCCCATGTCATGTTTGCTAAGCACCCAGCTATCAAGTGATGTATAAGCTATAATGTACCTGTTTTGGGAATATTACCGCGGCCTTGTGTTTGATCTCTAAACATTGCCGTGGGGTTAGGGTTGAACTCTTATGCAAGGTTACCATGACCAGCCAGAGACCAGAAACTTGAGTTGGCATGGGTAACCGGTTGCATCACTTAACAAAGGTTTACTATCATCACACCTATAATTTTTGTTCAAGGTTAGTTCAAGGATCAAAAGTAAAGTCCATGGGGTGAATGAGGTGTGTTCTTATCCATCCCCATGTTGACAGACAGTGAGAGGGACATTGTCCACTAAGTTTATCCAATCAAAATTGAGATGGAGGGTGTGATTACAATTCAGACCCAAATGATACCTTCCAAAATCATTAGAATAATTTAGTATTTGCCTGGAAGGATTGTGGATCAATAGGGTTTACTCTGAGAAAGAAGCCACTCATAATATGGCAGCAGAACTTTGATGTAGATTCTGAGGAAAGACAAAGCTTTGAAAAGGAAGCATTTTAGGGGGCAGAGATGATGAAATTGAGACAGCAGTTAAGACAGTCAAACTTGACAGAAATTTAGTACTGGGGAAGAAAGTGGAGGAGGAGAAGGAGTCTAGAGAAAGTGCAGGAGGAGGAGAAGGAATTTGTAGAAAGGTCGGTGAGGAAGAGAAGGAATTGGAAGAAACAGGAGAGAGAAAAGCTACAACAGATGAGTAGAAATGCAAGGACAGGTGGAAATCAATCTCACACTGCTAATCAAGTGATGCAATTGGCTTATTAAAGGGTCGAGCAGAAGGAGTGAAATGAGAATCTGAATTATTTGATTACAGAATTGTTGTTAAATTGTTGTTCATTGAATTTAAACCTTTTTTTGTATATTTAACCATCTATCTGTCGGTACTGCTGACTGGGGGCTTGGAGTTTTACATCTATCTTTCACTGAATTTAACTTCTAACAAAACTGAGCCTGGTGAGACTTCTATAATAGTTTAAATAAAATACAGTGAGCACTCCACCACAACCAAATAGTTCATCACACTCCAGAGGAAATTACAAGGTTCACAGAAGAATTTGTATGACTATGCCAACACTGTGCTGCTACTTTTCAAGACAAGGCTATTCAGTTTTAACTTTAAAACAGGTAATTAAAATTATAAATGTAAAAGCAAAGATTAAGCTCTAATTTAATAATGTCTGCAACATCATTAGTCTGCATCTCTTCATGCACGCTTCATATGCCTCTGCAAGAATGTGGAAGGTACATGTAGTGTAACCCTTGTCCATCCATATGTTATTAACATACATAGATACATACATATATACATACATACATACATAGATACATACACAGAAACATATATATATAACTAAAATTTGTGCATGGAAACTATTTTAGTTACCCTGACATAACCTTTAATCAATTTCCTTCTCTGCATTACACAGTGCAATCCATGCTTTCATGCCCTTGACAAATTACCTTACAGTACCTGATCTGTACAACATACCGCATCTGTTTATTTACCAATATTATACAAGTACATGTATACAAATATTTACATGTGTAACAGATCTCAAACTGTACTGATGCACTGTAATTCACTTTGTGCACTAGTTTATAAGGAAAACTGCTACGAAAGTGAGTGAGCGTGTGTGTGATTTGGATTTTTAACGAAGTTTTAAAACAATTTCAGTCATATAGTGTGGCAGTTTATAGTGATGTCTAGCACTAAGGCATCACGCTGCATACATGTTGCATGATGTCCCACCCAGTCACATTATCCTGACACCAGGCCGACCAGTTCTAACACTAACCTTTTAATGCTGAGCACCCAGTGAGGCAGCTGTCAGTATCATTTTTGTAGGTCTTTGGTATGACTTGGTTGGGGATTAAACCTATGACCTCCCGCATCTGAGGCGGACGCTCTAACAACTAGGCCACCAGAGAGGTCATGTGAAAGTGAAACCCAGGTGTTGAATGAAGTATGCATATGTGGAGGTAGAAAATTCCATTATTTGAGAGCTAGAACAACTAAAAATAAATGCTGAGCAACCACTTTTCCCAATGTAAAAGCCCAGTCGGACAACTGAAAAATGTTAAAACTTGTAACTGAACTTTATATGTTTTTCAGTTAGAAATATTTGATTATTAAATTGGTCCCCTGGAAACCTACAGCAGGGTTCGTAAATTATTTCCATATAACTCAGTAGTTGAGCGTTGGGTGATTGCTTTTATTAAGGGGCCACACTAATTCACATCTGTCTGAAACTCGTTATGTAATGAAGTAATCACAGATGTACTAACAGACCCTCAGGAAGAACCCTTAAAGGAGCAAAACTTGCAAATATTTTATTCATCAATTCACCAATGTATGGGAGCAGTTTCTTTCATCTTTGGCCTGACATACATCTACACAAGCCAATGGTTATCCACTTGTTCCACATCAGCCTTTGGCTTATTTAGCTAGCTGAAGCAATGTCTACTGCTCCGCTCTGATTGGATGTTACTGGAAGAAACTGATCCAATCAGATCCCTTGCTTCATTTAAATTGGGAGATTGTTAGGAATAATCATAGGGGCCTCTGTACACAACAACAATGTTAGCATTTTAAGCACCTTCTAATTCCAAATTAATGCATATGGACATTGTTGAAATTGGCCTATTCAATACTTAACAGCTCCCACATCAGCTCTCTCTTTGGTTAGTTGATTTCACTTGCTGTGGGCAGGGACTTGTTTATCTGCATGAGGGCACTTATTTAAAACACATTACAGCTAGATAAATATGCCAAGCATAGATCTGGAATGAAGTGGATCGATTTATTATGTTTTTACAGTGGTATGCTGAAGAAACAGGTGCTTGCTGCAGAGCATTTGATAGAAGCTTCTGTTGGCTAACTTGGGCTTAAGGTATATGGCAAGTTTAAATAATTGAAACAATCACAATTGTTGTTGCATACTGCACTGACTTGTGGGATTATAGAAAAACAATAATCCAGCATGAAAAGTTAACACAGGGCTCAGGAAACAATATCCTGGGATGAGTGAGTTGTAAGAGTTGCTCATCCTTGTCATCAATATACTCAGCACAATTCACATTTCGATGCAATGTATACGCTTTTAATTAAGAACCATGGGTTGGGCAAAAACCATGAAAATATTAGACATACATACATACATAATACATACATGGCTCCTTATACAGACATATAATAACACAAAAGTTTGTAACTCGAGAAATTGGAGTTACACATTTGCAACCAAACCTTTCAGCATTCTAGGTGTCATAATTTTCCTTTTCAATGAGCTCCCACACATCTTTAAGAGTAAGATATATAAGAAGTTCAGAGACGGAGAATGCTAAAATTGCACGATTTTCATCTGGTAGGCCACTGCTACACTTGTCCACATCACCAGCATTTTTAGGACTGAGTGGCTGACTACTTACATACTACAGTCATGCCAATGTAAAGATGCCAACTGTAACATGGCCTGACCGGATGAATACTTTGAATGTACTTCAATAGCGGCTATTTACGAAACAAGGATTGAATGAGATGTTATGAATGAATGAACTAATCTTTTGTTCGTAACCTCTCAGTCAATACTACAGTCAATCCAATCTTGGAAATATCACACGTGGTACAAATAGATTGGGTTTCTTTATTTGTGGAGATATTTCCAGCAAACAAAATGTTTTTTCCCATAAATTACTGCATCAACAAAATTCTACCTCAAAGAAATAACCAAAGTAGTTCTGAATGCAGAGCAGAAAGAACCGTGCCTAGCCATTTACATACCAAATAAAAAGTCAGACATTGGTTCAGAAAGTGTTGAGATACAAATCCCTGTGTATCTGATGGATCACTAGAGAAGAGCTAGTTTCAGGAAAGGCCTGGATACCAATCACTATATAATTGACGGATCACCAGAGAAGAGAGCTAGGTTCAGAAAAGGCTTGTATACCAATTCCTGTATAATTATTGATGGATCACCATAGAAGAGAGCTAGGTTCAGAAAAGGCTTGTATACCAATCCCTGTGTAATTATTGATGGATCACCATAGAAGAGAGCTAGGTTCAGAAAAGGCTTGTATACCAATCCCTGTGTAACTGATTGATCATCAGAGAAGAGAGCTAGGTAACAAAACGGACTTGGATACCAATCCTATGTAGTCGATGGAACACCAGAGTAGAGAGAGCTAAGTTCAGAAAAGGCTTGGATACCAATCCCTGTGTAATTGTTGAATTGCCAGAGTAGAGAGCTATGTTCAGAAAGGGTCTGGTTACCGATCCCTGTGTAATTTGATGGATCGCCAAAGCTGAGAAAGCTAAGCTCAGAAAAGGACTTAGATACCAATCCCTGTGTAACTAATGCACCTCCAGTGCTGAGAGAGCTAAGCCCAGAAAGGACTTAGATATCAATCCCTGTGTAACTAATGCACCTCCAGAGCTGACAGAGCTAAGCTCAGAAAGGACTTAGATACCAATCCCTGTGTAACTAATGCACCTCCAGAGCTGACAGAGCTAAGCTCAGAAAGGACTTAGATATCAATCCCTGTGTAACTAATGCACCTCCAGGGCTGAGAGAGCTAAGCTCAGAAAAGGACTTAGAAACCAATCCCTGTGTAACTAATGCACCTCCAGAGCTGAGAGAGCTCAACCTCATTATCAGTATAGCAATTTATGTAAATATTCAACATCTTTATTTTGCCACAACTTTCTTTCAAAGTAAAATAAATTCTACGTATATATAATGAAAATTGTATGGAACATTTTGATGCTCCGGCCATAGGAATGACATGTGTTAAACAGTGCCAATCAACACAATGTTAAATGCTACTCTGACAGGCCAGGTGACAAGTTTTCTACCAGTTGTGAACACTCCTATGAAGCCAGCCATAACAGCTATCAGTAGTCCAATATTAACAATCTGCTAATGTTTGACTAACATGAATATGGAATTGGTGATCCATCATTTCGAGTGTGTAATCCAGTTTCCACATGATTACAAGTAAACACAATGACCCCAATATACTGTTGTGTCTTTGTCCACATGTTGGGTGTCCACATGTTAGGTGTCCACATGTTGGGTATCCACCTGTTGGGTGCTCATTATATTGGACTTATGCTACTATTCTAGATTTAATACATCACCACTGACATCATTTGATATAATGGTGGTGTTGACAAATAGTGTGGGCTGGAAATGGGTACGATCCTCATAGCAGAGTACAGCATCCATGCTTAGTCACCTGTAAAGTATGCTCTTTTAAAACAGATCCCTGTAATCAACTGATACGCACTTATGACAATTTTCATGTGACCTATTATTAAGACACTCCATGTGCCTAAGTCAAAATGACAACTTTCTGAAGATATATTCAGAGTAATACAGTGTGATCAGGTTTTATCAAAGTTAGCGATGATCATTTCTGACTGGTTTATTACTTGGATTGCAGTTACATAGTGACCCTTAATTGTCATAAAGGCAGGATATGTTGAGTCACTCACTTTAAGATGCATTTTGCACACTCCAATATAATAATATCCACATGTTGAGTCTAATTTAAAAAAACCCACTTCTAAATGATGTAATTAATAGACTGGGGGTAATTGCCTGAAACTGAGAACAACCTGCAGCTTGACATGCTGATAAAACCAATGAATAAATAAACACACATACTGCTTGCTGTAGTGTTCTCTAAATGAATAAATAAACACACATACTGCTTGCTGTAGTGTTCCCTAAATGAATAAATAAACACACATACTAATTGCTGTAGTGTTCCCTAAATGAATAAATAAACACACATACTGCTTGCTGTAGTGTTCCCTAAATGCACACCACAACAAGTATCATATTCATATGTTAAACCGGTTTCTATCAACAGCTGAATGTATTCAGTTTTAGGTGGGGTTTATGAACTGTTTATTAAATTTTTCAAAACTTTCTACTGTACATAACAAGTCATGTATAGATTTCATGTTAAAAATTTGATTTTTTTTTAACTGCTAGATAATATTTATGCTACATGCATATAAACTGAGTGTCAAACACTTGTCACTGGCCACTTATATTGTACAAATGTGATATTATTATAAACAAAACTCATTTGTTAAGCATGCACATCATAAAAATGTTTAATTTGATGTAAAAATCTGCTTTTTTAATGAAAAAATGATTCTGTAAACAATCGGTAGTTTCAGCATGCCAAAAATGGATATGATGTACATTTATCCCTTCTGTTCAACCTTGCCTTTCAAGTGTTTAATTTCCCCACGTAAATGTCTCTGTGATATATCTTATGATCGTGCTTTTTGTACAGCAAATATGGTGCACTGTGTTGCATATGGATGTAACCAAAAGAGTGATGATGGGAAAAAATGTTTCTTTCTTTTTCCAAAAGACCCTGTTTACCAGAAAAAGCCCAGATTCAAGCCATGGGATCGAATTGGTTGAGGGATGGAAAAGCTGTATATTTATGCTGAATTATAGTCGATTTGGCCCAAAGACAATTCAGCCCAACTCAAAAGACAATTCAGCCCAACTTAACAATACATATAGTTTGAACAAGTTCTTTTTCTTCAAAAAAACAAGCAGATACTATGTAACATAGGTTTTATTAAAAAACTAAATTTAAACAAACTATCTTGATATTCATTCAAAGAAAATAATCATACTTCATAACGTACATATATATGAGAAAACACAGACTGACATATCTTGCTTGTTATAATTAAAATATTTATACACATTTTTATGCTAAAAAAATATATGCATCTGCACAACGACATTCTCAATTTCAGTTTTCCAGTCAAATTTTCATACTGATTTATAAAACAATAATACTTAACAGATACATGTAATATTCTATAGAATATGTATACATTTTTCTCAGGGTAGTGTACACAAGATATTATAACAAATAAATTTAATTTTAGTCTTCAGGTTGTAACACCGCTGCATATAATACACAATTGATTACATGTGAGAGAGAGAGAGAGAGAATAATATTGAGCATTTTGCCAGTGTTTAAAGGCTGCAATATGAAGCTCTTTTACCAGTTAATTTTACTGTTTGTTTTTATTTTTCCAGCTGTCTTATAAGTGTGCACATGTACACTGAAAGCTTATCATTGCTAGTCAATATCATCAATCATATTTACTCCATTTTTCCATACAAATAAAAAAGGAAATAATTTTGTGTTGAATTTGTGGCATCCCTCTGCACAGTACAAAAAAATAGATAAACATACACTTATTTGAAAATAAAATGAAATCAACTAACCTTGCACTGTTATCATTTATTCCTTCTTTTATCATCATGTGAAATTTTTACAGAAAAATATATATCCACGAACTCCGTATATGTAGCGGATGCCGGCTTGTGTATGCATCCTTACTGTAGTGTGTATCGCTTATGTCAAATAGCAAAATCGCAAAGAGATGAAAATATCACCCGATTGCTTGAAGGCACCTACCATTCACGCATGATAAGTTACAAGGTGCAAACTGACCAAGATTGTATTGTATCCAGGTTAAGTATATGACAGTATCTCGCAAATAAAAATCATTATTTTAAAAACATTCACTGTGAGTGCAAATAATAATCTTTTTGCTAGCATGGGTTACAAAAGTATTATTAAAGCAAACATCAATTATAGTTACATATGGCAAACAAATAGAAGCCCGGGTGATGAATAAAAACAACTAACAGCAAGCAATAAACTCCTTGCTTAAACTTACCAACAGGATATCAAATATAAAGGTTATTTTATTACAATGCAAACCAACCCAGTAAATTGACTTTGGTATCTTTTAAGTGTGCTAATTTTTTCTTATGAAGTCCGCTGACATAAGGAAGCCAAGTTTGGGTCCTTTGGATTCTTTTAAGTGTGTCACTTTCTCTTTTTATTATATAAAAATGGCAGACATAGTTGTGAAGTGGCAAATTTTATGTCGGTCTAACAAGAATACATTAGTTGAGACCAGAGAACCATTAATTAGATTTATGGAGACAAGCGCGTATCATATCGCCATACTACCGTGTACAGTAATGTCCTTTAGAGGGAGAATTCTGTTCCTAATTAAACATTTGTTTATACAGCAGCCAGGCGGACAATTTGGGACAAGGAAAACTTCATTTTCTTGGTAAAGTTGTCACAATTGAGAGATCGCAGAAACCCTGTTACTCAAACTACCAGGTCAAGCTGACCCTGACTTTGGCGCCTCTGGAAAAAGGCGTTAGAGATATTTGATTCTGATTGGTTACGTTAAATGAGAGGGCGTGTTCCAACACAAAATTTCATAGGTTTTAATATCGCCCGCATCAAATTTTAATCAGTCTAAGCTTTTCCTGCAAGAGGAGACCCAAAAACTAGGACTCCGAGGATTTGCAAGAAATTCTCGTAAAAATGGAACTGTTGTCCAAAAGGGGACTATTGTCGAAAGGAACCGACGAACTAATTTACCGATTAGAGGGAGGAACGTTGAAAGCAAAGGTAGTGTGACAATTCCATGTAATTTGTTGATGCCATATATAATGCTTTGCTGAAGTTATTTACTTGTATCTGCATGAATCTTTTTTCTACATTCGTGTAATAATTTGCTTTATGAAGTATACTGTGTTGAGTTTATGCATAGGAAGTTGTACATTAATCTTCTTTAGATAAGTTTGACGAACTGTTTGAATTTGTTGTCTTGTTTACATAGGAATTATGTTCTAAGAATTTAATGCATTACATTAGTTAATATGGTTACAAGAATCCGTGTGAATTCGCCGAATTTAGAAGATTCCACATATGATTAAGAATAAGTGTGTATTGACTGAAATGATCTAGTAATTGATTGATGTGATGTATCCTATTTATTTGCTGTGTAAATTGAGGCTGGCTCAGAACCCCAGGCCTCGCGTATGTGTTAATGTGTAAGGTCAAGGCGTAACAAATTAGCCATTTGACTAATTAGGGTCATTATAGGACATGTGGAGTCGATTGATAACCTTAGCATCTGTTTAGCACTGATAGTAGAATCTGATAACGAGGGAGAATAATGAAGTATTAACTGTTTCATAAATAACAGGAAATTTAGGTTGTCTCTATTTATATTTATTTAAAAGGGAGAAAATAGCTCCTGAGACGTAAGAGACGTATTATCCTGTGACGCAATCCTGCGACATGTTAATTCCTGAAGACGTATTCTGAGAATATCCTGAGACGGATGGTAGAAAGTATCATCCTGAGATACAAGATTCTGAACAGCTACAGAGGGAGCAAGCCAAACTGAGGACGAGCAGGTTATGAAATCGTACAAGACGTTGACTTCGATTGTCCACTCGATCCTATGATGAACTAAATCTATCAGTAAACAGATCGACTATTTTATTTAAATCTATTTGCATTTTCTTTGTATTTCAGTGAGAGTTTAAATTCCTAAAAGCAGAGTACATTCCTGATGTAATGAATTTTCACAGTGTTTGCATGTAATTGATTAAATTGTTTGTTTACATGTACGGGGGCTCGTGTTGGTTTGTTCTATATACCTGCTCAGATCTCTATCTATCTCACCTATAAGTTTCACCACTTATATTTATATTTACTCGAACCGGGCAATAACATTGAGGGCGGTCAACCACTAGATAACGAAAACCAAATATGGAGGGACAATCACTCCCCCCGTTTTAACAATAGGAAAGCCAGCATTGATTGCTTTTTACTTGTATTAATGGGAATTTTGAAAATAAATTTTAACAATGGAAAAGTTTTGAAAGCGACACAATCTAGTGCGTTATGCATGCATATTGATATAAGGCTGAACAGTAAATTAGTTTTAAGTAGTTTCATATATATGTTCCCTATCCATAATTTATAGTGTTTTATTATTTGACAAAAAGATGCATGTACTTCATCTTGTGAGGATAAACATATGTCATTTCTAGTTGGAGTCTTCTATAGGTGGGAAATAGTAGCTAAGGGGAAGTAACAGCATTGTATACTTTTATTTAGAGTAATTAAATTATTATATTATTATTTCTTTTTTACACTTGATAATTTTTAAAACTCTTTTTGTGCAAGTATAACTACTTTTAATCATGTAATGCAAATCTGATGTAAAGAGGAACAAATGTACATCTTAAAATATTACATATTATTTATAACATTATGCCTTTGAAAGTTTATGAGAGAAAGCACAAATAAAGTGATTCACAGTAAAATATGAAACCTGACTGATGTCTGTGCTATTTAGCTAAACAGAAGACGGCAAAACAAATCTCAAACTCAGGATATTATGCCCAGTTAAGTGCATCTTTTTGTTGAAATTTATCTCTAACAGAATCTTATACTAATGGTATTAAGAGGCAATGCAAGATAACATTGCCTCCTTGTGAAATAATACTATGAACTCATTTATTTCTCATGTGTATCAATATTTATGAAAAAAAAATGATAATTTACTTTGGTGATCAACAATTTTGAGTGGGAGGGTTGCGCCATTGGCTTAACAGATGGATCAGTGTTTATTAGGTTTTAGCAAATGAGTAACTATTTGTAAGGCCTTAACAGACAGAAGATTGTTAGGTTTTAGCAGACAGGTAACTATTTGTAAGGCCTTAATAGACAGATCATTGTTTGTTAGGTTTTAGCAGATGGGTAACTGTTTGTAAGGCCGTAATAGACAGATCATTGTTATGTTTTAGCAGATGAATAACTGTTTGTAAGACCTTAAATGACAGATTACTGTTTGTTAGGTTTCAGCAGATGGGTAACTATTTGTAAGACCTTAATAAACAGATCATTGTTTGTTAGGTTTTAGCAGATGGGTAACTATTTGTAAGGCCTTAATAGACAGATCATTGTTAGGTTTTAATATCGAGATTACTGTTTAGTAGTTCTTAAAAATGGATAACTGTTAGGTCTTTACAAAGCTTTAACAGACTGATTACTAATTGCTAGTTTTAAACCAAAGTATCGCTGTTTATTAAGATCTTGCAGACAGATCACTGTTAGGCCTTCATTGTGTTATGTAACATAAAATCATTGAAAATGGAAACCTGATGAATATAAGTGATTCAACAGTGCATATACTTTTCTTGATAGCTAATTTTCCTTTTCTACATACAGCAATTGTATAATGAAGAAAAGAACGAATTCATTAACACCTGAAGCAACAATATCATTTTTGGAAACAGCTATAAAATAATTAAATACAAAAGAAATATACATCTTCTGATTTGTCTGACTATTCTGACCTTACAAGTGTGGGCCAAAAATACACAAGTCTAATGTGAAAATTTCAGTGTGATATACATAGATTAGCTGCTATAATTATTTCTAATTATTCAAAATATTTAGAATAATAAATACTCAATTCGTAATGTGCCTTAAGCAACCAGGAAACATGTAATCTTTTAAGTGGAAAATAAATACTGATCTGTCATCACATCACCAAAAATACAACACTTCATCTCTTTAAAACAATCAAAGATTCTTGCTAATGACATGTGCCCCATTACTGTCAAAGGTAAATATATGTACATTGTAAATGTACTATCTTTTAATCGGGGACAGATCCTGGATTGGGTTCTTTGAGGGTACCATTTTAAGAGGAAGGATTGGTTTGCTTTGCTTGATATTACAATGTGTAATATTTTTCAGTACTGTTACTTAGAACAGAAATTTCTGACTAAATCCCATTATGCTTTCAGACACAAAAGGCAACATTAGATTTGGGTCTACAGACTTGGACCTGCCAAAAATAGGCAACAGCAGACCTGGCTCTAGGCTGCTGACAGCTAGGTACATACCATATACATGACTGAACATAGTAATCCTCATCTCCAACAAATGCATATCCATGCATGAACCTACATCTGGAATCACTAACAAGTTTCAGGATATAGTGTCGCTAATAATCTTAAATGTGGCAAATATTTTGTCATTATATAAAAGACAAAGAAACTGGCTAATACATTTTTACAGAAACATGAAGTTTGAGAGAGTCTAATTTTGTTAAATATAAAACTTGACCCTGTATATATCTTGAACATATAAAGAGCATGACCCTGTCCAAAACCAAGTGTATCACAGATGGTACATTACACACACAATATGTTTAACAGTCATTTATGCTGGCATGACTTGAGCATGGCTGACTCAGAAGCTTATTGACCAGTGAATTTCAATGACCTAGACCTTTGTTTAAGGTATGTGCTCTGTCAAACGATTATTTTCTTATTTGACTTTGGACTTTTAGACCCCAGAATCTCAAGGCTTCTTTATTACCAAAATTTAAACCTTCCACAAATCATAGTCAGAGGAAGTTACTCTGGAACAAAAGTTATCCTGTAAAAAAACATTAAAAAATTCTTCAACTCATAACGGCCTCGACCTTTGACTTTCTGATCCCAAAATCAATAGGCTTCTCCCACACCTAAGCTACAAGCCTTGCAAAACCTCGGTCAAGGTGTGTGACCCAGAAATTATATTATCATGAAGAAAAAAAACCCAACTTTTTTCTTCTTGTATTCAGTGACACTGACCCAGAAGATCCAATCTTTGGTGAAGGTACACTGTGAAGAACTGAAGTTTTACATGCAGAAACCTGTTTTCTTTTTCAGTCACAGTAACTATAACCTTTGACCCCAAAATCAAAAACATTTTTCCTTACCCCCCAGTGCAATCCATCTGCAATATTCGATCCAGGTCTGTGGTAAAAAACTAATATTTTTGTGCAGAAACCTTTTCCTTTCATTTGGTCACAGTGACCTTAACCTTTGACCACAAAATCAATAGGTTTTCCATTCTCCATGTGCAATCAATGTAAAAAGTTCAGTCCAGGTAAGTGATGTTGAACTAATGTTCATGTACAGAAAACATTTTCATTCTTTCAGTCACAGTGTACTAAACCTTTTGGCCCCAAAAGTGATAGGCTTATTACTTCCATCAAGAAGAACTTACCTGTAAAATACGACAAAGAAAGCGCTCTAGAACATGTTATTGTGTGAAAAAGGAAAGTTAATAAATAGATTGACAGAATGTTATGTATATCTATATTATATGTATTATTTTCATGAATATAGTTTGTAAAGGTTATTTAGATAATAAGATTTTAAATTCAAATTTTCCCCAAGAACCCTCAGTTTGAACTTTAAAGATGAGTCATTCATGTATAGTGCATAAATCCGTTCATAAAGTTCCAAGGTAGAAATGTATTAATTCATGTAAACATCATGTGATTTGAATGGTGATTGTGAGGTTTTCTGAAAGGCCAGGCTGTCCTAATTTCTGATTAGTTAGTGTAACCCACATAACCATGTTTACAGTTGAGATTGTGAATGAGACATTATTGTGTTTTAGTAACCTATACAAGAAATTTTGCTGGAAAATTAGGTATTCTTAGTAGTAAATACCAGTCTTGGAAGCTACTCAGTTAAATAAAGAAGATTCATTTTATCAAATTTAATCATTAATTGGAATTAAGTGCTTGAACTGTCCAGATTACTCAAATAGCCATTATGAAATTAATGTGAATTCACTTGGAGACTATTTGGATTTATAGCTCTTACAGAATGACTGTGAATACATTTAAAGACATTTTCAGATTAACTCAGTATGATACTTCAGTACATCTGTACATTACTGAACATATTCTGAAACCTTTGTAACTCATTCAGATTACTTTATACTTTTGGATATAATCAAATCTTTAGGACTGTTAAGGATTTCATTCACCATACTGTAAGTTAATGTTACGTTTTCACTTTGTGTTTTAGGGAAATAAATTATATTTTGAATATTACAAAACTTGTTGGTTTTTGTTCTAGATTGAAATCTATTTTAAGACCACAGCATTGTGACAAGGGTCATAATATAATACATCTTCAGAGAAATAAAATGTCTTGGAAATGTCTCAAAATATGGCATGTGGCATGAACTCAGATATTAAAGTCTGATTATTGTATGACAAAACACCACATTTACACCAATAAACATGACACAGACTGCAAACAACTTCAATGAAGTAGCATGTACCAGCATATAGGCTCTGAACTATCCACATGAAATAATAATAATAGTGTATGTTGAAAAACAGTATAGACCCTTATCTACTGGTATAGAAAATTAAATCCATTTTGTTTGCAGCTGACTGCACAGTTTCAAACGAATATGGTACAACTCTGCTTGCTCTCTATGCCATTAATAATGTTCACCTGTAAGATATGAATTGTATTTGGGCATAACTATCAGAATTTATGCTGTTATCTAGCATGATTTCCTGACAGGATATTATACAATTATTACCTAGCTACATATCAAACAGGGTTGATTTATACAAAATCATGTCGACAATATCGACTACATTAGTAATGCATTAAGACAATGTGAAGTCTGTATCTCCTATGCAGGGTTCAGCTACTGCTAATCTGAACTACATGTGCTGCTTGAATTCTTCCAAGATACCATCTGACTGACCTGTCCAATCGAAAAAAATCCCCAAACTTGCAAACATATTTACTAATAATTCTATTATTAGTAACTGTAAACACATACATAAGAATCTATTTATAGATCCTATGCAATTTTACATTCCAAACATTTTAATATAGACCCTATTCATGTACACCAAATCCAACTATGAATAATCACTACAATTTACAATAATGAATAAAAAATTACAAAACTTATAGATAAAAATCATGTACCAGGAGTTTAAAAAAAATATATATACATACAAAACACTAATTTTATGGGGTATAACATTTTACTCATACTGAGAAATTTTATGAAACCAGAGAGTTTTAACATAATTACAGATCAAAATCCTTTAAATCTCTGAACCTACTTTAGATTCTGTTAGTTTGCTCTTCCTCACTCAAGAGAAATATTTTGAAGAGCCATTCCTGAATGGAGCAAAATTAGGCAACATTTAGAATATGCACTGTACATTCAGTCCAGCTACTCAACTAAAATGTGCAGTGACAGAGTGGATCAATTTGAACATAGCTTTTTGATTAACAAATTTTGTCATGACTCTAAACTGGAATTAGATTCTGTATTTCATTATTCTACTAGAAACTCCCTTAGGCAAAATTTGTGTAGTATGAATGGTACCCTACAAAATTCCAGACTTCTGCAGAAAAAGAAGTAATTACATTCCACCATTTTATGGAATCCTTTGAGTGCATTTTGGAAGACAAGCTGTTATTTCCACCATGTATATCTGCCATTCAAATGACAATGATTAGGATGCTTACAATGACTGGCCAGGTAATGTAAATGGTAATATTGCATGTCTGGTGTGGAGTTTCTGTTACTGAAACTGTAAAACTATTGAATTTTTTGTGAAAGAGAAAACATGCTACATGTTATGTTCCTAAAGGACAATGATCAAGTCCCTTACACTTTATCATTAATTAATGATACCTTAAAGCTATATAATAAGGTTTTATAGTTCTGACAATAATTTGTTTCACAAAAGTACAAATCTGATGTCCTAACTCTCACAAATGGATATTTGTGGAACAGTTGTCTGGTAGATTTGTTTTTCTTGCAATTTAGATGGGTTAGGCAGAGAGCAGTTAACAAAGAACTATTTAAGGATGGCCCATTTTACATCAACAAGCTTGATATGGTTATATAAACACTTTATTAACCCATATCCATGTCAAATTTGATACCCATGCCCCAGTCCTGACCACACCCATTTCCATTTCTTGCAACAATTATGATACTGTATTTTGACAGGTATAATGTGCATACAAAGCAAACAACAGAGACCCAGACTGTGTGTTGTTTTAGCGATACTACATTAAGTATGCTTTGTGCCAAGGTAATTAGAGTAATGTTTTACTCAAGGACATGTCATGTTAGACAACTCAGACTGTTCTAATAATAAGATTCTAACACATATTCCTGTCAGTCGCAAGTCTGGCATGCTAACCACTAAACTACCATGGCTTTCAGACCAAAATCTGCAAGTACATAATTTGCTGAGTTTAGGTCTTTTCCCTTGCCATTTATTCAACTTAGGTTATTTCCAGCAACCAGCTAGTACACTTAAATCCACCTATAAATTATGCACTGACAGATCTAGGTCTGTACATGAGGAGAAAGCAATCTAAATACAAGCAATGGATGATCATTTGGGCATTACAACAAGGACCATGGTTCAACAACATTTGTCAGAAGTGGACAAATAGCTATGGGCAATCCTGATATATGACCACTTCAGTTTCCATTTGTTGCTATAATTAGAATGGAGAATCATTTCTTGGGGGCAGAAACAGCAGGAAACAAATTGTAAATCATGTTTAACCATCCTGAAACTTCTGCATATTTTGCTAATTCAGCATGTTGGCCACATATGCTGCTTTTGCTACAGAATAATAGATAAAATATGTCCCTAGCTATTGAAATTCAGATGAGAATATTCCAATAGTCTGGACTAATAATCCTAATACTAAAGTACAATGTATTTATGTCAATGTTATGTATATCTAATTTAACTGTCTGTTAGGTTTTTTAAAAATAAATGTTTTTGGACCATGTTGTTGCTATCTAAAAGAAATGTTATTTTTTAAATTTAGTTCTCTCATCATATTTTAAGGTTTTTTTGTTTGCAAAAGTTAAAAATTCAAAGTATATAATTCTGTGCGACAGTGTGTAATGCATCTATATACATGCACTTTATGCTTAATGTCAGAAATTAATACTTCCAATGTTTGTGTAGTAATATGGATATAGATGTTGTTGTTGTTGGGTTTAACGCCATTTTTGAGCACATGATAAGCTATACATGGCGGCCAATATTAATGGTGGAGGAAGAACCTGGGAAAACCCCGGAAAAAACCACTGGCCCACGAGAAGCTACTGGGAAGCTTTCTCACATACCCACATTGGCCAAATCTGAGACTCAAACCCACACAGACAGAGGTGAGATGGCAGTGATCCATAACGGAGAGCACTTTAGACCACTCGGCCTTTAGGAGTTCCCGGATATAGATGTAAACATAAGATATAATAGTGGCTGGTTTTAATAAATGTACTTTTATGGTTCTAACATTTGATCGAACCACATCTGGGGTGGGAATAGAGGAATGGAAATGGTAAATTATATATGATTTGAGTTTAACAGCACATCAGCACGATTATGGTTGTATAATGGCACTCAAAAGTTAACTAAAAGTTGAAAATGTAAAAACTGCTGAACTCATTCAGGAACAAAAACCCTTCTAAATAAACACTAACATGATTTCCTATAAGAATAAAAAATATAATGTAAAGATGTTAAACTTATTTAAAAAATGCATACAATAAAAAATACAAGTTAAATATTCAAACCTTAAAAAATATAGGGTCAAAATTTGTTTATATTAACTGTATTCTTTTTCCAAGATTTTCTCTGGTGGTGCATATCATCATAACCAAGCTCACATAAAAAAAAAATTGTCTCAGTGTGGAAGATAATACACTCAGCACAAATGTGTTCTACTGTCCATGGACACTTGCACCATATGCATTCTGGTGAAGTTCACCCTTCAGGAGGTATGTATGGGTCACAGTGTCCTACATAAGAATGGCATGATACCATCTCATCTCTGCAATTAGTTGTATATGAGGAAGGCCACTCCAGTGATCAGTTTCATATCAAGAAGCTAGTTTGTAGAGTTTTCATCCACATATTTCGCCATGTAACACGCCTATTTAAATGATACTTGAAGTTGCTTTATAGAATCGTCCACAGCAGAAAATGATGACTACATGGTAGCTTTGGCTGCTTTATCTGCTCTTTTGTTAATCTTAATAACTGAATGTGTCTAGGCAGCCATCAGTACTGATTTTTTTCTCCATATTTTATGAGACAATCTTGTTTCTGTTTGATAAGGGACACAAATGAATTGTTATAATTAAGGTTCTGTATGGCTCTTTGTGTAGAAAGGGTAAAAATTTGAGGGCTTTTTTTGGAGAGTTTTCTATGTAGATTGATCTGAGAATGACTAATTTCTGTGATAAAAACTGAGTCTCTATCCAGTAACTGGCTCAAAATGGTTGCAACAACAGTTGTAACCAGGTTTCCATCTTTCAAACTGCTTACGTACATGTACAATGATGTACGGTCATAACAGGTAACTCTAATTTCACTGAATCAACTACAAAAAAATGAGATGGCTGGACAAAGTCTTTTTCAATTGGCAAGATCAAGTATTTTGCAGGGATTTCAGTAACTATAGACCTTCTGAAATACAGAATTTGCACTACTGGTAAGACTGATGTTTGATGCTTTTGGATGAAGACAAATATGGTGATGAGAGTGAACAGATAAGATATGCATGTACACAATAAATGCTTAGTTAAAATTTATCTTTCTTCATATACCTGTAAACAGAAATTTATCTTTCTTTTTGTATACCTGTAAATACATACTCATCTATTGTTAAGCCAATGCACATAGGTGGAAACAGACATGAAGTCAATCTTTTGAGGTGGCATTCATGGCAACAGCTTTTTGCTTTAAATTGTTTACCATAAGCTCAATTTGCAGGTACTGACATTCTTTAATATAGATGGGACATCTTGCATTATACTTTTCTATATACAGGTGGTCATAACATACAGTTAGTCACTACAGTGGGTTTCAGTATTGTGATTAATCATATACATGTATGTTCGTTACGGATGAACTTTCAACCCATATAATATTAACAGATAAGCCAATGAGAAGATACATCTGTAAGGTCTAACCTCTCATTCTCTCTTGAAAGTTGAAGTTTAAAGCATCACATCTGCTAGAAATACATTAGAATATTTTAAAATAGGCCAATAACAGTAATTACTGAGCTCTAATACACTGTTATTAAATAAAATAGGGTTTGCTGTATGGTTATCCCAATGTGTGATATGATTCACTCACATCAATTCATGACACAATAAGATTCAGCCAGGATAATGTCAAACACTGAACTTCACAACCTGCTACAGTGGCCTTTTCCACAATAACAATGCAGTCATTACAATGATGAGTTTATTGTAGTGAAAAGAAGATCTGATAGGCACCTATCAAGGCTCATGTTCATGTTCTTAGTGCCCTTTAGAATTCCCATTCGATGTATTTTCAGTTTTAAATGTAAACTCTCATTTCATAGTGGAGACAGCATTCTTATTAGAAATATAATAATGTTCCAAATGACATTTATTACTTACACATGAAAGAAGCAATCCGTCTCTCTCTAATTAAAAGAATAACAGAACATGACTTCATATCTGTATTTGTCAGATCACTGTTATGTATAAAAGTATTTCATATGCACTGAATTACAAACAGCAAGCACCCAGATCTGCTATCACATAATGTGCAAGAAGTTTATTTATGTCTGCGATACTGATTCTACTTGTGATTTAAAACCAAACGCCATGATCTAGGACTGCTATCACATAATCGGCAGGAAGGTCATTTAGGTCTGTGCTATTGGTTCTACACCTGGAGTCATACAAACAGTGTACACCCAGGTCTACAATCATACAATATGCATTATCATCTGGGTATGTGCTGTGGGTTCTACTCCTAATGTCGTGCAGTGTACACATCCAGGTCTGCTAGTGCAATATCTACAAACATCAGGGCTGGGTCAATTCTGTTTGCATCTGGACAAATATGACAAATGTTTCTATTGGTATCCAAAAAGTCTGTTTGGAAAATGCATTAGCCAATAATTCATAGTAGCAATATTCAAAATAATGACTACCAGATCAGAATAACAGTATGTATGCATGTATATAAAAAAATTATACATGTATTAGGGTTTAAAAGCGCATCAACATAATAGTGGCTATATGGTGCCAATTACCATAAAAGTAAAGCTCAGAAATTAGGAATTGCAATAAAACATGGAAGATAAAACCTTCCGAATAATCTTACGAAGTTCTACAATATAAAAGTTAAAATGTTAAGATTTTGTAAAATGTATATAAAATAAAACTTAAAGGTGAAAAATACAAAATCTTTATTAAAAAAATGTGGAATAATAATAAAGAGTAAAATATAAAATGCAAAATCAAGTTCAAGACAAAATGAAATCCTCTACATTGCCACCAATCCCTTTCCAAACAAATATAGTCAGTGGCAGTTATATGAGACTGGGGAATAAGGTACAGTCAAACCATCATTTCCAGTTGAAATACTAGTAAATATTTCTCCTAAAATACAGTGACTAGTTCCCTTCTGAAAAAAAAGAACCCATTCTCAAAATTGACCCCTTATAACAAAATCTTGGGTCTGCCCAGGAGAAAAAGGCCATAGTTGCAATATGGTGCATTTAGTACACATCATTGCTAAGGTCTATGATAACCCCATTGCCCCTACATGCCTTAATCAGGATAAGACTGGTTTTTTTTTGTAAGAATTGGATCGAATAATGTCATGTCTGCTATTTACATGAGGTATGTACACCGACGCTACTTCCTTATGAACCAAGTGAAGTTCTCTTAACTTGATTCAAGATAAAACCTGAGGATTCAAGAAGCAAATGTATAGAAAATAATGGCTTAAAAACTCAGTATTTTCACAAGTGGCAAAGCTACAAGTGAAAATACTTCAGTTTCTCACCAACAATGTGAAATATATGTTATTTACATGGAAAAAGAACAATTTTTTTATATTTTATGCTTGAAGATATTGGCAACTAAAGTGTTTAACTCTTTGAAATAACAGATTTCTTAAGTTATCTAGCACAACAATGTCAGATCTTTGCATTTATACCATCACATTGTTTTTTATATTAGCAAAGAAAATTTCAATAGTAAGATAAATTTATTTCCAAATAAATTAAAAAAGCACATAATTTCTTTTTTTTTTTTAAACCAGTGGTTTTTTTAACCTGGTACTCCTGCATATATTATCTACACTGTGTGATTTTAACCTGGTAGTCTTGCCATGATAATAAACATACTGTGTGATTTTAACCTGGTAGTCCTGCCATGATATTAAACATACTGTGTGATTTTAACCTGGTAGTCTTGCCATGATAATAAACATACTGTGTGATTTTAACCTGATAGTCCTGCCATGATATTAAACATACTGTGTGATTTTAACCTGGACAAGCAAGTGACAATTTGGTCAATGAAATTTCTTGTCATAAGGCTATCGGTATCTATTGAATGCAGTGCAAAAAATCATTCTGAGTATATGTACTCGAATGATTTATCAACATTATTTCCATTGGAAAATCCACTAATTCATGGATTTTAAGCACTAAACCTAAAATGTGATATTGCAGCTACACTGCCATAGGACTTTAATTTCAAACAAAAAATATCCTACATTTGCATTATGAGAGTG
Organism: Sinohyriopsis cumingii; assembly: GCA_028554795.2. NCBI lineage: Eukaryota > Metazoa > Mollusca > Bivalvia > Unionida > Unionidae > Sinohyriopsis > Sinohyriopsis cumingii. Next base: position 727,504 of record JAPYKE020000069.1, on the reverse strand, counting down.
ATTAACTATTAAGATTGAGAAGGCTCCTGTTCCTACTTTTGTAAATCTTGTATTAGGAATGCTCACTGAAGTGCATGAAATATTAATGGGTTACAATATATTCTGCATCATACTATCCAACCAGTCATCATAGACACCTTTAATTTATCATACTGTCCAACCAGTCATCATAGACACCTTTAATGTATCATACTATCCAACAAGTCATCATAGACACCTTTAATTTATCATACTATCCAACCAGTCATCATAGACACCATTAATTTAAAAATGCCTATCTAAAAAAAACTAAGTCCTTCCAACAATATAACCCTTTAACAGTATTATATTATAGGGCTAAATTTAGTTATTTCAGTTGCTATGGTATTTATACAAGTTTTAGAAGAGAAGATATATTTGTGTATAAATTTTCTAAATTCTCTCCATAAATTTAATAATAGTATGTCTATGATAGAGGAATAGCTCTACAGTTAAATTTAGAGGCTGAGATTTGGGGTGAACACAATATTATCAACAACTACTCAAATGTAATGGTGTCAAGTTATAGTGCTGAGAAATTGAAACAAAGAAGGCATTATGGCAGTTGGATGATGTGTTTGTAAAGCTAATTAAAATCAATTATAGCAAGTTTGCCTTAATACTTAAACATTAAAATTAGCGACCAGTTGAAGGGAAATTTGAATCTCTTTTAGTAGGCATAAAGTGCTTAAAATAGAGTTGGGTAGTTAAAATTTGAATTAATTTGCTCATAAGGATAAAGTTTACAAGTAATTTCCTATTCAATATAATATTTTTGGAAATTCTAACATAAAGTATCAGTGGGAAACGAGTGTATATGGAGAGTATATATATGGCTTTATTTTGGATTGCATAATTTAGATTCTGTGCATTTTGATATGTAGATCAGAGTTAGATAAAGGGTCTGTACGTTACACAATCAGACCAGAAGTTTAGTTCTAGAAATGGTCTTCAGGGAATGCTCTCTAAAGTCCACTAGGATTGTTTATAAGCCAGGTCAAACATAGTGCAGGGTATACCATGAGCGAAACAGAGGACACAGTAGCAGCTGACCTGGACATGTCTTCAACTCCCAGTCCAGAAGAAAATTACATAACGATGAGAGCAAAGAGGACATAGAAGCAGAGGAAGAAGAAGAGGAAACTGACCCCCTAATCAATAAGTACAAAGAAATGGGCCTAGCACCAGCGATGGAAGATGTAAAGAAAGCAGGACATTTCACTAACGCTGTGAAATACATTGCCATTCAATATTTGTAAACCTACAAGACAAATCCTGCCCAATGGTATTAGGGGGTCAGGATACTCACGCAGTACTACCACCATGCCTATTCCAGTTATCCTCTCTGGCAACTAGTAGAAGCTGCAGAATTCGTGTCCACCCTGCACCAATACGCCTTCCCGCAAATTAAAGGACAAGATAGACAAAATGAGGAAAAGGTCAAGATTGCAGAGGACCGCCGTGGCACCTTCTAGCCACAAAAATAGCCCTACTAAGAGCTCCAATTGCCTTTTATATTTAGGGAACCATTTTGGCATGGTATCCCATTTTGATACAACTATATTTACACAAACCTGACAAACTGGACTGCCACATCAAAACTTAAAACTCTTTATGACCTAATAGTGACTAAACTTTTTATATGTTGCTTAGACATATTAGTTAAATAAGACAATTAAGGCATTTTCATTAAGTACACTATGTACTAGAATTAGACTGATTTGCTTAGAAGGAGGAAATTTTTTAGACTTGCTGGATTTGATCTAACTACACAGGTGGCTAACACAATATTGGTATTTTTTTATTGTCCATTAGCAAAACTGGACTAGATTTGAAATAAGTACGGGCTGGCATTTTTTGTGAGTACACAACATCCATGGCTGGCTTTCCGAGACCCTTCTTCCTGACCTCATTTGGACATCGTACCATTGACAGAATGTGGGACCATTTCCACCTGTCAAAAAACCAGGTGTCCTAATGTGACATCATCGCTGCCAACCAATTGTAGCGGACGTTACATACTGCTTGGGTTGACACCTGGTGCGTTGAATTGCAACTTAATTCCAACTTTTCAATCAAGAGTGTGTGTTGGGTTCATTCCCACTCATGACGGCCCTACATTCAGGTCGTTAGGGATTAATTAGTCCCACGATCTGATGGCCAAATTAATCAGTGTTCTTTGAACACATAAAAGCCTGGGGGGGATGAGGCACTAATTCCCTCCCCAAGGAGTAATTAAACATCCAGCTGTGCTGGAATAAAGGTCGAACATGTCCGAATGGGTGCAGTCGACGTTAATTCAACATACTTACTTACTTACATGCAGGGTATACAGTAATATCTATACCACAAGAAATTCTAGGCCCCAAAAATTAGAGCATACTTGATGGTCCAACACCCAAGACCATCAAGGGCCGCTACACAAAGTAGCAAAACTATAATCAACTTCAGGAAAGAAGGACCCCAAATTAGCAACTACAAGGTGGTCTGAACACCAACGACCATCAAGCCCAGCAGCACAAGGCTGCAAAAAAAACAATGACAATTTAGACAAGTAAGACCCTAAAAACAGAATCCTTCATATAAGGTGGTCTCAAAAGTCCAAGACCATCAGGACCAGCCACACAAGGTGGCAAACTTTATTAAAAACTGTCACCTCAGATACCACTCCTAAGCTAGTTCTAAACTCAAAACAGCACAGAGTTTTTTCAAAATTGTGACGGACGACAATTTAGACCAGATACCCTGAAGTCTAGGAGCACCGACCTGTGAGCTTGGAGCCACCTTTCTACCTAATCCTTCCTTTCCATGGCCAGACACCAAAATAAATAGCGTGCAGTGCACGCCCTTAATACTACTGAGAATTCAGTACCAACATATGAGTGTGTGATGGGTCTATTTCCACTCATACATACCTAAATGCAGCTAAGTAGTAGCGACTGAACAGGTCGAGAGTGTTTTGGGTCTATTCCCACTTGCCATCAAGCCCTCCATTCAGGCAGTTAGGGGCTAATCTTAGTACCACTGCCTGACGGCTTCAATCAAACAGTGCTCCGTGAGGACATAAAAGTCTGGGGAAGTGGCTTGCATTCCTTCCCCTAGGAGTAATCAAACAGCCTACAGTGTAGGCATAAAACAGTGGTACATGCATGACTGTGTGAAAACCACTTAAATCTAAATTAAGTAAGTGCAGGGTATTATGATGAACATCTTAATTGGGGACACCACATAAATGACCTAATAAATAGATGCAATAAGGATATAAACTTATTAAAGAACCTTAAAGGAACCACATGGGGATTAAATCAAGAAATGCTCTTAACACTATACAGGGCATTAATAAGATCTAAACTGGACTATGGGTGTCAAATATAAAAATCAGCTACACATAGACACCTTACAAAATTAGACCAGATACAAAGAAAAGTGGTAGTCACTTGTACCAGTGCCCTGCTGTCTGTATCCTGTGCTGAGCTCCAAATCCTAACTGGAGAACTGCCCCTACACCTAAGAAGGCAGGAATTAACCCTAAGATATGCAGCTAGAGTAACTATCCACCCCATCACCCACCCCACCCGTATAGCCATCAATAAATACAACACACCTTTCAGTAACAAACGAGTAACTACCGTCCCTGCAGGGAAGCTTATACACCAATTGATTAACCAACTACCAATTGAAAATTACCAAGCCAAATCGACAACAAACTACAACACAACACCACGGACCAATATCGAACCATCAGTTAACACAAAAAATACAGAATTTGGCAAGAAAACAGACCAGGAACTAAAACTTAAAACAATTATCTCAACTGAAATTATGACAAAATACCCTAACTCAATTAAAATATACACTGATGGGTCCAAAATATCAGAGCCCCCCAGAACAGCAGCAGCAGTGGTAATACCTGAGCTGAACATTAAAATGGGCAAAAGACTATCTAACCACTGCTCTATTTACACAGCAGTATTCTGGGCCATCCTAGAAGCCCTCAGATGGATTAAGGACAACAACATACCCAAAACAGTGATTATAAGTGATTGCTGAGCGCCATAACATCTATACTAAATAATCCTAAATCAAGCGAAAATTTCCTTTAGGCAAACATACTTATTAATTAAAGAATTATATAACAACAAATCGAATTCATGTGGATACCATCCAATATTGACATTCAAGGAAATGAGTTAACTGACCAAATGGCGAAACAAAAAATAAATGAACCAACTCATATAGCCATTAATTACAGTGTCAGAAAACTCCTAAGCATAACCAAAAACTTTATTGATAGCAAATGGCAGGAATACTGGAACCAAAACACCAAAGGCAGGAAACTATACTCTATTCTAAAAGATATCAACAGGAATAAGAAACCAGCTAAAATCAACAACAACAAGCAAAACACCATAACTAGGATCTATACTGGAAAAAAAAAATTGGCCAGCAGCTTTGGGCAAAACATAGGACCCCAACCCCACAACCCAAACTGCTACCACTGCCAGGTTCCAGAAGACCTATCACATCACATATATTCAACACCTGCCATAAACTAAAAAAAGGAAGAACCAAACTAAAAATGGAGCAAAAGAAGAGTGGATCCACGGAAACATATCCAGTAACCCTAACATCAATCTCACCTATATAAATATAATTAACTTTATACATGAATCTAGGTTACAAAACAAAATATAAAATCAAAATTACATAATTCAATTGTTATCAACTAGGAGACTGGCTAATAAACCAAACATAAGGACCAATAAGATCAGATGCCTTTGACCTGTCTTAATGACCCGAGTTTTCGGCAAAGAAATCTATCTTATCCAAATACTTTTCAATCCAAACCACTCCTTTCCACTTTCTCTAAATAATACTTGACAAACCTAGCATGCACGTAACACCACTAAAAAAAATACCTCTGAGAATAGCCGAATGTAACAGTAATGTCTATACCATGAGAAATTCAAGGCCCCCAGAATTAGAGCATATAAGGTGGTCCAATACCCAAGACCATCAGGGCCCGCTACACAAAGTAGCAAAACTATAAACAACTTTAGGAAAGAAGGACCCCAAATTAGCAACTACAAGGTGGTCTGAACACCAATGACCATCAAGCCCAGCAGCACAAGGCTGCAAATAAAACAATGATAAATTAGACAAGTAAGACCCTAAAAACAGAATCCTTCATATAAGGTGGTCTCAAAAGTCCAAGACCATCAGGACCAGCCACACAAGGTGGCAAACTTTATTAAAAACTGTCACCTCAGATACCACTCCTAAGCTAGTTCTAAACTCAAAACAGCACAGAGGTTTTTCAAAATTGTGATGGATGACAATTTAGACCAGATGACCTGAAGTCTAGGAGCACCAACCTGTGATCTTGGTGCCGCCTTTCCACCTAATCCTCCCTTGCCATGGCCAGACCTCAAAACAAACAGCGTGCAGTGCATGCCCTTAATACTGAAAATCCAGTACCAAACATATGAGTGTGTGATGGGTCCATTCCCACTCATACATATCTAAATGCAGCTTAGTAGTGACGACTGAATAGGCTGAGTGTGTGCTGGGTCTATTCCCACTCGCCTTCAAGCCCTCCATTCAGACAGTTAGGACCTCTTGTAAGGTCCACTGCCTGACGGCATTAATTAAAAAGTTCCCTCTGAACACATAAATGCCATGGGGAAGTGGCTCCAATTCCTTCCCCTAGGAGCAATTAAATAGCCTACTGTGCAGGCATCAAGCAGAGGTACATGCTCGAAAGAACGCAAACCTCTTTAATCCAACATAGATAGATAGATAGTGCAGGGAGAAAGATAAGAACTCAGAAAAGGAAATGGACAATGAAGAAGGGATTACACTTGAGCAACACGCAGAAGAGCTGGGTTTACAAGAAACTCTGACTGACCCCAAAAAGGCCAAGAACTTTATTAGCTCTGTAAAGTATACGGCTTGGAGATCACTCAGAATGAAGACTAAATCCAGCCCTCAGCAGTGGCTATTTGCTCAGCGAATCCTATCACAGTACTACCCAAAAAACCTACCAGGAATACCCGCTAACTATCCTTGAGGACTATGCTACTGTACTCTAAAATATGTCTGGGTATGAGGCATTTCCCACAGAAAGATATGAGGAGCAACACACAGCGGCAGAAACATGGGACTATAAGAATCACTGGAACACCTTCAGGCTGCTGACTTAAAAGCATTTTTTAGGGATACCAAATTGCCTCTTATTCAATAAAATCATTGTGTATTCCAACTTTATCCTTTCTCCACTGCTTCAAAATTCAAACCTTTTTAACCTAACAGTGACAAAACTCTTTATATGTTGCTCAGACATTAGCATTCAGAAATCAGTAGGGACTTTACTATGTACACTTTGTACTAGAATTATTAAACTGATAGGATGTAGGAAATTATTTATAACTTGTTTAATATGACTCAATTGCACAGGTGGCTGACACAATATTGGCACTCTTTATTGTCCATTAGAATAACTGGACTAAAATTTGGTTAAGTACGGGCTGGCGTTTGAGGGTTCTGTGCGTTTGCACCTGCTGCTGGGAACCTTTCCTCCATTGCCTCTCCTGGTCCTCCTGTACCTTTGATGGAGATGTGGAACCATTTCCACCCTTCAAACCAGGTGTCCTGATGTGATGTCATCATAGCAACCATCAAACCAGGTGTCCCGATGTGATATCATCATAGCTACCAATCGCAATGGGCGTTGCATACTGCTTGGGTCAACACCTGGAACAGTCGATTGCTGACTGGAATCCAACTCTTTTTTAACCATGAGTGTGTGTTGGGTCCATTCCCACTCATGAAAGCCCTTCATTCAGGTCATTAGGGACACCTAGTCCCACGACCTGATGGCTAAATTAGCAGTGCTTCGTGAGCACATAAATGCCTGGGGGATAAGGCTCTAATTCCTTCCCCCCGGAACAATTATCAGTATGCTGTGCGGACATAAACCAGAGGCACATGCACTCCATGAAAATGCCTCTTTAATCAAAGTAATCAATCAATCAATCAGTGCAGGGAGTCATTCATTCCATTTGATTCATTAATCATTTCAGTCAGGAGACTTCGGCCAGTGAACATCAAAGAGCACTAAACTCTAGCATCCACATGCGGCCAGGAAAACACCATCTGGAAAGAAGAGAGAATGAGACACCAGCCCTACAAGGACTATTGTAGCTGTGGACAGCAAAGATTATTGCTGAATTAGTACACTGGGGGAAGCCATTTGACTGGGAGAAAGATAGCAGTTTACTTGGGTGCCATGGAAGGAAAAATATTGGAGTGACAACTAGGGCTATGATGGATTGGCATGATGGGAGCATGAGAAGTGTAAAGCTCGAGTGTCCATGTGTGGCTATGCCAGCCACTTGGAATAGGAGCATGAGCCACCAGCAATACAAAGACCTCTATTTGAAGGGGACAGCAAAAAATTAATGCAGAAAAACTGGAAGCAGTAAGTTTGAGCATCCATGTGTGGCCAGGCCAGCCATTGGGAATGGAGAGCACTGAGCCACCAGCCCTACAAGGACTGTTGTTTGCCGTGGACAGCATGAATTACTGCAGAATCACTCCACTGAAGCCAATCCAGTACTGCTGCACTCCAGAAACTCGACATGAAAAGGTCGAGCTATGTGCCAAAATTGCCTAAGTAAATTACTATGCAGTTTCCATTTTGGCTTGGAAACTGCTTTTGACTATCCATATCTCTATTTATGGTTCTAATTTAACCATTTCGATACCATCAAAATTTTATATTACCATTCTTGAACAGTACAATACGTGATACAAATGATACGAGTCATTTAGACTTAGATGATTGGTCTTGTTTAGCATAAGTATGTACACTTTGTACACTAAATTCCAACCTCAATTAAGAATGATTTAGGAATTTTTTTAACTTATTTGATTTGATTAATTGCATGGGTGGCTTACACATTATTGGTTTTTCATATTGTCCATTAACACAACTGGACTTGATTAAGTACAGGCTGACGTTTCGGGGCTCTGTGCATATGCACCTTCTGCCAGGTCCCTTCCCCCCTTGCCTATCCCGGACATTTGCACCATGATGGAGATGTGGAACCATTTTCACCCATCAAAACTCAGGTGTCTCAAAGTGACATCATAGTCACAACCAATCACAACGGGCATCACATTCTGCTTTGGTAGACACATGGCTAGGTTGAACAGACTGAAATTTTCCATCTTTAAACATGAGTCCATGTTGGGTTCATTCCCACTCATGAAAGCCAGACATGCAGGTCATAAGGGACTGTAATTAGTCCCATGACCGAAAGGCTTAATTAAATAGTGCTCTATGCGCACATAAATGCCTGGGGGATGTTGCTCAAATTCCTTCTGCCCAGAATAAGTAAATAACCTGCAGTGCAGGCATAAAAAAGTGGCACATGCACAATGTGCGAAAGCCACTTAAATGCAATAGTCAAGTCAGTGCAGGGAGTCATTTAGATGCGTGAAGTCGAGCTAGTGAGCACACCGCAATGGAATCAATTAACAACGACATGGTGCACTGCCTGCCAACCAATGCAATTATTCCTACTTCAGCACTATGAGCAATTAGAGCCCTATTTAAGGCTAACCAGACAGCTGGAGCCTGAGAGCTGGAATGAAAAGAATTACTTTACTTCTTTTCTGGAGTAAAAGTGAAGGGACGAACCAATATATTGCTAACCCTGGGGATAGTGGCGAAGGTAGACGGAACATAAATAGAAAGTGCAAGGAGAAGAGGAAAGCGGTCTTATTAAAGACTATGAACCACTCTACTGCATTGACTGGAACTCTACCGGAAAGTCAACGACCCCCAGAACCGATCAAAGTCACTACTCTGAAACCCAGATAAAACCAATAGGACGGCAGGTAAACAGCAAAAATGTGGAAATACAGACTGAATGCAGTATCCCTATTTCTGACTCAGAGGGAAGCAAAGATAAAGAACAAGCTGAAACGGAAGAGCAATGCTGACGAAGTAGTAAACCTAGAAGTATCAGAGTTCCACTTCTGCTTGTGACTTATTTCCCCATAGGCAAGTACATCAGTTGGGTGCTACTACAGTTACCTTAAATATTCATGTACAAGACATGTCCAACTGCATACAACACAGACCCTGACTTGTAAACACGTCATGCAATGGCAGATAAGAGTTTATGTTGTTGGTTCTACTGATTAGATCTAATGACATGCACAGACCCAGATCTGCTTGTGCATTATTCAATATCAGATCTGGGTCTATTCTGTTTGAAGTTGGATCTGACTTATAATCTAGTACATACAATACCTGTCTAGTTCTTAAAAATAAAAGAAACCTGCTACAGAAAACATGGACCTGTAACCCCATACATGTATATAAATGCTCACCAAGAAAATAAAAACATAAATACATGTGAACATCATCCAGTTTATAATGGTGATAGTACTACATGTAATTTATGGAAGGTTATACAATTCTTAAAGGATATTATTCTAGTTAAGATCTGTACACTTGTATCTTTCCCTTATGAATAGTGTATCTTTATTTATACAGTACAGTGTAACCTGTCTTATGCATGCAATTCTTGGAAGTTACAAACATGACCTCTTAAAACAGGTGGCTCATCAACAAAGATCTATATAAAAAAACTGGCTGTCCAAGCCAGGTGATTGCTTAGTAGGGGTGACCTGTATGGTAGGCTTGATTGTAGATGGTTATTTTTTGTAGTTTTTGTTGATTTTTTGTTGCTGTTGCTGCTGTATTCACAACTGATCTGTCTTCATCTGCCAAATAAGATGACGATACAAATTGTATAACATGATAAATATTGTAAATATTATAAATTTACAACTGGGATTTAGTATCTTATAGAGAAGAGTGTGAAACTAAAACACAGAGAAAGTGTTAAGCTCAAATCATGGAATCTGCCCAAAACAAACCTAATATATAACATGTTGGCTATATTCTCTCTTAAAAACTAGCAATTACATTTCGTAATGAGGTGCTGATATAACAAGAGTTATCTACTTATATACTACTTATGGTAAACTTTATTTCTATGGTAACATAAAAAGTACTGAAATGTAGAAGCTTATTAGTATGAAAAGATACCTTGTTGACATGTGTACCAAGTTTGGTTGAAATGCTTTGAACTTGTGCACTGGATACAAAAATGTTCATAGACAGAGATAGCAATAGTCATATCCCCTCCCTCCAATATTACATAGTGGGGTAGACAATGAAGATAGTAAGAAAGATTTAATCATTCCATTAGAAATAATCTGAGTCACTCAAATCAGTGTACTTGTTGTTATCAGAGCATGGTACACTGTACCATGCTAGTCATTCCATTTAATTAGGATCTGACAGTTTTGGTAAATTTCAGTACAAGTAAAAGCCATTGATAAAGGGACTCAGAAATGTCACAGATCTGAAGCTTTGCTCAAAACTGGATCCTTCAAAATCAAGGCAAATGCCTTCCAACTATTCAGAAGTTATGTGATGGAAAACAGAAGCCTGAATTGCAAATTTAAACATCATCATCAACAAAAAATTTAATCATTATTATCAACAACTTTATCAATATTTATTAAAAAATTTCAGTGTATATTCCAAGTCTTGGTCTTTATAAGTTTTATGAATTCATGTCCTGACCTCATATGCTGACATGTCCTGAACTTATTCAGGGAAGTATGCTGATGCATGTTGGTTTCAAAGATAAGATATTAATAGTAAATTGCACAACTCAAGGTCACTTTCAGTCCAATTTTTATCTTTGCAAGTGTATCAAGTGTATCAGCTATTATCTATCATAGTCTTAATCCCAAATTTAGATTTGCTGCATGAAAATGTATAAAGTACTACAGCTATCAGCATGTATTCCACCAACCACGGTAGCCAGTGCATATGTTGCATTGTCATGCATTAAGCACATTCTTAAATGCAAACAGCAGATGAATAGGTTAAATAAAAATGTGTCCATACAAAACAGATGTCCCCACTAATACAATACTTTTTTAAAAATATTTGTTGTAATGGCACTTTGCACAAATTGTTGACCATATCAAGGTGAGGAGCTGGGAGTCAAGTGTCTTTCTTAGGACACACCTATGCATCCAACCCAAGCTGACCTTGGCTGGTAATGAACCTACAATATTTGGATTTGTGATACAATGCTACTGAATGAATTCCAAGTTAAGCAGGGACCTACACTAATTAAAATTTTGTTGGAAAATGGTGAAAGTCAAACTAAGCTGAGATCTTAATGAAAACCCTCATAACAAATCTGATTGCAATTCATGAAGTTCTTCAAAATTTCAATGAGGAATGAAATTCTTTAAGGATGAAGCCATGACGTATGCCCCTCCATAGATACAGAAGAGATATGGTCACAGCCCTGTAGACCTGTCAGGCAGTTAGACATGTTTTAGGAGTAATGCGAGGATGGTCTATCCAAATGATGAATCAGGTGCCTATTCAAAGATCTGTTTACTTCCACAATCTGGGAGAAATTGACACTGTTCAATCAATTCTTTTTATATTAAGTGCTTTCTTAAAAAGTAAAAATCAGTCACTTCACACCAAATTTGTAAAATCTAGGACTCCGCAAGAGCATGCAAGGATAATAAGAAACTGGCTAAGATAATAAGAAAATGCTAAAATAAGAAACTGCTTATCAAGGAAATGGACTGATTAATTTGCTCCTTTAACTTTTGGACAAATTAAAGTTATACAGTCAATTCATTACTTGAAAAAGTCCTTGTTAACCCCACCCCCAATTCCAAAAAATACAAAATATTGACATGAAGCATGACATTTAAATACTGCATTCACAAATTGGATTGACCATACTACACTTTTGCTAGTGCAGGGAATACTTGAGTGTAGTTCCAGTCGACATATGCTGGTGTTATATTCTGGCACTACACCACACTCATCAGATGTAAATTACATTCAAATCTACATGCAATTTTTCTTATAGTTTCAAAGGAGGTGGTTAGGCAACTCCAATACAAGTCTTAGACTCTGCTGTACCGTGTAACTTGGGCCTGACTCAATCTATAACACCTACATATTAAACAGTATAGTAGCATATAAATCAGTGACAGGTACACAGGCATACTGTATGTGCTTGCTTAAATCAAGTCCAACTGCAAACTGTACAGACCCCGATCTGCCAGAGCTTTAGTGCTGGCTATAAGTGCAAACAACATCATTTACCTAAGAATTTTAAATGAAAAAAAAAATCTGAACATTCATGCAATTGCATGAAAATCTTTCGGCTATTGGATAAAAACAATTTTGGAATTTTCAGAATTCTTAAAACTTTTTTTTTCTGATTACCCTCAATTCCATGATGCTGTTGCAATTGAAATGATCAAGAACTGACAGTAATATGTATTTTAAATGGTTTTACTCATATAACAGATTGCATGTCATTGGTATGACCTATATTACTAGGATTTTAGTTCAGTGCTTTATGATATAGATAGCTTGTATCCCATTAAACAGGATGGTAATTTACACATGTACGGTCATTACAGCCCACTTTGTACTTGATAGTGAAAATCGATTGATATCTTCAACTTAAGTCTGATTTACAAGATGAAGGAATGTAAATAAGTTTTGTAATTTATCAGCGTTCTTTTTTTGCAAATGTCAGCTGCAAATGTCCAAGACAGGCTTATTCATATTATTCATTTTATTTTTAGGCATGATGGTGAAGAAAGAAAAACTTAACCCGATTCAAATAATTTTAAGTTTACTTGGTTCAAAAGAATGTTCATAAAATAGCACAACTACGAAATTTGTTTTGAATGAATATCTCCAAATGTCATGACACTAAAACTGCAATCTTTGACTACTGGCACTGGAATATCTCCAAATATCATGACACTAAAACTGCAATCTTTGACTACTGGCACTGGAATTTCTCCAAATGTCATGACATTAAAACTGCAAACCTTTGACTACTGACACTTGAATATCAACAACATTTTGACAGATGTTCTTCTTGAACTCAGTATTTTATGTGAAAATGGCAGGACATTTTGACATTTTACCAAGAATTATATAGAAGATGCTACTAAAAAAAAAAGGCCCACAGAGACCTGGTATTGCTTGCATAGCTAACAGTTATAATAGAGATTATCCTATGAAAGAAAGTATAATTGTAAATCATTTTTCAAAACCGCCATTGTAAAGCCTCTGCTGAAGAAACCAACACTCGACCATAACATTTTAAAGAACTACTGCCCAGTTTCTAATCTCCCATTCATATAAAAAATCTTAGAAAAGGTTGTTCTATCCCAACTTGTATCTCATCTGAATTCAAACAGTCTTTTTATCAATGTACAATCTGCATATCGCCCTTGCCACAGTACTAAAACTACTCTTCTAAAAGTAGTTAATGACATTCTCTCTGCTTTGGATAACGGAAAGATTACAGTCCTCACCCTCCTTGATTTGTCTGCATCATTTGACACAACAGACCATGATATATTACTTCAACATCTCCGGCATGTATTTGGCATTTATGATACAGCCTACTGTGGTTCAAATCCTACTTGGTCAGCAGGACACAAATTGTGTCTGCAAATGGAATACAGTCCAGCCCAGCTAATCTATGTTGTGGTGTTCCACAGGGGTCTACTCTTGGACCTGTTCTGTTCATTCTATACACTAAGCAGCTCTCAAGCGTCATAGATCATCCTCCAGTGTCTCACCAATTGTACGCTGACGACACCCAAATATACAAATCAAGCCATCCAACTGAAGTTGGTGCCACCATCCAAGGTGTATAGAGGTGCATTTCTGATGTGAAATCATGGATGACATGTAACAAGTACAGATGAATGATGATAAAACTGAGGCCATTCTGATCAAAACACAAAGACTTTCTCAGTCATATCCTTTACCTCAAACAATAAATATCAGTAACACCAACATTAAATTCACACAGTCAGTATGAAACATAGGTGTCACCCTGGACAGTACTCTTACACTGCACCAACATGTCATGAACATAAGCAAGGCTGCATATCTTGAGCTGAGACGCATTAGCTCAATTCGCAAATATCTTTCAGTTGATGCCACTAAAACACTTGTATGTTCATTAGTACTTTCAAGACTGAACTATTGTAACTCAATTCTGTCTGGTTCATCTCAACATCTACTTCAGAAACTTCAAAAGGTTCAAAACACAGCTGCTCGAATCATATTTAGAGTACCACAATCAGAGCACACCTCCCCGCTGCTCTGTACCCTACACTGGCTACCCATTCGATCCAGAATCAAACACAAAATTTGTTCTCTGTGCTATGTTTCACTGACAGACTCCAGTCCAACATATCTATCCGACCTTACCCATATGTATACACCAGCAAGATACTTACGCTCCTCTTCTGACATTCGTAGACTCATTATTCCCACTATGAAAATGATGTCATATGGACAATTCATATGGACAATGATCTTTTGCATACCAGGGTCCAGCAACATGGAATGAATTGCCCACTGAACTTAGACACAAAGACACAGCGATCCCATTCAAGAGTGCTCTTAAAACTCACTTATTTCGACTGAACAAACTTAAAGACCTAATAATGTTCCCTACCTTAAATATTTACAGCATGGTTTTATGTTTTCTAATTTCATGGTGTTTGTTTTCTGTAATAATATCATTATATATGTTTTTTTATGTTATGGGTGTTGTCTAATGTTGTAATGCGCTTAGAACTTCTAAAGATTAGGCACTATACAATGTCCTCATTATTATTATTATTATTATTATTATTATTATTATTATTAAATGTACCTACCAAACTTCAAATGTCATTTATTGGCAACAAATATGGAGGATACCTGATGAAACAATTCTGCAAAGTCATATTAAAACTGTCTCACTCATTCTCAAGAGGAAGTTGAATAACTGTTCTTCACCTGGTTGCTATAGAAGCCTCACCATTGACATGGGAGCCACTCTGGACACAAGTTTGATAAAGGATATTCCTGTGTACATTTCTGCTAAGCTGGATTAAAACTAGCTTGGCTGTTCTGCAGAAGAAGTTGATTACATCTCTCCCTTGATGACTCAACCTGCACACAATAAAAGTCCAAAAACAGAGACCACATAATAAACGATGGCTCTAGTTACAGAGGGACCTGGATCCCCACTGGATTTGGAGAAAAAACTGAAGGGAGGCTACTTAATGGCTGAATACTTGTCTTAAAATTGTGCTGGGAATAATTGTCAAGAGCTTTTTCAAATGAAGAAGTTGGCTTTTTTATATAAATTTTACATTTATTTTCAAGAGAAGCGAACATAGCTTGAAAGCATAAGGTATCTGCATCAATATCATGTAATTTGTTGATACCAATATAATGATTTGTTTGAATTTATTTGCTTATATTTGCATGAATTTGCTTGTTTAAATCCAAAAATCAATTCTCTTGATATAACTGTGTTTGAGTTCATCGATCTGAATTCATACAATGATCTTCTTTATATAAGTCTGATGAATTGTTTGAATTTGTCGTCTTGATTATTATAGGAATTAAAGAATTTCATGCATTACTTTAGTTGATATGAATTACAAGAATCCATGTAAATTCACCGATCTTATATGATTTCATGTATGATAAAGACTTAGTTAAGCCATGTAATGAATTTCTTTCATTCATTTGTTTAATGGAGATGAAAACGGAACTGTCATGTCTCATGTGATGTTAATGTGATTAGTGATGGAATAGCCATTAGGAAGTATGTTAATCCTATGAAACTAGGTTTGTTTATGGTCTGCAATGTTTAGTTTCACCAGACAGCCTTTGGTATCTGTTTGAATTCCGATAGGATGATATCTGACATAATGAGAGGGAAGTAATGATCTATTCCCAGTAGGATATCTGATAGAAGATTTAGGTTACTTCTCTGTTTATTTTGAAAGAGGAAAAAGCTCCACTGACGTATCCATGTACCTACTGATCCAAGTATCTACGTACTTATGTATGCACCTACCCAAACAAAGTTTGAGGGCTGAAAAGAGGCGAGGCAGTAGGTAGGTTGGAGAAGGAAAAAAGTGAAGGATTGAGAAAAACAACCACAGTGAAGTTGGAGTGAATCGGAAATAAAGGTTATGAAGTTGTACAAGGCAATGACTTCAAATGCTCACTTGATTCTATGGTGAACCAATTCTATCATTTAAAACAGATTGCTATTTATATAAATATATCTGTGTTTGAAATTTGCTGAATGTTTTATTTCATAGAGAAGTGTATCTTCCTAATTTAATGTATTTTCACTATTGTTTATGTAAATAATTAAATTGTTGGTTTTCATGTAGGGGCTCGTGTCATTTTGTTCTATATATCTGCTCAGATCTCTATTTATTCCATCTATAAATTTCACACTTTATTTTAACATTTACTCAATCTGGGCAACAATACTGATGGCAATCACCCTCTAGATAATGATATCCAAATAAAGATACAACCTCACCAGCACCACCACCACCCAGCCACATAGCTACAATTATATTACTTGCATAATGTTCACCTGATTAACTAAAATTAGTTCACCTAACACAATCATGATTGCTAGTTCTTGTGCAGATAGGATTTGCATGCATGAGTGTAACAATATAACAAATACTACTGCAAGTGGGAAATTAAAACAAGGTCTGCACTTAATTAGGTTCTCACAGAAATGCTCTAGTTGCAGTGGTAGATTGATATTTTTCAAGTTTGAATACAAGAGGATATACCGGATATTGTATTTATGATGATTACATTGAAACTGAGTTGAAAGACAGAACTAAAGCACACATTTCCCTAAACAGACCTATTTAATTGGGATTTATTTCTTAAAGTGGTGCCATCAGTAGGTTTTAAAATCATTTTCATTGATTGAAATTTCGCTGAATTTTGTTACTTACAGTGTACTAAGAATGTTGTTTGGAGAGAAATTTAAACACAATATATGGCTTCTTATTAAAAGTTGAGAATTTCTTGATGATGATTCAGTTTTCTGGCTATTAACCACTGATTCTGATGATAAAATGAGTGATATATCAAGGTTACACTTACCAACTTTGATTGTAGTTTCTTCACATTCAACAAATATGGGCCAACTTATTTTGTATTTCATAGTCTTAAAAATGTTTTTTACAACTGACTCTGTATCATAAGTGGGTTCATGAGCTATCCAAGTACGAGTTATTGAGAGAGTGGTGTGTAACTGTTTCACCTGGTTTCTATGAAAGGAGGATCACCTCAGACAAAATTTGGATGGAGGATATCCCAAAAAGGAACATTTCTGTAAAGTTTAACTAAACTGGCTCAATTAATCACTGGGGAAAATGAAAATCAGATTTTCACCTGTTTGCTATGGCAGCAACATCACTGTATTGGGAGTCAAACCTGATATAATTTTGACAATGAGAAGGGTGTTGAATGAAATCTAGCCCAGGCCCAGCCAGGTTGGCAGCCATAGTGTGTCCTTGGGCTAGACACCTAACATCTGTTGCCTTGGTATGATAGAACCTTTCATGACTGTTACTTTACTGTTAGGCACCAAACAAGCTTTTCTTTTATGCCTGTCCCAAAACCCTAATTACCTTGTATTTTTCTGTAGGAAAATATTTTGTGGTAATTTGATACATCTGACTTAATTACATTTCAAATATGAAAGAGTGTTTTATATTATTTTGCACAAAAATGATAATTTCTCAAGTTTCTGAAACACTTTACAATGGTGAAAACAAGTATTTTTTCCTCAACATCCAGTCATTTCAGTATCAATCTAGAACATAATAATGATCTGACTTGACTGAACTGAACTATAGTATATCATATCAATTTCAAAATGTTTTTATCATATACAAAACTTGTTCCAGAATCATAACTTAAGATTAAACTCAGTCCTCAGTATACCCCAAACCCCCATATGTAAATTCACCTTTCTTTCATTGTCTGATCATATATATGCAAATATCTGCAACTTAATCTCTTGCAGCAAATTATATTTTGAACATTATTTTACAATATCTTACTTCAAAGCAATTCAGAAATGCAGCACAGCTGATTTATCACTGTTGTCAATGTGGCAAGGGAAAATAACTTCTCATGCCATAGAGTCAAACTTCCATGTCTGAAAGGTACTCCAGTTTCCATTTATTTATTCTAGCTCACAAAGTGTTCATTTTTCTTGTAGCATGTATGCCTTCTGTGGGCACACACAATCAAGTGTCAAATGGCATGATGGACAAGCTTGTATTTTCACATATGAAAATATAAGGATGCATTTTTCACACATGTAAAAATAAGAATGAAGAAAAAAAAGAAATTTCTTTCACCAGTAATTTTCTATATGTCACACTTACGTATATAATAAACTATATCTATTTGATTGCAGGCATGAGAATTCCCACTCTACTGATAATTATGGAATATAATGATGTATATTTTACAAGACATGGTCAGCAAGAAGGCTATCTGAACATGTAAGCTGCCAGTAGAATTCAACCAAGAAATCTTGTCTAGAATTCTGAACCAGATCAAAATGACACACTTGATTAGAACAGACAGCACCAGGAACTGGTGGTAATGATCTCTTAGTTCCAGAGACAAATTTTGGAAAACCGCCAGAGTCTGAAGCATTTGTTACTATGTGAAATGTAGATACAGTACACACCGACCACTAAAGTGAATGGTACTATGTTTGCTACTGTGTAATGATGATCACTTGTGAAAGTATAAATATTTATCTTTCTGAAAAACTAATGATTTTACATAGACAACAGTTGGTACTGTGCCTTTTTCTTTTGCTACTCTAACTGAATATGCAATAAGGGTCATTCATCAAATTTGAACAACAGGCTGAAGATCATTGATTCCTTTAATAAGATACAAAAATAAAAGGGTATTTTGGTGGGTGAATTAATCAGTACAGCACAATCATATTCTGTGTCCCTAGTTCACAGCACTACAATACACCAAGGCTGAAATGAACACCACATTGGTGACATAATGCAATAATCATGTTATTTTGGCCTGCGCTGTAAGTGCAATTTTTACTAAACTAGACTAGCTTGACACATGCCCCACTATGAACAGCACCGTTAGCAAGCCTTGCTTTATGCTGCTTACTGGCCACATAATTAAGGCCAAACATTATAAATTACATATGATTGTGAAATCTGATTTTAGAATACTCATTCACCATATAATTTATACTCAGAAACAAGGACACTTAACTGCATGCACATTATCTGACAAAAGAACTGGCTTTATGCTGTTTATTCTCCATCTGACTTAGACTACATATTAAAGACCCTGAACTGAAGGCACATTATGACACAGTAAATCTGACTCTAACTGATCATTCTCCACTTGATTTTGACCAAACACTGTAGACCCTGATCTGCAGACACATAAATCACAGATCTGGCTCTGCATTGTTCAGTCCCCATCTCATTTAGACCAGACATTGTAGACCCTGATCTGCCTGCTCATTATACGGCAACAAATCTTGTTTTATAACGTTTATTCTCCATATGATTTAGACCAAAATTGTAGACTATGAACTTCAGCTATATAACATGACAATGGATTCAACTCCATGCTGTTCATTTTCCAAAAGATTTTGACCAAACACTACAGACCCTGAAATGCTGGCACATCATGTGACAGCAGACATGCTTCTACTCTGTTCATATTTGGGTAAGCATTATACATGGAGATATAATGCTTTAAATTTAATTTCCAGGAATAATGTTAAGTACAGAACAGGAGAACAAATATTTTGTATAAGAAAAAGTCTTATCTTAGGAACATAGACTTTGGCTTTAAGGAATAAAGACCTGAACAACACAGACTTTGGCTTTCAGGAATAAAGACCTGAATAGCACAGACTTTGGATTTAAGGAATACAGATCTCAGGAACATAAACTCTGGCTTTAAGGAATAAAGACCTGAACAACATAGACTTTGGCTTTAAGGAATACAGATCTCAGGAACATAGACTCTGGCTTTCAGGAATAAAGACCTGAATAACATAGACTTTGGCTTTAAGGAATAAAGACCTGAATAGCATAGACTTTGGATTTAAGGAATACAGATCTCAGGAACATAGACTCTGGCTTTAAGGAATAAAGACCTGAACAACATAGACTCTGGCTTTAAGGAATAAAGACCTGAATAACATAGACTTTGGCTTTCAGGAATAAAGACCTGAATAACATAGACTTTGGATTTAAGGAATACAGATCTCAGGAACATAGACTCTGGCTTTATGGAATAAAGACCTGAACAACATAGACTTTGGCTTTAAGGAATAAAGACCTGAACAACATAGACTTTGGCTTTCAGGAATAAAGACCTGAATAGCATAGACTTTGGATTTAACGAATACAGATCTCAGGAACATAGACTCTGGCTTTAAGGAATAAAGACCTGAACAACATAGACTTTGGCTTTAAGGAATACAGATCTCAGGAACATAGACTCTGGCTTTCAGGAATAAAGACCTGAATAACATAGACTTTGGCTTTCAGGAATAAAGACCTGAATAACATAGACTTTGGATTTAAGGAATACAGATCTCAGGAACATAGACTCTGGCTTTAAGGAATAAAGACCTGAACAACATAGACTTTGGCTTTAAGGAATAAAGACCTGAACAACATAGACTTTGGCTTTCAGGAATAAAGACCTGAATAGCATAGACTTTGGATTTAACGAATACAGATCTCAGGAACATAGACTCTGGCTTTAAGGAATAAAGACCTGAACAACATAGACTTTGGCTTTAAGGAATACAGATCTCAGGAACATAGACTCTGGCTTTCAGGAATAAAGACCTGAATAACATAGACTTTGGCTTTCAGGAATAAAGACCTGAATAACATAGACTTTGGATTTAAGGAATACAGATCTCAGGAACATAGACTCTGGCTTTAAGGAATAAAGACCTGAACAACATAGACTTTGGCTTTAAGGAATAAAGACCTGAACAACAAAAGCTTTTTTTCTCAGCAGGTGAGCAATTGTTTTCAATGTTACAATCCATTATAATTCCCAGGGCACAATCCCAATAGTATTATGTAAACAAGAATTCATTCCAAGGGCTTTGTTGTCAAAAATGAATTTGCAGGAATTCAGGATAAGACCATTTCTTCTTTATAACTGCTGTCAAGCTAAAACCTGCACATTTGGGTAACCATCTGCAAGATAGAAATTAACCTTGGCTCCATCCAATGGGGTCCTGGTAAGTGGTTTTAATACTCAGAATTATCTGACCTTTCATTTATTTAAACGGGCCCTAGGAGGCCCAGTTGTCAAAGGTACATGCCTTTATACATCACTGACATCTCACCTTAGTCTGCATGGGTTTGAGTCTTGACTTGGTTAATGTGGGTATCTGAGAAAGCTTGCCAGCAGCTTCCTTTGGGTCAGTGATTCTTCCTGGGAGTTTATCTGAATTCTTCCTTGACCAAATATACTTGCCACCATGTACAGCCTATTATGTACTGAAAAATGACATCAAACCCACATAACTACGAACCACTATGCAATGTAATGTGTTGAATTTTGAATAAGTATTGAACCTTACAATTGAATACATTGTGCATTCAAATTTTAGCCAGCAAGGCTTTATGTGAAGGGTCACTTTGACCCTTTTCCCATGTCAGTTGGTACATTTTGTGGATGAGGGGGAGGCCAGCATCTATGGCTAGTTTAAAACTGACTTGGGTGTTGCAAAGCTGTCCTGGAAAAGTAAATATTAAGATGCTGACCATATCTGCTTAATGGGAATGCCATGTGGAATAGTCATTTAACAAAAGGAAACTGGTATGTGTCATATTTCTTAGATTCTGGGCTGTCATAATCCAATGAAAGAAAGTATTATCTTGGGAAAAAAGTTAGGAATGGCTCATTACGATTGGTCAGTTTAACTTAAGGCTTACACCCTGGAAGAAATGTTGAATTTAAAGTAAAGGCTATGGCTGAATTTCCCCAGTTCAAGATTTTCCTGCAAGAGAAGCATGACTCACTTGACTCTGGGGAAAACTAAAACGTACTTCTTCCTCATTCAGACAAGTAAGGGGACCAGGTGGCTGTCTTGGAGGCAAAGACAGGCTTTAGTACTATGATGCACATTTTTTTGGAAAGAACAGCACTACGGTACACAATTTTAATTTTTCATGCAATTTTCTATTTTGTTTGTTTTGTTTACGGAAAATGTGTTTGATATGCCTAGGATCCAAAGTATGCATCGTCTATTCGATTTCATGGAAATGTGTTGATATGCTAGAGTTGTTTATGAAATTTATTTCTTTAATTTTATAGTTACAAGTTCATTGATTGAATTGATTGGTTGCATGCGATCCAAATTTTTCATATGTGTAGGATTTCATAGGGTTCCTTTTTCTGTTAAGACGATATTGATTATCATGAGTTAACGATAATTGCATATTTATATGATTTTTTTTAATGCTTAAAGAATCTTGTAGGTTAGGGATTGCTGTGGGTTAGAAGTTAGTGAATCAGAATGCTGTATAAAAGTTAATGTTCAAAAAAAAAATGTCATCACCATATTGAGCTAAGTCATAAAGCCACTTTTTAAAATAAATACCTGAATGCTGGCATCATTAAAAAAAAATGTAAATAAAATATATATTTCATAAACATATCGCCATCATAATAAATTTTAGAAACACTGTCTTTGCTGCTCCTGAAATTTCAATAACTTGTTGGATGTATATATGAGATGGTTAAAAAAAAAGGGGAAAATATGACAAGATTCATGCATTTCCTCATAGCAGTTTAGAAGATGTAGTAAAAGACAGTTAGACAGATGGACCAGCACAGGGTATCACAATATCTCTCATTTTAAACCAATGGGATTCTAAATCATAAAGAAAACTATTCATTGGTTGGTTGCTTTTTTTAATAGTACTTACAACACATATATTTATCATTCAAAGGAAATCCAGTTAAGTGCCTTTCCCAAGGACAAATTGAGACATTGAGACCCTGATTCCTGGACATGTACAGAAACAGAAACCATTAGACAATTAAATCTGGCTTGTTTCTGCCCTTTGCTCTCTGTTGATAAGTACTGCAGGATGAAAGTATCTTGCTCAACCACTGGCTGTGCTCTATCTACTTCAATGACATTTCAGTACTATGATCATTCTAAGCATTACTGACAAACACTTTAAAAGGGGATACTTGCTGTCTCCATAAATGCCTCCTTCCTATTATGTAGGAAAGAAAGTAGGTTCACAAAAGAACAAGTTTACTGAGGAAATTGATGGTTCTACAGTTAGGAATGTACTGGATACAATTACCATTGTATATATTAGTATATGTCAAATCTTATGGCAAACTGCATAGATCCAGACCAGCCAATGCATAATATGATGGCAGATCTGGGTCTATGCAGTTTATTATGATTAATAAGTAGAACAAACAACATGCACCCTGATCTACTGTGCATTGTGTGATCACAGATAAAGGTCTATAATGTTTGCATCTGGATGCTACTTGTAGACGAGTATATACTGTACCAGTATTTGTATATGGTTGCATTATTCTGTAAACCTAAATGTGTATCTAACAACACTGATAATTATCATGGACATGTAGATTGAAGTGTTACTGAATATGTAACTTAGTCCTTCCTATTATCAGAACAGAGCTACAAGCTGAAATATCCACTCACATTACAGTACAATACCTAACACGTATACAGGATGTTTCAATTTAGTATTTTAACTTCTGGTCCATAAACAAGGGACAAAAGTGTATTAACTACACTTGCAAACCTAGAAGACCCATGACTGTATTAGTTTCCATCAAGTGTAATTGATACAAGCATTTGGAACCAGCTTATACCAAATCTTTAGAGAACAGTCAAATTCTTTATACCAAATTTCATCAAAATTGGGGGGGGGGGAATAGTAAAACTACACTTATATTACTTCTCAAATCTGTACTTAATTAAATTCTGATTTTTTTTTTTACATGTCTCTGTTAATTCTGAGTGGAAAAAATGCACACAAAAATTTTCTAATGCATGTAACGTGAAAAAAAAGAAGCAAGAAAAGTGACTTGTAACTAGCAGAAAGCAGTAACTCGGACCAAGCCCTGTCATAACTTTGATTAACCCAATGCAGAGACAAGGAACTAATCACGTGTGTGTGTGTGTTTTCCTGTGCACACACAGAGTAAAGATTGTTTATTACATTCTTTGATATGTTTTTTATTTCTGTTTGAATGTTTGACTTTAATTTGCCTAATTAAAATCCTCATAACTAAGTACTAGAAAAGGATTTCTAATAGCGTTCCTTAAAGACAATGTATAATTGGTTATGGCATTTGATTTGTGTGGTCTGCCTGAGAAAATTAACTCATTTATAACAGTTTTATCACCAGTGTGCTGAGAAGAAAATAAAAATAATGTCAGTCCTTTAACAAAGTTTTTGCAACAATAGTGCTAGGTAACAAAAGTGTGATAATTCACATGTCCTTTAATCAGTAAATAACCATGACCTAACAAAGATGCCAGGCAAGAAAGGCATGATGATCACACCTCATTCATGATGGGTACTTTAGAACACTGGGTTGCTGGTTCAATGCAATTAAAGAATGAAAAGATATGTTTGTGTTGTACGTTTTTGAAAACAAATAATTTACAAATATCCTCTACCGGTAGCTATAATTCTATACTTATGTTAACTAACTGAATACAGCTTGATGTAAATCTCTTGTGTTCATTCTGAATTAAGACTGTTGTAAAAATGACAGAAAATTCGCCAGTAAAAAATGTCTTTTTAGACAAAAATCTACAAATGAAAAATAGAAGGAATAGTAGTCAAAGTACTTACACACTCTAATCCAGAGATGACTTCTGAGTCTTAACAAAAACACTGAGGGAGAAATAATTTATCATGCATGTTGTGATGTTTCTACAAATTGCTTTGTTAAGGTAGGGTTTACTGAGCAAATAGATGTCAATACTATTGACAGTGATTGTGATGATGATCTGCACCTTGCCATGGTGCATGATGCTGACTTTGATCTAGTAATGAGGATGTTGAATTCTTGGATTGTGTTAATTCTGACAGTTACACTGTCAGATCTGTGATAGCAAGTACTGACTCACTGGCTGCTACATGTACATGTATGTTGACGCTTTCCTCATTTGGTAAAACTTCTTGCTTTATTTTTTTTCTCTCAGGACAATATGCATAAAATTGTATTCTGTTTCAAAATTGTATTACCATTAAAATACCATCAATAACCATATGAGTATAAACTGTTTACTACAGTATGTCCAGCATCCATCATCGATATGGACAAGTACATGAACATATCTATCTATATATATATATATATATATATATATATATATTACTTACCAGGACATCAAAAATGACTTCTTTGAAGATGAAATGGCGAGAGGAATCTATGTGAACACCTCGGTGAGGGAACCTGGGATAATCATTGATCACAACATCTTTTATGTACAGCTGCAATAAAAATTAATGTCATTAATCAATGATGTCTAAGTGGCACCATTTTCATTTAGACCTAACTAGACCATGGGATAAATGTTTCATGACAATCCTCAATGTTCTTTAGTAACATTAGCAAACCTGTGCTAATGGACAAATGGTGGACATACAACATACCAAAGTTCTTCTGGTCTATGACCAGGAGAGCTATAATCAAAAATCTGTATGGCAATCCTCCAATTAGATTAGAAGAAGTAGCAACAACATCCTTGTGCTAACTGAGGAACTGAGGATGGACAACGCACAGCAACAGACCATACAATAAGCTCTTAATTCTGTCTATGACAAGAAGAGCTAAAAAGACCTTGCTAGTTCTGAATGTAAGCTTGAAAATTAAGTAGAACAAATGACACTGACTCTGACATACTGGAATATAATTTGATGGCAAGATTGCATTGCAGTTGGGCTTTTTATACAAGCTGCTACCGTATTATGCCGGCTTTAATCTTTTTTTTTTTAATTGTTGGGGTCATGAATCTAGTGAACATAATTAGGAAAAAATCTATGGGTACAAAGTGAACATTTGTGGACTAAATCATTTGCTATTTATTGAACAAAATCTAAAGATTCCATGTAAGCTGTGGACAAAGGTGCCATTTTCCTACAACTATGCTGTCTACAATCAGCCCAATACCATAGCACCACTCTTGTTCAACACCATCATGTAAGAATGGGTACTTGGATGTATTTATGCTCCGTAATTGGTGGGATGTAAGATAGCAATACAAATTCTAGGTGTCTATATACAGCCAAACATAGAGCAATTTCAGTTTTTATCTTTCAACAGTAGTCATAAGTTTATCAGTAGTAATTAATATATTTGTGGTTACATTCCAGTCTACATTTTTGTATTTTTGCTATTTAAAAGTAATTCTCCCCATTGGTAATCCTTATTATAAAACAAGAGTAAATAAAAGGGACTGATTCAGTACTGTCTAAAAACATTTCTCAGGAATTCAAGATAGCACTATTTATTTCTACCTGGTAAATGTTGAAACCATTTCTGATGTTCCTGAGTTACACAATTTTCAAACCAGCCACTGTGGCAGTTATAACTGATGAAAGATCAGCACTATTTTCATTGAAAACAAACTATACACCAATGTTAATATGACCATCCATTCAAGAGAATCAGAGACAAGATTTTCAATATGTTCATTGTGGCAGTCATATTGAAGGTCAGACCAGCTCAGGACCAACTAGACACCAAAATTAGTCTTCTGGTAAAAAAACAACAACATGTAGATGGAGTAGCTATAACAGATTTATCAAGATGAATGCCATGGTGGCCACTCTGGATATTAGACAGACACCATTTTATTTAATACCAACTATAAATCTTAACAAGCCTTCTCTGAAAACCCCAATGATGATATGACTAAATTCCAATTAGTGATAACATTATTAAAATAGCTGCCATGGTGGCTACAATAGCAGGACCATCTAGATATCATTCATACAAAGTTTTCTGGTGAGAACTCCACATTAATATGACTTTCCTTTCAGGAGAAGCCATAACAAGACTTTCAGGATGGCTGCTGTGGTGGTCAATTGGATGTTAGATCAGCACCATTTTAATTTTGGACCAACTAGACATCATAAGAAGTGTTTTAAGTTCAAACTCCATGTTGATATGACTACCCATTCAAGATGCATAAATACCAACCCTTAGAGAGGTATAAGCATAATTATTATTAATGTAATAGCATAATCTCAGCATTAAATGTGCGATAAATATATTACAAGCCATAATTACAGAAAACCATATGAAAAATTGACATTTTGACATTTTGGGGGGATACTAGCCTGGATCTGTAGCTGGTTAAAAATCTAATCACAAATGGGCCAAGTCCATTTGGATGGGTACCAGAATCCAAACACAAAACATACTGATAAATTACTTATATACAACACTCATTTAACTATTCTACATGCCTAACTTTTACTGAATGATCACAAAGTCAAGACCACAAACTGTACAATGAGCATGATGATGTGCCCAGACTGAGTGCAGTATTGTATCACTTTCATATTCTTCTTTTAAATTTGTAAAGAGCTGTTAAGTTGTACTTTCATTGATCCATCATGTTTTGATGTTTAAAAAGATCCATCTCCTCTAACATTTTTCAGTCATTTAACATCTATCAGTCACACTGATAAAGCCTGGTTTGCTTAACATTTGGTGCCTAACCGCTCTGGTGGCCTAGTGGTTAGAGAGTCCACCTTGGATGCGGGAGGTTGTGGGTTCAATCTCCGGCTGAGTCATACCGAAGACTTACAAAAATGGTACTAACAGCTGCCTCGCTTGGCGCTCAGCATTAAGAGGTTAGTGTTAGGCCTGGTCGGCCTGGAGTCTGGATAATGTGTCTGCGGTATGAAACCCCAGTGCTAGACATCACTATAAACTGCCACACTGCAGACATCATAGTGATATGACAAAAAAATTGTTAAAGCTACATTAAAAAGTCCAAATCACACACATTTGGTGCCATATTTTATTAAGTATAGACTGGTCCACTACCTAAATATATCATCAAAATATAAGGAAATTGTGAGACAAGTTTTCAAATTGAAGAAATGTCCACATACAGCTACTATGAATATAAAATAGTCCATGTAGGTCTACAATGGACAAATGTACTCTTGTGCTATTCTCACACAGAAGTCTTCATATTTAAAATATTCTCAAATTTATAAAATGCATGGGATTAAAGAATGATAATGAAAATAACAACCTGTTATTGATTTATGTTTTATTTTTTTTAATGTACCAAAATAGTGTAATCTATATATAGTGAGCATAGCATAAGACATTAATTAGGATAAAGAAATAAATGATCATGCCAAAAGTGTAATGGTAGGCATGTATATGAATGAGTAGCAATAACAAGATTTTTTTTATAGCTGACATGATGGTGATACTGGAATTCAGATTGGCAGGATTTTTATTTAGGACCAAACAGACATGAAAACAAATCTTCAGCTGAAAACCGAGCTTAATATGACTTTCAATTCAGAAGCAGTAGCAACATGTTCAAGATAGCCACTCTGGTGGCTATATTGGATTTCTGGGCAGCACCATTTTCATTTAGGACCAACTAGATTCATAAGAAGCCTTCTAGTGAAAACCCTATGCCAATAGGACTTTCCATATAGGTGGTGTAGTGATTTAAAAAAATCCAAGATGGCTGCCATGGTGGCAATATTGGACATCAGATCATCACCATTTTCATTTTAGGACCTAGTAGATACCATATAAATTTTTAAAACTCCATAGGAGGACCAGCAATAATAAGATTTTCAAAGTAGCCATCGTAATGGCCATACATAATGTATGAGTGGGACAATTTTCGTTTAGGAATTACCAGACATCAGAGGAGGTCTTCTGGTGAAAACCCCTTGTCAACTTGACTTTCTATTCAAGAGGATAAATGATAACAAGATTTCAAACATAGCTGCTGTTGTTGTCATACTGGCTGACAGATTGGCACCATTTTCATTCTGGACCAACTTTACATAATAAGAAGTCTTTCAGCAAAAATCCCATACTGGTATGACCATCCATTCAGAGGTAACAGTGACAAATCCCATATTAGTATGACCATCCATTCAGGGGTAATAGTGACAAATCCCATATTGGTATGACTATCCATTCAGGGGTAATAGTGACAAATCCCATATTGGTATGACCATCCATTCAGGGGTAACAGTGACAAATCCCATAATGGTATGACCATCCATTCAGGGGTAACAGTGACAAATCCCATATTGGTATGACCATCCATTCAGGGGTAACAGTGACAAATCCCATATTGGTATGACCATCCATTCAGGGGTAACAGTGACAAATCCCATATTAGTATGGCCATCCATTCTGGGATAACAGTGACAAATCCCATATTGGTATGACCATCCATTCAGGGGTAATAGTGACAAATCCCATATTGGTATGACCATCCATTCTGGGGTAACAGTGACAAATCCCATATTGGTATGACCATCCATTCAGCCGTAACAGTGACAAATCCCATATCGGTATGACCATCCATTCAGGGGTAACAGTGACAAATCCCATATTGGTATGACCATCCATTCAGGGGTAATAGTGACAAATCCCATAGTATGACCATCCATTCAGGGGTAACAGTGACAATTAGAATTTGATGATAGCTGTGGTGATGGCCATGTTAAATGTCTGAGCAGCACTATTTTTATTTAGGACAAACTAAACCTTAGAACGACTGCACATGTAAACTTCGACAGTAATCCTCCAAATACTTTAGGGAGACTTTAACAAACTTGTGCTAATGGATGTTTGTTGATGCATGATAGACAAAAAAAACCCATCCCATAAGCTCTTCTGGTTTTTGACCAGTACAGCTAAAAATACCCCCATAAGTGATGGAATACATTTTATGCCATCAAAATTTTATCACTGATATGTCATCATAAAACTTTAAGATTTAAAATTCATCTTTTTTTCTGCTTTTTGTCCATTTAGCAGTTAAAGATTTAAATTGAATTTTTGTCCTGAATAAAGCCCTTCTTAACCTCCCCATTCTTTGTTGCAATGAATGAAAAGTCAAAGGTATAACAAAATGCCAATAGATCTCTTTATAAAATGAAAATATTTACCTGAATTGTATTACTTCAAGTTTCAACTCAATTAATTCAAAACCAATAGTAGGACAACACTTAATTATAGCATCTACC
This sequence comes from Sinohyriopsis cumingii, assembly GCA_028554795.2. NCBI lineage: Eukaryota > Metazoa > Mollusca > Bivalvia > Unionida > Unionidae > Sinohyriopsis > Sinohyriopsis cumingii. Next base: position 697,180 of record JAPYKE020000069.1, on the reverse strand, counting down.
GTTTCCAATAGCATTGAAAAAAAACATCTCCAAAGGTGCACACTGTATATACTCAAATAAAGTCAGATCCAACTGCACAGGCCTAGATTTGCTGCAGCACAATGCAAAGTATGCTTATGAAGCAAACAGACTTAGTCCAAATGTATTTTTAATTCAGTATGATTAGCTATATATATATATTTTCCGGGTTCTTCCTCCACCATTAATACTGGCCGCCATGTATAGCCTATTGTGTGCTGAAAAATGGCGTTAAACCCCACAACAACAACCACAACTATATATATATATATATATATATATATATATATATATATATATATATAAATCAGGTATCTGTGTTGGCTTCAAACTTATGAGAACATATTGTATGACACAAAGGCTGTAAGGGATATTGGATTCATGAAAAACCCCGGATGTAATGGTAACAACATCCAAATAGTGTAAATATTTGGAATTTGAATATCATGTTTAACATCTTTGATGAAAGTGAGAACAGTTAGAGAATAAACACTGGAATTAATATCTAAGACGTAAGCAACAGCCAAAGTGGACAAGGTGTAAATAAAGTTATTCCATAGACTGTGGAACTGAAACAATGTGTAGAGAGAGCCATACAATGCCCCCAGCCATACAGTATTTAGGTACTCATGTACTTGGATCACATGATCTGAAATGACCACAGCAGAAACTATACATTGTAATTAATTTCAACTGATATTAGTTTCTAAATTGCATCATGACTTTTATTTCTCTTCCTGAAATGCCAAACAGAAAATGCAATACTGCATCAACTGGTCAGACCACTGAAAGAACATGGTTCAAATGGTTGTTGTTGTTGTTGTTGTTGTTCTAGGGTTTAACGCCATTTTTCAGCACTAGATAGGCTATACATGGCGGCCAGTATAACTGGTGGAGGAAGAACCCTTGAAAACCCAGGGAAGAACCACCGACCCATGAGAAGCTACTGGCAGGCTTTCCCATGTACTCACACTAGCTGAGTCTTGGACTCAAACCCATGCAGACAGAGGTGAGATGGCAGTGATCCTGAATGGTGAGCGCTTTAGACCACTCGGCCACTTGGGGCCCCTGGTTCAAATGGAGCCCACATATAAAGCTAACAGTGGAACAGATAATAGGCAGACAAAGAGGCATAAAAATGTGTGTCCACTCAAACTTTGAACTGGCAATTATGAACAGATATGAAGTATTTGATGGATTGAAAAACATGTCACAATGCAGTCCCTGATAGGTCATACTACTGGACAGACTGCACAATGATACTAGTTGACTGCATATTCACACCTTGATGGAATCATTAATAAACCCTGATAATTCTCCCAAATCAGGATTTTCTTCTGAATCAGACAACTGAAAAACTGTTGGAGTAACACTCAATGCACAACTCTTTTATTTTACGGCTGCATTTTCGGGAACTGATAATTTTCTATACACAAAATGAGAGGTTTGATAATTCAAACATTTTCATGTGACACTGTGACTTGAAAGGTATATTAACTTAAAAAATTAATTTTGGCAAAATCTGCCACATTATAGAAGAATGAAATCATTTATACAAACCTCCCCATCAGTGCCCCTAAAGACAAGCTGACTGAATGTCTCTAGCCCCCTTAGGGCACCCCAAACTTCATTAGCCCATAAGTACACACCTGTCCTCTTCACAAACAGATCATCTGAAACAAAGAATGAATAACTATCCAATGGACTTTGCCAAAATTTGCTATAAGCTCTGCCCACTCATATGCATAAAATATTGAACACATACAGACTTACTACATAAAGAAAAAGACACGAGTCCTTCAAAGGGACTGATGCTCAAATAGCTGAAAAGAATTTCCAGAAATTCAAGGAATGACCATTTTTACTTTTAGCTGTTGAATGCTGAATCTATTTCTGATATTTCTGAATCCGAGTGATAGATTTATATATTAGGCAGTACTGTTTGCAAAATAGGCACCATTTTCAGACTTGTTTTAATGAAAATCCCATATCCATTCAGGCAAATATTTTGACATTATTTTCAATGTGTTTATTTTTAACATTTTCAATGTAACAGCCACACTAGATATATGCATGTAGGACCAAGTAGACATCATAAAGTCTTTTACTGAAAACAACATAGCATGTTCATATGACAATGCAATTATCATCCAATGAAATGAAGTAGAGATGACACGATTTTTAAGATGCCCACTGTAACAGCCATAATGGATGTCTGGACAGAACCATTTTAACATATAACCAGCTAGACATAATAAGAAGTCTTCTGTTAAAACCCCATGTTAAGATCACTTTCAATTCAGGAAGAGTTGTGATTCAATGTGACTGCTGTCGTGACCATCTATAATATAAGATTGACAGCATTTTTCACTATCGACAACTAGACATCATAAGAAGTGTTTCAGTGAAACAAACAACTCTTGGTATCACCTCTTCTGAAGGAGTAGTGAAAACAAGATTTTCAAGATGGCCAATACTGGATGCCTGATTAGCAGCATTTTCAGTTAGGACAAATTAGACCATGTGCTGAATGTGCATTTCATGGTGATCCTCCAAAGTAGTTTAGTAGCGATAACAAACTCCAGATAAGGGATGGACAGACAATTGGTCACTCCAAAAGCTGATCTGGTCTGTGACCAGTAGAGCTACAAAAGATTAAAAAAGTAGTTTCTGAGCTATATGACTACTATATATTTCCTATAATTTAATTCAGGTTGTGGGAACATTCCCCACATGCTGACCCATTAATTATAATGTATGATTAACTACTCACCCCAGGCCCAAGATGACTGAGGTCCCATTGACCAAAGTTAATTTGATAAGTAGGTGCTAATCAAGGTTTACTGACACTGGGAAAGGTTTATTATAGGTAAATGCTTTGTTTTTATGGTGAATGGTGACATATAAAGTGCATGTACCTAAAACTGTACATGCAGTAAAAACATTCAGTTCACTTGGTCTTATCATGTCATCTTGCATTTAGTCAAAGAACATTTCAAAATATTTTAAAATGTTTAAACATGCAACCTAATAAGAACTTTTGGTCTTTCAACAACATACAATAACAAAATATATTTATCATGAAAGTGAAAGGATCATACACTGGGTAATCACCTCTTCAAAAATGAAAAAGTGAAAGGATCATACACTGGGTAATCGTCTCTTCAAATGAAAAAGTGAATTCAAATATCGTGTTTTTACTGACTGAATCCCAATGAAAAGCCACCAAAAATGTGTTTCCTGTTACACTGGTTTTTAACAGTATGGTAGGTAGGTATTTTTTTTAAAAACCCATCATATATATATATATATATATATATATATATATATATATATAGTATAATGATTCATATATATATAATGTCCTAAATACTTTAAGTACTGGGCAAAACCAGCTCAAGTGGATGAATAAATCAATTTTGGGAATATATTTTTTATTATTGTTTTTTTTTTAGCCTGGAGGTAAAAATTGCAAGGGTTGGAAATGAAAAACAGGGATGATCAGCCAACTGAAAACATACCTATTTATTGGGCTTAACTTACTGGTAAAACCTTCTGACTGGCTGAATACCACAATATGAAATTATCTAGAAATCTGGTAAACAAGAAGAAAGAAAAAAAGAAAGAAAAAAATAGAAACGGGATAGTTACAAAAGAGTAACGACTATGAACTAAACATAAAGCACAATACTAAATTTATTTCTTATTATTGTCAGAAAGAAAATTCTTTGTGAATTTACTAACAAAGCAAACTGACAGTATTACAGTGTTGATACTCTTGTGTCCATAGGATATAGATGCCTTTGCATTGTTGCATCATGAGTGGACATTCTCCCACCCCAAACTACCAGTATTCCCTTAAGTTAATAAATCCTCATAGTTTGATCATTAGAGGGGGTCAAAGGTACATAAAATGTCCCCTTATAGTTCAACCAAAGTGCAAAGCTACCTCTGACACCTCCCATCCCCATCCCTTGATCACTAATATATGCAGAACAGGTGAAGAAATCTGGATGTAATCTGAATAATCCTAGGGTGAGCACACCAAAAATGTTTTATACAAATTTAATCTTTTGACGAGTTTGTGGATTTGCAGTGGAATCAGCAAGTTTGCAGATTTTCCCATAATTTGTGAATTTACTTTTTCCTATACTGATTTTTTATCTACCTTTTTTTGTTAATGAATATGAACAGTTAACATCTTGAAATAAGTTGCAATGATTGACCATGCACTATGATATCATATGCATGCAAAAAAACTTTTGGGTAACATGTACAGATAAATACATTATAACAGAATGAAAAGCAAAATCTTAACACATGCACCTTGCTTTTTTTACTCTTTGTTTTTTTGGTGGCTTTTCTTTGTGGAAATAGCAGGTTTTAAGTTTAGTTCTTTCAGTCACCTGCAGCCATATAAACAAAATTCCCAGTGGATGGAAAAGATTGCTTATATTATGTGTGAATAATTTGGATGGTGGTGCTCTGGGACACAAAGCCTAAAGGTTCAAAATTCCTATGAAACTAGAGCTGATGGCAATGGGGGCATTGCAAAGAGCCAGCGCTATAGCAAGAAGGGTCTCAAAAAGAGGAACTTGTATAGGGAGACTGGGCAAGCAAGGGACTACCTCCTATAAATTATGACATCCACATAAAGGTGCATGACAATTGTTTTTTAAAATTCAACATTCTGTGATAAAGTTATAATGCAGAAACCAAAGAATGACAGACAATAACTGGCCGTGATGTATATATGTTCACTTATATGAGAAGTCCAACTCCAAACTCCACAGACCCAGATCTACTGTCACATAATCAGGGCTTGTATTTTTTAAATGCATCCGTGAACAGCTCCCCTGACAGTGTTGAGGAGAGTTTTTCACTCTCGTCAAATATTTATGACATCATTGTTTATGACACATCATTTATGGCACATGATGTCATATATCAAAATGGTGGAATTTGATGAATAATCAGCATTTGTGGAAGAACAATTGTGAAATCTGGGACAAAAACTGAAAAGCTCATTCAGAAAACATCTGGAAATCTCTGTTTTTAACAATATGATTTAGGAGAGTGATGGTCTGCTCACCTGGAAGCAATTTAGGGAATGCAACAGCATACATGTACAAGAGTAAATGCACTCCTCAAAACAAGCCCTGCAGAATGTGCCATCAGATCCGGATCTGTTCAGTTTGTTGTAAGTAATCAGTACAACAAACAACACAGACCCTAATCTGCACAAGCACTATGCTACAGCAGATCCGGATCTGTGTTGTTTGTCGTTTGACACGAATTATAAGCGAGTATATATCTTAAGTCTTTTAAATGACAATAATGCATGCTGGAAATAAAATGAATTCAGGGTCTCATTAGCAAAATGTTACATGCTAAATCTGATTAAAATCCAACAGTCTCTTGTAAAGAAATGCTGCAAAAAAAAAGTGAGAAAGACAGGCAATATGAGGACAAATCCTGTAAATTATTTTGTGAAATGCTGGAAATCAAACTCATTGAAGTTTTGATCAATATAAAATCAAATCCCAAATTTGTTTGAAAACTAACTAACGTTTTTGGTGAAGTTATTATATCGAACCTAAAGTCAGTAGGACTGGCAATCTGAGGGCATAAACGTAATCAATATAGTTGTGGAATGCTGGAAATCAAAGACATTCAAGTTCTCATCAATATAAAGTACCATTCCAAATTTTGTTGAATGCAATAAATCTTGGTCAAGTTGTGCCCTCTGAACCAAAGTCAAGTGGAAGAGACAATCTGGGGCACGACTCCTCTAAATAATGTTGTGAAATACTAGAAGTCAAATTTATTAAAGGTCTTGTCAATATACAGCCATATTAAATCTGGCTGACATCCAAGAAGCTGACGTTATGCTGCAGGAACCACAGTTGAGAGTATAGACAATATGGGGGGAAGATGCCTGCAAGTCAAGGACTGCTGGAACTCTAAGGTCTCAAAAATATATATATGCTGTTAAACAAAGAAAAGGAAGATAGGTAATTGGGGTGGAGGTGGCAGGATAGCTCTTACAAATGATGGAATAATGGAAATTGAACTAATTTAAGATCTAATCAGCATACTTCTGTATGGCAAACCTGACTTTGGTAAAACAATCCTTTGGAACATTAAGTAGGGTCATAACACCATACACTCTGGAGGAGTAGCAATAACAAGATTTTCAAGATGGCAGCTTTATCAGGCATCATATCTACATAATTTTTATTTAGGACTAACTAGACATCATGAGAAGATTTTAAGTGAAACCCTATGTTGATATATCCATCCATTCAAGAAGAGTAGCAACAACAATATTTTCAAGATTTCCATTGTGGTTGCCACACTGGATGTCCAAACTGTAGCATTTTCACTTAGGACCAACTAGACCATGGGATGAATGTGTGTAAAAAGTTTGTTTAGGAGGAGTAGCAATAGCAAATGGATGATGAACAATAGACCATCACCAAAGCTCTCCTTGTCTATGTTTTAAAAAAGACTGCATTACATGCAGCTGCACTCATAATGTGCTAGCAGTTCTGAGTTGATACAATTTGTTAGGAGTAATCAGTATGCATCTGGGACAGTATAACAATAGAACAAACAGTATCATTTGATGACATTAGACACCCAAGCATCAAGATGACTGGACAGAGTCTTCACGGCTACATGTAGTTGGGATTTAAAGAACCATCATCATTACCATATCTCATCCAAGACATTATAGCAGATCCTTTGTGGTGGGAAGGCCAATCTATTATGTTCCAGAAGTGTTACTGGAGTTCAATAAGTAATTAAGTCAATATTTCCACTTCAAAAAGATTAGATCTTTGAGTCTGAAAACATCTACAAAACTAGTCCTTAGTCCAGGCCAGCATTTCATTGTACTGCATCAACTTTCAGTTGTTACAGAAACTAATGTTTACCAGCCAAGGGAATACATAGTAATGACCCTACTAACACCTGGTGTCAGGGTTACTACAAAACCTGAGTTTACCAGCCAAGGGAATACATAGTAATGACCCTACTAACACCTGGTGTCAGGGTTACTACAAAACCTGAGTTTACCAGCCAAGGGAATACACAGTAATGACCCTACTAACACCTGGTGTCAGGGTTACTACAAAACCTGAGTTTACCAGCCAAGGGAATACACAGTAATGACCCTACTAACACCTGGTGTCAGGGTTACTACAAAACCTGAGTTTACCAGCCAAGGGAATACACAGTAATGACCCTACTAACACCTGGTGTCAGGGTTACTACAAAACCTGAGTTTACCAGCCAAGGGAATACACAGTAATGACCCTACTAACACCTGGTGTCAGGGTTACTACAAAACCTGAATGAATTTAGCCTCGGGTGTAACATGTATACTTGTATATAAGTACAATTAAGTCAAAGCCTACTGGAAACAGCACAGACCCAGTTTTGCCATTGTATAATGGATTGGTAAAGCAAGGTCTATGCTATGTGTGAGGAATACTGCTATTGCATAATGCATTAGTAAAGCAAGGTCTATGCTATGTGTGAGGAATACTGCAATTGATTAATGCATTGGCAAAACAAGGTCTATGCTATGTGTGAGGAATACTGCTATTGCATAATGCATTGGTAAAGCAAGGTCTATGCTATGTGTGAGGAATACTGCAATTGATTAATGCATTGGCAAAGCAAGGTCTATGCTAATTGTGAGGAACACTGCCAATACATAATGCATTGGTAAAACAAGGTCTCTGCTACGTGCGAGGAATACTGTCAATGCACAATGCATTGGTAAAGAAAGGTCTATGCTATGTGTGAGGAATACTGCCATTGTATAATGCATTGGTGTGTGTGTGTGTGTGTGTGATTTGGATATTTTAATGTAGCTTTAAAAAAAATTCAGTCATATCGCTACGATATCTGCAGTATGGCAGTTTATAGTGTTGTTGTTGTTGTTGTAGGGTTTAACGCCATTTTTCAGCACATGATAGGCTATACATGGCGGCCAGTATTAATGGTGGAAAAATAACCCAGGAAAACCCGGAAAGAAAAACCGATCCACGAGAAGCGACTGGCAAGCTTTCTCACATACCCACATTAGCTGAATCCGAGACTCAAACCCACGCAGACAGAGGTGAGATGGCAGTGATCCGTAACGGAGAGTGCTTTAGACAACTCAGCTACTTGGGGCCCCCAGTTTATAGTGATGCCGCACACATTTAGCATGATCTCCCACCCAGTCACATTATCCTGACCCCAGGCCAACCAGTCCTAACACTAACCTCTTAACACATTAACCCCTAGTGACGAGTTAACGTGGCAGGAGGTAGTAGCCTACAAAGGCACAGTGATCACATTCAAGATTGATCTCAAAACTCACTTATTTCGACTGCAAGAACAAACTTAAAGACCTAATAATGTTTCCTACCTTAAATATTCTAGCATGTTTTTTCTGTTTTCTAATTTCATGGTGTTTGTGTTTGTAATCATATTATTATATATGTTTTTATCTTATAGGTGTTGTCTAATGTTGTGAAGCACTTAGAGTTTGTAAAGATTAGGCGCTATACAAAGTCCTCATTATTATTATTATTATTAATGATGAGTGCCAAGCGAAGTAGCTGTTAGTACCAATTTTGTAAGTCTTTGGTTTGACTTGGTCAGGGATCGAACCCACAACCTCCTAGGTGGACACTCTAACCACTAGGCCACCAGAACAGTGAGGAATACTGTCATAGCATAATGCATTGGTAAAGAAAGGTTTATACTATGTATGAGGAATACTGCCATTGATTAATGCATTGGTAAAGCTGGGTATGTGCTATCTGTGCGGAATAGTCAGCACAGCAAACAACACAAACCATGATCTGTCAGCCCATTATGTGACAGCAGATCAGGGTCTCTTTTGATTTAAGTTGCACCAGACTTATACACATATACATAAAGTATTTTCAAAATGTTTTAAGCACAAAACTAAAACTTTAGAACAATTTTCCATTATGCAACCTATTTCAAAACAAAATCAGAATTATACAACTGTAATAATTTTCTTATTGTTTTACTTCTTTCCTTGCAAGTTAAATCTGCGTAAATATGTTCAATGTACAGCTGTATAATATATATAGTCTGCTTCCTGCACCTTCATTGCCCATAAAAATGAAAAGTTGTAAAAAGTACAGAACAAATCCCAAAGCTCTGAGGCTTACTTGAGTTAAAGTATAAATGTGAATCCAGCCATGTGCATTTACAAGTCCTAAACTTTTCAACAGCCAGTAACATGGGGAACTCAATATAGTAACAGTAACCATAATCTTATGACTGGTTATCTAATAATAAGAACAGCCAGTAACATGGGGAACTCAATATAGTAACAGTAACCATAATCTTATGACTGGTTATCTAATAATAAGAACAGCCAGTAACATGGGGAACTCAATATAGTAACAGTAACCATGATCTTATGACTGGTTATCTAATAATAAGAACAGCCAGTAACATGGGGAACTCAATATAGTAACAGTAACCATGATCTTATGACTGGTTATCTATTAATAAAAACAGCCAGTAACATGGGGAACTCAATATAGTAACAGTAACCATGATCTTATGACTGGTTATCTAATAATAAGAACAGCCAGTAACATGGGGAACTCAATATAGTAACAGTAACCATGATCTTATGACTGGTTATCTAATAATAAGAACAGCCAGTAACATGGGGAACTCTATCTAGTAACAGTAACCATGATCTTATGACTGGTTATCTATTAATAAAAACAGCCAATAACATGGCAAACTCTATCTAGTAACAGTAACCATAGTCTTTATGACTGGTTATCTATTAATAAAAACAGCCAATAACATGGCAAACTCTATCCAGTAACAGTAACCATAGTCTTTATGACTGGTGCCATGGTTATGGTAAGCATTACAATCCTCTACACCTCATGGCATATTAATTCTGAGTGGCAGCCAATACTGTCTTGGTGCTGTCATATCAAGTAACATCTGTGTGCCAATTCTTCCAAAAGTGATGTTTGTGAAGAAGTAAATGGTAACATTTTTTATAATATCTGAAAAAATTATAGAAAAAAAAAGTACCAGTATGTCCAAGACTTACTTAAAACTTGAACTGGCATCCTGTTTATATTTTGAGGTTTAATGCCATTTCTCAGTGCAAGATGAGCTATACATGGCAGTAAGTATAACTGGTGAACAAAGAACCTGTGAAAACACCAGTAAGAACCACTGACCCACAGGAAGCTACTGGCAAGCTTTCTCACATACCCACATTGCCCAAGCCTGAGACTTGAACCCACACCGAGGTAAGATGGCAGTAATCAGTAATGGTGAGTGCTTTTTAGACCACTCAACAACCCAGCAGTCCCAGTTGGTTAATCATCTGGATATTTAAAATTCAAGAAAATGTAAGCAGGGATGGGGTGGGTTGGGTGGCATACCTGTTGCTACTGGATTGTTTACCGATTCTGGACAGTTTATATACAGAAACTTCATCCTTTCATTAGATGTAAAGTTCTAGAATGTTCAAACTATGATTAACATATACCCCATCTTTGCTGGCCAAGGTTCCAATACGTTAACCTTATGTTAACCATAACAGATCGGTCAGATATTTCAATGCTTTGTCCTAGCTTTGTGCATCAGCTGAAAATGGAAGAGGCAATTGACTTCAAAAGAATACTTTGTAAGTTTAACATCAAAAGTATGATTACATACCGAGAGAAGCTATTACAAGTGTATTTGAGGGAAAGGATCCATTGGTACACACACAGATCAGCAGCAGAAAATTGCTTATTTATATCTCCATTCCAGTTGTGTGCTGCCCTTCTCTCAATCATGTAGGAACAGTGTTCAAATTGGAACAAATTGATTTTGATTGCAAGTGGTGGCTTGCCACTGCATCCAATGAAATTCACAGACCTGAAGCACTAATATATCTGATTGATCTGCTAAGGTGTAGATAGGTTTAACATACTGGAACCTTTGCAAGCAAAGATACACATTCCCAGTGTATCATCCAAACTAATCAAATTAAAGTAATTAAAAAGGATCAATTAAGTGCAATACTTACAAGATTCATCTGACTTTTCTGTTGGGAATCGAGAACATGGCTGTCTTACTTTCACATTGACAATTGAAACATATGGAGCTCTTGTGTACAGTGGATCTTCATACTTCTGCGATGGATCAACGAGCGGCGAACCCTGTGCGTGTTGCAAGTTATCATAAGCATCTTCAATTGTATCTCTTAGAATATACGCCTGATATCGTAAGACAGCTTTGTCAATGATATCACACCTATTCTTTGTAATTTTGAAATAAAAGTGAGTCTTATCAATCCTAAACACTTTGTCATCTTTCTTGATATAATACTGGGGCATGGGCCATGGTTCCCCTGTGGTAGGGTGTGGAGCTCGTCGAATTTTCTGCTCCGGCATCACAAATTGTTCAAAATTTACTGCAAAATCGCTCCAGTCCCAAACAATTTTCATGCTGTTTTGTGGAGCATTCACATTATGACTGATAAACCTCTGGTTTCCACCATCATTTTTGCTAACAACATTATTATTAATCAACTCATTCCTATTCATACTGTTTCCATTATTGATGTTATTGTTGTTAATATTATTAGTGCCTCCTCCTCCTCCATTCCAAGGCCCATTAACAGGAATGTTATTATTAAAATCTCCATCTCGAACTATTGGAACAACTTCTTTTGCTTTATCCTTCCCGTCCATATTAACCTGAACTGGGACTTCACTATCAATCTTCTTAACACTGACAACACCACCACCATTAACCTTTTCCTCCTCATCCTCAAGATCTGCATCATCATTGTAGTCATCATCCTCATCATACTTTTCTACTGCATCAGCTTTAGCTTTTGTTTTGTCCTTTTCACCTTCACGAACCTTTGAAACATCTAACAACTTTCCTGTTTCATTAATCCTTGATTGAAATTTCTGGGCTCCATTACCAGTATCACCTGTTTCAATTTGACGTGGTAAGTTGCCATCACTCTTGACCTCTTGAGCAACTCCTGAAACCCCATCTTTAGCTTTATCACCAGCAGATGTAACTACCAGCAAGTTCTTAAAATCAGGAACAGAAAGAAACTTTTTAGGCTCATTATCTGTTTTAGATTCATCTTTCTGGTCTGAGCGATTTTTCAAAATAACCTCCTGTTTAGGCTCCATCACACCTTTATCCATCCATGGAACATTTTTATCACTTCTAAATGCATCTCCCCCTATATCAGAAACCGTGATGTTGATATCACTTTTCCTGGGTATTATTTTATTGCTTAAAACAGCTCCTGCCTCCTCATTTGTTTTATTACTATTATGGATGTTAATGTTACTAGCAGTGTTTTCGACATTATTACTATTATTATTATTAATATAATTACCTTTATTGTTTAGATTTACTACATTATTTAGATTAATTCCATTTAATAGAGGTTCATTTTGTTGATGCTGCAATTGTCCACCAACAATATTCCCACCTGGGCCATCTCCAATCTTCTGTTCAGAAACCAAACCTGGGATCTGATTTCTCCCTGAGCTAGCCACATTGTTGACTGGATTGTTCAAAGCTGAGGCCTGGTTTGGAAGATCTGGGTTCACATGCTGAACTTGCAAGTTCTGAACCAGAGGTAAATTTTGTTGGGATTTTGGTTGTAGTATATCTGGTTGCCGACGAACTGAAATACAAATTTAAAAAAATAAGTTGTCTTGATGGCACTGAAGCTATTTTAACAATGAACTGATTGACAAAAGCAGTTATTCATGGTCAAATTAAAAGTATTCAAATCTAGCAACCACAAAGAAATGTTTATTTTTACTTCTACCAATTGCATATAAGGGGATTGATGTTTGATGAGCTAAAAATGATTTCCAGAAATCCAAGAAAAGATTTTTTTTTAATTTTTAACTGCTGAGTGTTGAAACCATCTCTGATATTCTGAAACAATACAAGATTTTCAAGATGTGCCACCATGGTGGCCATATTGTATGTAAGATTGGAACCATTTAGGAGCAACCAGACATCATTAAAAGCTTTTTGGTGTAAACTCCATGTTCATATATGGCCATCTGTTCAGAAGAAGTAGTGATAAGAAGATTTCCAAATGCCAATGTGGTGGCCATACTGGATGTCCAAGTCACACCATTATGACTGTGTGTAACATTTCGTGGTAATCCTCTAAGTATTTTAGAAGGAGCTGTGATAAACTTGTGCTAACAGATGGATGGATGACAGAAAACAGGTCTGATGTATAGCCATAAAAGTAACAAGTTAATACCACAATTTTTACAAGCTCACACAAAATGTTTCATCTAGAGTCAGTTCTAAATAAAAAATAATCTGCAAGGCCAATCTGCAGTGACCATGTTTCAAATCATTAATGTTTAAAATAATAATTTGGAATCATTTTAGAATACTCTCCTTCCGCAAGTTTCATATGTTAAGTAATACAACCTCTAGTAAAAAATGAAGTGCCCTAGTAGCTGTAGACACCAGACAACTTAATCTGACCTTCAACCTTTCAGTTTACTATAAACTAGGAAATTAAAAGGTCACATTTTGGAAGGTTTCCTTGGCTAGTACTGATGAGCATGTGATCAATGGAGGCTATACCTCAAGCAAACATGGCACATGGTGTATTAACTCATTTCCCCTTGTGATTCTTCTCATTTTTTGGGTAGGAAATGCATTTTTCAGGGTTACTTCTAAATGAATCCAAACACACTCATTTTCAATAGATTTTCATTTAGCCAGATGCTTCTTTTAACAAAAGACATTGTTTTCAACTGGCTTTGTTTTTTTATTATTTATTTTGTTCTATAATGGATTTTTCATGTTCTGGCTCCATTTTACTCCAAATCTGAAACTTATTTTACTTTTTGTAGAGGTTCATCTGTCAATGTGCAGTTCTAGCCAGTCTGATTTAGATCTAAGGCCAAAAGTCTCAAATTCAGACACAAACTCTGATTCTGAAACCTTCAATTTTTGGCCTGAAAGAATCTGGTCTCAGAAATTATGCTTTTTCCACTGTACTTTTTACAGCAAATAAAAACTCCACATTATTTGATATCAATGTACATGGACAACTACATTTTTCCCCTTTTCTGTAATACCCCCACTCTAGTGTACCATAAAGTATGCCAGTGTTACAGAGCACAGTCTTACAGCACTGCTTCATGAAGGGTGAATGTGGCATGCAGGATTATCAAATTAATCAACCCCATGAAAGGCTTATGAGTGGGTTTAATGGCAACTGCCTTATTTCACTTGTATTTATAAAAAAAAATGTTACCCCTGCAGGCAGGGGGATGAAGAATAGACCTAATGCCCCCTCCTGCATGTTTTGAAAGGTGACAAATGTAAATAGAAACCATGGTGATTCAGCAGCTGTGGTACCAGACTCATGATTCAAAAAGTGCAGGTTTAAATCCCACCATTGGGTCTGTCAGGTCAGCTGCCATGGTGTCCTTGGGCAAAACACTTTAAACCAATTGTCTCTGCAGTAAATAACCTACCTGTGTTGCTGTGTCACAAAATACCAAACACAAAACATTTGAAGAAAGATGTTGAGAAGCATAAGTTTTCAACACCAAATTTTGCTGTATGTATGTTTATGAAATAGTTGTTACAGACTGCATACAAATTGCTTCAGCAGTGCAGATATCTTAAACAAAGAGTATGGTAATTTGATAGACTAAGAAAAGACTGTTAGTAGTATAAGAATGATTGATATATGACCTTGATACCTAATCGGTTCTAATTATATCAAACTAATTAGAATCTTAATGTAACAATAGGCTGAGGACTGTTATATTTTATTATGTCTGAAAAAGAAAAGAACACGAAACATTCAAAACCAAGCTCTTGGGGTTTAAATGTGCATGCAACAGTGCCAAAATATGTTTACAACCCTGATGTATGAATATGGTTGTCTATTTATAGCATCATTAGCACTTTAGCAAAGGTGTATGTCCTCAAAAACTTGTAGTTCTGCTTTTGAATGCTGGTAGTTATTTTGAAAAGGCACACTTTGAATTACCATTGATCACAGGGCACACTTTGAATTACCTTTGATTACAGCTATATGTAATGTCATGCCTGGATAATCTTAGTTTTTTCTTATTAAAATTACCTTCAACCTGGTTATTTTGTTGGAGACTTGAGCCATCACCGTTAAGGGGTAGTTCAGCTGTGGCAGACAATGCTGCAAGGAAAAGGATCAGGGAAGATCTGACAAAATTCATCTCAACACTGTAACTGAGTGGTGAAAACCTGCAAGAAAAAGAAAACAGTACATGTACACAAAACACACCCAAATGCCAACCAACTGTGGTGGCTCAGATCTGTAAATGAACTATAATCCAATACATAAAGGACAACACTGTTCATTCTACTAATGACTTAACACCTGAATCTGTCAGTTCATTATGTGGTGACAGATCTGGGTCGATGTTATACATGGTTTAATAACATCGATTCACTGATGAAACAATATTTACCATGGCTGTAGTTCATCAATATACAGACTCAAACAATCAATACATGGATGATAGTAGAATGAAACCTGAACTAAATGATACACACTGTTCTAAATTAACATTTTTTATTTATATACCTTTGAATGAAGCAAACAACAAAGGCAGTATAACAGGCAGAGCTTGACACGTACAAGGTATTTTATTCCTTGTTTTGAAACTAATTTTTGGGATATTTTCTATAAACACACTGCAAAACAGATATTTCAACTATTAGACTGAAACTGGATCATCAATCTATTAATCATGACTGTGAGAATGTATCAAATTGCTTAGTGACCAGCTGTGTTTGATTACATAGCTCCATTTCCATGATCAAGTACAATCACTTCAAATGTACAGCTGTGTTTGATTACAAAGCTCCATTTCCATGATCAAGTACAATCACTTCAAATGTACAGCTGTATTTGATTACACAGCTCCATTTCCATGATCAAGTACAATCACTTCAAATGTACAGCTGTGTTTGATTACATAGCTCCATTTCCATGATCAAGTACAATCACTTCAAATGTACAGCTGTGTTTGATTACATAGCTCCATTTCCATGATCAAGTGCAATCACTTCAAATGTACAGCTGTGTTTGATTACATAGTTCCATTTCCATGATCAAGTGCAATCACTTCAAATGTACAGCTGTGTTTGATTACATAGCTCCATTTCCATTATCAAGTACAATCACTTCAAATGTACAGCTGTGTTTGATTACATAGCTCCATTTCCATGATCAAGTGCAATCACTTCAAATGTACAGCTGTGTTTGATTACATAGCTCCATTTCCATGATCAAGTACGATCACTTCAAATGTACAGCTGTGTTTGATTACATAGCTCCATTTCCATGATCAAGTACGATCACTTCAAATGTACAGCTGTATTTGATTACACAGCTCCATTTTCATGATCAAGTACAATCACTTCAAATGTACAGCTGTATTTGATTACATAGCTCCATTTCCATGATCAAGTACGATCACTTCAAATGTACAGCTGTGTTTGATTACAGAGCTCCATTTCCATGATCAAGTACAATCACTTCAAATGTACAGCTGTATTTGATTACATAGCTCCATTTCCATGATCAAGTACAATCACTTCAAATGTACAGCTGTGTTTGATTACAGAGCTCCATTTCCATGATCAAGTACAATCACTTCAAATGTACAGCTGTATTTGATTACACAGCTCCATTTCCATGATCAAGTACAATCACTTCAAATGTACAGCTGTATTTGATTACACAGCTCCATTTCCATGATCAAGTACAATCACTTCAAATGTACAGCTGTGTTTGATTACATAGCTCCATTTCCATGATCAAGTACAATCACTTCAAATGTACAGCTGTGTTTGATTACATAGCTCCTATTCCATGATCAAGTGCGATCACTTCAAATGTACAGCTGTGTTTGATTACATAGCTCCATTTCCATGATCAAGTGCGATCACTTCAAATGTACAGCTGTGTTTGATTACATAGCTCCATTTCCATGATCAAGTACGATCACTTCAAATGTACAGCTGTATTTGATTACACAGCTCCATTTTCATGATCAAGTACAATCACTTCAAATGTACAGCTGTGTTTGATTACATAGCTCCATTTCCATGATCAAGTACAATCACTTCAAATCTACAGCTGTGTTTGATTACATAGCTCCATTTTCATGATCAAGTACAATCACTTCAAATGTACAGCTGTGTTTGATTACATAGCTCCATTTCCATGATCAAGTACAATCACTTCAAATCTACAGCTGTGTTTGATTACACAGCTCCATTTCCATGACCAAGTACAATCACTTCAAATCTACAGCTGTGTTTGATTACATAGCTCCATTTCCATGATCAAGTACAATCACTTCAAATGTACAGCTGTGTTTGATTACATAGCTCCATTTTCATGATCAAGTACAATCACTTCAAATGTACAGCTGTATTTGATTACACAATTCCATTTTCATGATCAAGTACAATCACTTCAAATGTACAGCTGTGTTTGATTACATAGCTCCATTTCCATGATCAAGTACAATCACTTCAAATGTACAGCTGTGTTTGATTACATAGTTCCATTTTCATGATCAAGTACAATCACTTCAAATGTACAGCTGTGTTTGATTACATAGCTCCATTTCCATGATCAAGTACAATCACTTCAAATGTACAGCTGTGTTTGATTACATAGTTCCATTTTCATGATCAAGTACAATCACTTCAAATGTACAGCTGTATTTGATTACAGAGCTCCATTTCCATGATCAAGTACAATCACTTCAAATCTACAGCTGTGTTTGATTACATAGCTCCATTTCCATGATCAAGTACAATCACATTATTAATGTTGACCAATGTGTCATCGCCCAAAATGGTCTGTGCTTCGAGCTGATAACGGTTTAACTAATTTCACAAAATAAATTGTTTTGCTTCATTTCAACACAGTAATCAGTTTCTTGATGCAAATTTTGACAATTTTTCTTCAGAAAATACACATCTTATCTGGAGCTCTGTAATGTATACATCCAACAAAATGTCTTTTTGTACCTACCACATTTAACTAAACAAGAACTACAAATACAGCACTTTTTTGATTCAAAGAATCCTATCCTATCAAGAGACATCAGTTATTTATTCTTGAATGTAATTTTCAAATAATACCTCTGAGTCAATGGTTTTGACCTGATTTTTGCAGGTTCTTCCTGCACCAGTTATAATGGCTGCTGCATATAGCCTGTCTTGAGAAATGGCATTCAAGACGAAACAACAAAAACTATTTGATCAATTCAGGTAATTATTGGTTCCATTACACTACTGTTTGCATTTGTACACTTACCCTACACTATAGACTGATTTTTAGTCCCCTTAGAGTGCACACCATATAGTGTGTGTGTGTGTTAAGGATTTTTTTAATATAGCGTTAACAATTTTTCAGTCATATTGCTACGATGTCTGAAGTGTGACAGTTTATAGTGATGTCTAGCACTGGGGAATCAAGCCGCAGACATGTAGCATGATGTCCCACCCAGTTACATTATTCTGACACCAGGCTAAACAGTCCTAACACTAACCTCTTAAAGCTGAGCGCCAAGTGAGGCAGCTGTTAGTACCATTTTTGTAAGTCTTTGGTATGACTAGGTCGGGTACTGAACCCATGACCTCCCGCATCCAAGGCGGGTGCTCTAGTCACTAGACCACCGGAGCGGTCGTATGAAAGTGAAACCCAGGTGTTGAATGAAGTATGCACAACATAATGACATTCTGCATAAATAAAATGTCTTCATCTCCCACTTAAACATAAGCTACTGCCTACTGCTGATTGAGATGAATCAAATAAAGGAGTTCAATCAAGAAAGTAAGATTTACATCCTTTAAATGCCCCTATTTTGTGTAGGATAAATGCTAGGATACATGCTAGGATAAATGCTAGGATACATGCTAGGATACATGCTAGGATAAATGCTAGGATACATGCTAGGATAAATGCTAGGATACATGAATTCAAAACAAAACAAACCATGACCTTACAGCAACCATGCCAACTGCATCCTTCACACTCCTACTCAATAAATATAATATTTCAGCATAGAAAGCATAAGTGATGTTTATATCGTACCAAAAGATGCACACTGAGAGAAAAACATTTTTGTTGGGCACTCTCCTTTATACTGTCACACACCTGGTGTACCAATTTGGCAGAATATAAAAAGTGTTTGTCAATAATTTTAGTGTAACTTATCAACGTTCAGTGAGCATTTAAAAGAAAGACAGCAGGAAAGCAGAAACACTTTGCTTATATTTATTTTCACAAGTTAGCCCATCCTACAGTGTATTCATGCAATGATACAAGTGATGGGGGGGGGGGGGGAATGTACGCACATCTACATTTTGTAATTTCTCTATGTGACAGTAATGTGATACATACCATATCAAATACATTTACTGTGATATGTATCATGATACTATACTGAATGCAATTATTATATGTATCATGATACATACCATATTTAATACATTTATTGTGATATGTATCATGATAATACTATAGTGAATACAATCACTATATGTATCATGATACATATAAAATACAATTACAGTATGTATCATGATATATACCATATTGAATAAATTTATGGTGATATGTACCATGATAAATCAGTCCCAGTAATGACCAAAAGAATAAAAATGCCATTATTAGGACAGATTTAACAGCCTGTATGAGAACCATATACCTATGTTTAATGGACACTCTTGTGTGACACCTAGGTTTAAAGTTTAAGGGGACAATTTACAAGATGTAACATCTACAGGGACACTTAACTCAGTCTTGAAATTAAATGTATTTGAGTTCCAAAATAAGTTTATATTTCAAAGTTGTTCAGCCCAGAAAAGCAAAACATTTGGTGATACATAATTGTTTATGGGTCATGCTGTTTAAAGATGACTGAAAATATATAACATGTGACCAATAATTTAGAAGTAGAATATTTTTTGGTAAAATGGCATAACATTCACACTACACCATATATAACATACAAAATTTTCTATTAGACTTACATATGCAATATATATACCTTTGACAAAAAGACTGTTAAAAAACTTGTACAATTTTTACAGTCAAGTTAAAACTAATGGAATCTGGATAAACATACAAAGTTTAAAACAAATACCTATACCTATGCTTTCAATCTTGACCGACAAAAAAAACTGAGAGTGAGTGAGTGAATATATATATATGAGAGAGAGAGAGAGAATTATAGATACGCCAGACAGAACAGAAATTGCTATGCTTGGTTTCTAAAGAAGACTGCTTGATAATAGTAGGCAGAATTAATATTTTAATACAAATAATACTATGATACAGGTTGGAGAAGTTTTAACTTATACTCTATGGAGATTTGAATCCAGGTCCATGGGTAAATGGCACCCATCACCTTGCCTGCACACATGAGCCTATATTCCCTCACAACTAAACTCACATCACCAAAAAATGATGATACTCAGTCAGTGTTATATTCACTCGTGTGTAGCAGACATACTCGCATGACAATCCAGTAATTAATTCTCACCTATCTACAGAGTCATTCTGAATTTCTATAAAAGAAATCAAGGTATATAGAATTAAGTATAGGGAAATATAAATATACACCAGACAGAATGGAAAGTGCTATCCCTGGATTCTATAAAAGAACAGTTGATAATAGTAGGCAGAATTAATATTTTAATACAAATAATACTATCATACAGGTTAGAGAATTTCTAATGCATACTATACAGAAATTCGAACCTAGGTCCACGGGTAAACAGCACCCATCGTCTTGCCTGTGTGTGTGTATATATCATTTTGAGAGTTGAGAGGTTGGATGTATACATATGTGTATGCTGGGGAAATTAGCTCAAAATTCTGCATTTTTATTTAGACACATATTATAATTTTATAATTATATGTTCCATTACACTATTCACCTTGTGCTGTCCCTAATGAATTCATACAGACATTGCCTCATGTAAAGAACACATTATTACAATCTACTGCTTAGCATATCACCATGCCTACAATCTGCAACTTACCGAAACTACTTCATATCCATTTTATAGAATTACTGAACTAAAGTCAACCGTTTATAACTAAACTCCACTCCAAAACTGAACTGAACTCAGCTACAAAACAAACTGAGGGAAAGATGACTTGACTTCCTGTATCTGTATGTATACCAAGCTGAGACCAATAAATATTGGGACTTAGTAGATTCATAAGAACATTTACTGAGCCACATATTAAAGCTACTGGCAAAAGTTAGAGATCTACTAATCAAGTTAGCTTCTTCCCTATCTACAGGTTCCATCTGTAACCCCCTACCAGATGTATACCCTACAGGTAATCTCACCACATCAGGACTTAATATGATGTGATCATAGTATTTGTAATTGCAGGTCATTTACCGTGTATATTTGCTCATAAGTTGAGTCAAAGTGCAAACAAAGATCCTAATCTGCCATAGCATAACACACCTGCTGATCAGGGTCTACTGTTTGCTCTACTGATTACTTCTAACAAACTAAACTGACCCGGGTCTGCTGACACACTATGCAACGGCAGATCTGGGTGTGTGCATTTTGCAGCTGGATTCCTCTTAGAAGCAATTATATATGATGTTCTCCATCTGGAATGTCCATCATCCTGCCTAGAAAAGACCCCTACAGTTATCATTGGCCTTCAGGTTCTTTTAGCTAGTATGACACAGGTGTGACACCTTGTAATCTAACACTGCTTCTATAGTATATATAGTATGGCTGATGTATGTACCTACTTGCACACATAATTGAATCCAATTCTAAGAACTCTGTAAGCCTCAAGTAGTAGTTGTAATACTTGTATAACATTACTTTTCCTAATAAAATGTATATTTTCCCAGTTATTATGTAAGAGTAACTGGCCCTAAAATGTATATTTTCCCAGTTATTATGTAAGAGTAACTGGCCCTAAAATGTATATTTTCCCAGTTATTATGTAAGAGTAACTGGCCCTAAAATGTATATTTTCCCAGTTATTATGTAAGAGTAACTGGCCCTAAAATGTATATTTTCCCAGTTTTGATGTAAAAGTAACTGGCCCTAAAATGTATATATTTCCCAGTTATTATGTAAGAGTAACTGGCCCTAAAATGTATATTTTCCCAGTTATTATGTAAGAGTAACTGGCCCTAAAATCAAATTCTGTGATATGTCAATCAGAATGTTTCTCAGTCAGGAATGTCTCTACTCTATTAAACACTGATTAATATGCACCCAATTGCAAACAACATAGACCCTGATCTACTGGCATATAAAACTATCTACCAAACTGAAGACAGACCCCAATCTACCATCACATAAATATGTACCAAACTGCAAACAACATAGGCACTGATCTACCATCATATAAATATCTAACAAACTACAAAGAACACAGACCCTGATCTACCATCATATAAATATCTAACAAACTGCAAAGAACACAGACCCTGATCTAGCATCATATAAATATCTAACAAACTACAAAGAACACAGACCATGATCTAACATCATATAAATATCTAACAAACTACAAATACAGACCCTGATCTACCATCATATAAATATCTAACAAACTGCAAAGAACACAGACCCTGATCTACCATCATATAAATATCTAACAAACTACAAAGAACACAGACAATGATCTACCATCATATAAATATCAAACAAACTGCAAAGAACACAGACCCTGACCTACCATCATATAAATATCCAACAAACTACAAAGAACACAGACCCTGATCTACACTCATATAAATATCTAACAAACTGCAAAAGAATACAGACCCTGATCTACCATCATATAAATATCTAACAAACTACAAAGAACACAGACAATGATCTACCATCATATAAATATCTAACAAACTGCAAAGAACACAGACCTTGATCTACACTCATATAAATATCTAACAAACTACAAAGAACACAGACCCTGATCTACCATCATATAAATATCTAACAAACTGTAAACAATGTAGACCCTAATTTATGGTCATAATGCACCAGATGATCTGGGTCTCACCTGTTTTCCTGCAATTATCCAATGTAGTCCACTTTTATACAGTCACCAATATGTTATCACTTTTTACCAAGGTGTACAATAAGTTTGAAATTTGGGAAAGAACTGGGCAAAAAGTACCCAACAAGGTTGTGATTTCTGTCCCTTAATAAATAGTAAAAATGAAAACTTCTTGTACAATTGTACTGATGCAATAACAATCCAGTTCAATGACAATGAAAATGTCACTGAAAAGTATACAAGACCTTTGGAAATCTTTAGCAATTTATGACTTGATGTAAATTGGGCATGAAGACTTTTTGTTTCAGACTGGTAATGTGGGGGATGGGGTGGAGCTTAAGGGACAAGCTGGTGAATGGACACAATAATTGGAGGCAGAAACCAGCTGCCAAAGCCTAGAAGGGACAGACCACTGCTTCTACTATCTGGTGAACTCTTGTCCCTGGGAAAATGTCTGTTTAAGCTCCCAAGCTACTGCAGGGTATGAAAGTGTGTGTGTGATTTGGATTTTTTTAAACATAACTTTAACAATTTTTCAGTCATATTGTCACAATGTCTGCAGTGTGGCAGTTTATAGTGATGTCTAGCACTGAGGCATCATGCCACAGAATGTTGAATGATGTCCTGCCCAGTCACATTATCCTGACACCAGGCCGACCAGTCCTAACTCTAACCTGTTAAGCTGAGTGCCTAGCAAGGCAACTTTAAGTCCCATTTTTATAAGTCTTTGGTATGACTCGGCCAAGGCTCGAACCTGCAACCTCCCACATCCAAGGCAGACACTCTAACCACTAGGCCACAGGAGGGATGAAAGCAACAGACAAGATGCTGTTCCTGAGAGACTCTCCAGACAGGAGAGAATCTTCTTGTCCTGAGTACCAGAAGGCTTAGGACACAAGCCCAGGGTAGGAGGCAGTAAACTTCTTTGCTGCCTTATCAAGCTCCAAATGTCCTCATCCTAAAACATCTGGCCCAGTGTGTGGGAAGGAGTCAGTCACCCCAATTAAATAGGAAGGGATCAGAACCAATAGTTCCTCTGAGAACTCGTTTCGGTCCACACTGACTGAAATGACATCGTCATCCTGAGCCCGCTGCCTAAGCTGAGACTGTTCCTCCCAGTATCTCTCTCCAGAGACTGATCTAATCCCTGTTCCCAGACTAATAATCAAAACCAGGTGACTGGTGAACTCTAAACAGAGACTAGTGACACGTGGGTGATCAATAACTTGTCAAGTGACAAAGATTTGATGGACAAGACCACATCAGATTTACCTGAACAAGATCACTACTCTTCCCTTTTAGAAAGGCACGATTCACTAATCTAATTCACTGAGACAATGGCCTTGAGAGGAAGCTGCTTGCCTCTAAGTGAGAGATGCAACTACTCTCAGATTATTTTTTTTTTACTTTTTACGTGGGTCCAAAAACTGATACATGACCAGCACTGACAGCATCATTATAAATGTCAGGGATCCTTGGCTCTTTGGTGATCTCCAAACCAGAGGCTACAGAATATTCTTGCCACGCAGGATCTGTAGTTTTTCACAATACAGCAAGGGATGCAGACTCTTGGGAATGGAAAGGATCATCCACTGAGGAAGAAAAGCCTCTGCATGTGAGGCAACTTTTCGCCCTGTATATGAAGTAATGTCAGAGCAAAGACAACAACTGATTAGCGTGCACACCCAATGCATGTTCAGCAGGTGGGATGAGTGTTCCATGGGACTTTCCTGTACCAACACTTGCCCACACTTAGTGAAAGAAGAATTTCTAAAAGATAAAAAAAAAAACAAGACCTAAAACCTAACGTACACATGCTTACTATAGCACTGGAACAATGTAGGGGAATACAGTTTAATAAAGGAAAGAAATTTCTGTCACAGTTCATGCTGCCAATGCAAACAACTTCACCGTATACTGATCTCTCTCTCTCTCAGAAGTACATAATAATTGTATTGCAGAACCTCATAAGGATTAGCGATATGAATATAGCAGAGGGGGCAAACAGACCGAAACTATTTTCACAATAAACCCCTCCAGGAAAATATTCCTCGATAGAAGGCTTATTTCGACGAAATAAACCCTTTTATTCAGAAAACGAGACAAAAAAAAATGTCCCAAAAAATTCGGAGAGTCTCTCCTCGAGAAATTTTTCGAATTTCCCCAGGGATGCAATGCATTTCCGCTGGCAACTTGGGTTACTTCAATAAATCTGAAACAGTTTCCGTGGCGGGGTCGTTATTGAAAAATCCATGGGTCGGGTCCGTCCCCCCTCTGCTGCTCTACGAAATGAGTTTCCAAGGAAAAACATTTTTATGTTAACCATACAATGTATCAAGGCCGATACGGTATCGTGTCCGCGGGTCGTGTAAGTTTATTGTCACAAATCCGTGCGGGGTTTTTTGAGCGCGACTAAAGAAATTCTTAAACTTATTAATATCCATATCGCCGCTACACCAGGTTTGATGAATATTTCTCAGCGTATGAACATCAACTCCATTAAACACAGCAAGAAGATTACAGTTATCCCTGATTACCTTTGGTATTTGTGTGTAACGTTGAGTAACATAAATCACGTCTGTGTTTTTGTGACGACCTCGTGAAAATATTCTTGCAGGATTTTTTTGCTTGTCCAGCATCACATCATCATACACTACTAGGTTATTTATTTCCCCGTTAAGGTCCTCAACGCTGGGAGCTTCTTCGATATCAGTGATAAATTCAACTACTTCCTCGCCGTCTTCACTCAGCGCTTTTGCACTCTCATTAAAATCTTTTATAACATTATAGCATCGCTGATCATCTACAGATGGTGCTACCAAATACAGCTTATCCCACTTCATCCACTTCATTATCATGTTCAACAGCAGTTGCGTTTTACCCGATCCTGACGGTCCAATGATAATCATTCTGATAGAATTTGGCAACACCGAATTATGCTTGATTGGCTCCCTTCGCCGCGTCGCAGAAAAGTCTGTAATTTCCATTTGTATACAAAGAATAATAATTATGGATCTATATTGTGTGAAGTGTCGGGCACGAACCCCTACGAATGATCTAACAACGGTTACAACAAAAAATAACAGACTAGCACTTTCTGGTACGTGTACGCGATGTGGCACAAAAAAATTTAAATTTCAAAAAAAAAACGAGGTGGTGACATTGCAGCCGCCCTCGGACGACTTCCAGGTACCCCTTGGGGAAAGTATCCCGGAGAAAAACATCTCCCAGGATACAATTACTGCGGTCCGGGAACACGACTAGATATCAGGCTTGACAGCAACGATCAGCCCAAACCCGGCGAGTATCCGATAAACGCTATCGACGCAGCGTGTCACATACATGATATTGCTTATCGAAGTAAAGATCTACAAGACAGGCATATCGCGGATGTGAAATTAATTCATGCACTAAGCGCCATAAAAAATAAATCATTTAGGGAGTCACTCGCTAATTGGTTAGTAAGATCAGCGATGAAATCTAAATTAGCATTAGGCGCTGGATAATTAATAACGATGCAGACAAGTCCAAGGACTTCCAACGCTAGTGTTTCCATGCAAGCGATTTATTATTCCCCAATCGGATATTGGAGAGGTAACTCAGCAATTAATAAACTCGCCAACGCGGCATCAGTACCACGCGAGGCTGCCAAAAAATGGCTGTCAAAACAGGCAATATGGCAAATCTACTTACCACCACCTCGACAAATCAACTTTGCACATTTTGATGTTAGTGTCCCCAATGAAGTTCATCAGGCTGACATACTATTTCTGCCTCATGATACTGTCCGTAGAAAAATATACAAATACGCGTTAACAGTAGTTGATGTTGCTAGTAGATACAAAGAAGCAGAACCATTAATGACAAAAACAGCGTCCGAAGTCGCCTCTGCGTTTTCGCGAATTTATCAGCGAGGACCTCTAAACTGGCCACGATTATTACAAGTTGATCCTGGCAAGGAATTTCAGGGCGCGGTGTCATCGTTGACAAAGCAGCATAACGTTACCATACGACGAGGACATACTGAAATTCATCGGGATCAGGCAATTGTTGAGCGATTTAATAGAACACTCGCTGAGAGATTATTCGGATACCAGTACGCGAGGGAATTCATTTACGATACGAGATCTCGTGAATGGGTTACAAGACTGCCAAACGTGATAGCCGCACTGAATAATGAAATTACCAGAACAACAAATATGAGGCCAATAAATGCAATCACAAAAAAGTATATACCCCCGATCACTAAAGTGATTCACGGACATGTTTCAACGCAGCCAACGACGCTAGCGGGTAATGTCACCGTTAGGTATTTATACGAACCAGGCGAACTAGAAGGAGGAAAAAAAAGAGCAACCGATCCCACATGGAGTGTTACTACACATAAGATATCCAGCATAACCAGATCAACCGGCAGACCTCCCATCTACAGATTAGATTCGACTGCTCCTCAACGCGGATTTAAACGCGAGCAACTTCAGGTGATTCCCACGGATACACAATTACCACCCCGATCACTAAAGTGATTTGCACTAAAGTGATCCGCACTTCGGTAGGCAGCACCCTCTGCGTCGGTTACACTCAAGACAGGTCAACATCACATTTTCACGTGTATGACCGCGACTGCTATCTATTCTATCTACGGTAAATTGTCTTGGGTCGTTTTTCGAATACTGCCACAGCAATAAACAATTACAACTCGCACAGTGATTATTCTGCTGTTGTTGTAATTGTATAATAAATGTTTCGTCGAGATCAAACTCGTTGCCATTTTTTTTGTCGCTCTGTTTGTAACCGGCTAATTTCTTTCTTATTGTATCATCAGCGATTGATCTGTTGATGCTGTCGTTGATAACATCATCTAATACAATTCTTCGTAACTGACCTATCCTTCTTACTCTTGACACGGCTAAATAAACTAAATTTGACCACTCGATGCGATCATCAACAATCCAAACTGTTGTATCTGAAATAGTTAGTCCCTGCGAACTGTGGATGGTCATAGCGTATCCTAGCGTCCACGGGGATTTGCTCATTTTTAGTGCCTGTTCAACAACATCAATATCAACTGTGACAATATCATTTAATACTAAATTCTGTTTTTCCGATCTCCCAGGTATATCAACGTCGGTATTCTGCAATCGCGTATCAGCTGGTCTATAACACAACGGCACTGCCAGCATGGGAAATTTCTTCTGATGTAACTGAAATAACCGCTGCTGAAGTGTGTCCCTGACTATCTTTCTACTTGCCACAATTAAATCACCTGGTTTCCACGTTTCCCAAAAGTCGCTCAGCGAAGTCTCTGGAATTATTTCACGCATTATCTCACACTGGACTTTATCAGGTTGTAGCCTGATCAACGCCTTAAACTCTTTCAGCGTTTCATCGAGTGCTCTAACATCGTTAGTTATTTCCTCATAATAATCTACAAAAGTTTTCAGCCACGTGTGTGGAGATTCACCTGTAAATGGCGGTGGTTGACCATGATCGCCGCACATCACCACTGCGGTATTTTTCTTTAGCAACCAATCCAGAAACTGTTTTAATGTATCCAACGGCACAGTGTCTATCTCATCCCAGATGATTATTCCAGGGATATACTTCGTTCCCATTCGCGTAGGAGTCCATGTGCCGCCGCTGTATTTGAAAAAACTGTGATACGTACACGCGTTAACATCCCGTTGTCGCATCTCCCTGGCAAGTCTATGTGTGGGTGTTAGCACAATCATGTCAGAGTTTCTAAATAATTCTATCGCGCGAGTTGTCTTACCGGAACCACCAGCCCCGTTGAGATAAACTGTTTTGTGTCTCACAACAGGATCGTGCACCGGCGGCAGCGAAGTTGTCGTAGAAATTGAAAATTCCCCAGATATTTCTGCGCCGCGATATTCATCCTCGATTTCAACATCAGCTGATTCACAATATCCATGCAACATTTCATTTTTTATTCTCCATGAACCCCACGATGGATCATTCGGTATAACCTTATTTAACGCCGCTAAGTGTTTTTTATCGATATAGAATGAATCCGTTGCAACTCTCACTGCGTCAACGGGAAACCTATTAATCATCGACAATAGGTTTATTGATACATAAGCTAGCATCGAAGATCTCAAATGTGTGTACTGAGATGATTCTCCGTCGATATAACTAAAAACAGTTCCTAATTTTTCCCCGTTTGACAGAAACACATCTTCGCGGGTACAAAACGTATTATTCGTGGCGGCATCAGCGACAATAAGATCCAATTCGGCCTTGTCCATGATTAATCGACTATGATGTAGTTTATGATCATACGCTCCACCTTGAGTAAATTTTCCTATTATTCTTCGTCCTAGATCTTTTGCTGTGCTTTCATCAGTTCGGGGAGCTCTTTCGATGATAATGTCGATAAACGATTCTGGATATTCTCGGAAATTTTCAATTTCTACGGTGACTTGCGGAGTTGGCAACCAAACTTCGGTTTGACGACAGTAGCATATAATCGCTTCACTGACCGTCAGCGACAGCAGTATTCGACTGTCAAGCATGTATCGCAATAACACTATTGGTGCCCATCGCTTCTCAACGAAATGTTTACCAAACCAAGCATAACACACAGGATGTAAACCCGTAGCGAGTTTAAACGACGACACACAAGCAACCCCGGTCAGGTCAAAATCAGGCAATGGTCCGTCAACAGCTACTCTTGTCATCGAGTTTGTAATGTGACCAAACCGTTTAAAATACTCACTACATTCCCCCCGCCCAAGAAAACTTCCTGGATAACACACCGTCATATCCACGGATATCATATCGCGGTGATCATACTGGGTATTCCACAAACCACCGTGCCCGTATTCGATACAGCTCTGTTGAATATCCTCGAGAAAGCTCTTCGGGGTTGGTCTCCATGAATTTCGTTCTCGGGCTATATGCGTGACAACACCCGGGACAGTAAAACACTGCGTCAGTAACGTATCAGTGTTCGTCGCATGATATTTTTCTGCGAGTTTTTTCATTTCGTGATGTAATGCCGCCGTTCTGTATACCTCCCCGTTGGGTTTCACAAACTGATCAAACTCTCCCTCGAGGTCACTTCGGAATAACCACACCGACACTGGATCGGTTTTACTTATCTGATAAATAAAATCAAACATGGAAACTCTTCGAGTTTCACCACTAGTGGTTCCCATGATAGCATTTTCCAATTCCGGATAATACTTTACAACACGATCTCGAGGAAATATCCTAACCGAGTCAGTCCAGGCGTGACTGTTATGATCGATAATAGTTATTGGTGCTCCACGGGAATCATATTTACTCTTGTACAATACCTCACCGGTCAACGATGAAACCGTTATAGGAAATTTTAGTAATCGTTCGAGCTCGGCAACATCATTTATTGACGCTCCTTCATCCACTACTTTTGCCGCCCACGCTGCTATTTTAGTCTGTCTTAGCGGTGTTAGGCCGTTTCCTCGCGCGGCATTTTTAAAATGTTCCATTACTCGCTCGGCTACACAATTCATCCTGGAAGTGAGAAGTCCTTGGACTTCCAGAGACTTCTCTGGGGATTTTATCAATGACTCTGACATCTTCATCGGGGCGAGTTTATCAACGCGTGGTTTCTTCATCGGATAAATTCCATAAATGACTGCGGTCACAGGATACGCTCTGGCATAATACGGTGTATCAATCCCAACAAGTACTCCCGGGTTTGAGTCTTTGGTTACGACGATGGTTTTCCCCCGCCGGGCATCAAGAATAGGGTCTAGTTTGTCTCTGATAATCCACGTTGTTTCACCTGTTTCCGTGTCGTCGACGCCAACGATAAATTTTATCTGTATGAAATATCTTCTATCGTCGAGATACTCAATTATACTACGCGCGATTGTATCGTTCATGGTACCATCAATGATGGCATTTTCAGAAATGATTTTATATGTCGACCACACATGTGCAGCACCATCACGACGAAACTCTTCTTTGGCGTTCTTGATAACACCAATTACCGCTGCGAGTTCTCGTCGTCGTCGATCAGGGGTTAATCGGTCAAGATCGAATCGACCTCGGGGAAATTGGAGATTTCCAGGTTTTATTCTGGATAGTCTTGAGAAACTCATTATTATAATTAAGACAAGTATTTAAATAGACAAAAGTATTATGTATAATGAAAGAAAACTCAAAGCATTTCTCTGGTGCGCCCGCGCACTCATGCAAGTGGATCAAACTAAATTTATCAGCGCCGTGTAGCAAACGTTGCAGAGGCGAATACTGTGGACAACATGCTCAACAGGTCCGCGGTGGGAGTCTAGGACCGATACCGTGTATCAGATGCGGCATTGGAGTACGAGGAAAAACTCAATTATGTTCAGCGTGTGGGGGAAAACGCTATCGAGAACTAAAACGGTATTATGATAAAAAAAATCCAGACTCGAACACGTTCTCGGAGCGTGATTACATAAATAAGTTTTCAGACAAATTATGAATTAGACAAATGATTTGCTTATAGTATAATGAATCAAGAATTCGTCCCCGAACAAGAATTTGTTCCACATCCAACTATTCCAAATTATGAGGCAAACCGAGATGGCATAGTACGACACTGCACGCGAAGACGACCAGTTGGTGGAGTTAATAATGCTGGTTATTTGATGTTTACTAGCCCCACAAAGAGGTATTTATGTCACCGTTTCGTTTACGAATGTCATCATGGACTGATCAAGGATGGTTTTGTTGTTGATCACATTAACGGTAACATACTTGATAACTCTATAAACAATCTTCGCGTGGTCACTCAGAGCAAGAACTGCCTGTCGGGTAAAACAGGACGTAGTAAAAAAGTTGCAAGACCTGTCCGGGGTCGTAATACACAGACCGGCGACGAAATAGTATTCCGGTCGATATACGCCGCCGCGAAGTATTACGATATTTGTCCACCTTCTGTACAGAATGTCGCAGCTGGGATTAACAAAACAGCATTTTCAAAACGACTAAAACAAAAAATCTCATTTTGTTATATCGTCGACGACGATAACTCGAAAACGAAAAATGTTTCAACTTTGTAAGTCAATGACTTCTCTGGAAGTCAATGACTTCTCAGTTAGATAAAAAAAAATAGTTATAATATATGAATTACGAAAATATTAATATCGTAATTGATGAAATTCAAAAATTGAAGCAGCGGGGTTTTAATATTTTAACAGACGCTGAAACAATTATGTCAGATTTTGAATCCTTGAATGAGCTATCAACGAAGAAGAATACTCTTCCTGCGAGATACAGGTTCATTAAAATGCTGCAAAATTGCATTTATAGATCACTTGCCACAGTTACCCACGAACAGGTATCTGAATTTATTCCGTTGACGCGTGCAGTTGAAAGTATTCGTCTTACACTATCACACGAGTATGAGACTCGAAAATTAATTAACTCGAGAGTGAGATTGTTAAAAAGTCAAATAAAGAATTCCGACGCAGAAGTCAAAGGGGTTTCTCTGGAAGTCTCTGACTTCTCATCCACGCTAGTGTTTCCAGAAGTCCAAGAGACTTAGAAACGCTCGCGTTTCCAGAAATGCTTTGATCCCCCCCATTGTGAGTTTCCAAGGGTAAAAAAAAGTATTATTTTTTTTGTCTTTGAAATTCTACTGTGGAAACGCTAGCGTTTCCGGAAATGTGAAACATTTCTGAGCAATCGTGGAAATCTCTGATTTCTCAGAACTCTTTGAGTTCCAGGATTTGCTTGAGTGTTTTAGCATCAATACACGAATGAGAATAGTTCATGATGTGTTCTTGGTCACAAAAAACTGTGATCGTGTGATACTTCTGTAACTGTTCTTGTTGTGGCCGTGTCAACAAGAAGTCTTCGTTGCCGTGGTCGTCAACGACTATTCCGACGGGGAATTCGACAGTGTCAGGTTCCGCAGAAACGCTAGCGTTTCCAAATGCGGTCCTGATTGCCGCGTTGAGAATTTGTTTGTCATGTACGCGAACTCGGACATGGATATACTCGTGCATTATACACAACTGTAATTTTTTAAATGTGGAAATGCTATGCGTGGAAACTCTTCCAGAAATGCTTTGCATTTCCAATTTGGAAACTCGAAGAGTTTCAGGACTTCACCAGTAAGTTCACGGAGACAGTCTCGCCACGCAGGTCCAACAAATCCCCCCGTTGGTCGGTGAGTTTAAAATTTATCGTTGACAACCACGGATTATTACACCGCAGATAGACCACATTGATTGGTTCTTGCACAATCAGAAAACCAGGGGGGTCTTTTGGTGTGAACGTATACAGGATAAACCCCTGTTGGGCAGCGCTAGCGCTGCCAGCGCTGTAGCTACCGTCGATGACGTCACATACAAGATTGACCGCAATAACATCTGTGATCGAAACGATCCCGGGTGAGATGTGTCTGCCATCGGATGCTGTACTGTTGTCGTGTCTTAAAATAACAGGTTGTGGTTTTGTTCGCGTGTACGTGGCAGAAATATCTTCGAAAGATTCCGCGATGAGATCAGAGACTGATTTTCTCAGTGTGTGCACGTTATATCCAGGAAGTTTAAAATCTGAAATATCCTTCACGGGAATACCAAATCGGGCTGCAAAATTCGATCTTTTTTGGGTTCCATAATCGCCTTTGTGATCCAGTAGATTCTGAATTACTTTTTGATTCATAAATTCCATCGTGGATACGAGTTTGTTTAGTTTTTCTATGGTGGTGATAATGTTCGTGCGTGGTTTTGTTATATCAGAGATATAATCTTGAAAATATACTCGCAACAGGTCTAGCTGTTGTTTATGTGCTTGTTTGATCGGATTAAAAAAATGAGCTTCTATGTCTTCTGGAAGGTATTCACGGAATCTCCCGTCTTCGAAAGCTGTATATATTATATCCAAGGGGTGTCTATCTGATGTTGAAAACCGGGCTTGGCCTGATCGTAATTGATCTGGAAGTAATAAATGCTCGCCGTACACGAGGTCGTGTATTTCTTCCTTGGTGGTCTCGAAATCCGATTTTTCAGGTTTTGGTGGACCCGGTTCGACCTTGGGTCGTTCTCGTGGCCATCCTAATACTGTTCGAAGAGAGCTGCTATAAATATCCACGGCGTATCCCGGTGTTGAGATTTCAATGACCGCAGACAGCGTTGGTTCGTGCGCGGTCACAGATATTTTGGCTTCCTTGCCGGTGATTTGTTTTATTTGGCGTTGTATTTCATTGTTGATTTCTTCGATCTGATAACTCCCAGTGGGTAGCGTAATTGTATCCCATTCAAGTTCACGTTGTTGTGGGTCCGCGCTGGGTCTCCCGAACACAAACGAATTATTCGGCTGCTGACCGCCAAATGATGCCGACCTGATATTGGGCCAGCTGTGATACGCACTGAGCTTCGACAACGCGATTTCGTTTACGGGTATTGGAGTTCGAAAATTAATGCTGAATTCTGGTGTCGTCGAGGACACTGAGATCATTGTGGTCCTTACCGGTGTTGTGTTTGTGACTATTTGCTGAAGCAGTTCCTGTGGCGTTGCCATCAGTGACATTATTTATTTGTTTAGTTTTCAAATAGTCATTGTACACATCTGACATTAGTTTGAATTCAGAATCTGATATCAACGCGGCGTCGCTGGATTGCGCGTCTAACGATGATGATATCAGCGATGATAATTTCTGATATGCGGTCGTGGCTGTATTTAATTTTGTCGTGTAATCGTGTAATTTTGTGTTAGCACACGAGGATATTTTTTTTGCTATGATGCCGAAAACTCCTGCCGTGGTTGTGGTCGCACAAACAGAGATCGTGGCAGCGACTGCAATTACCGGAGTGACCGCTGATAGTATTACTCCCGCGGATGCAACAACGGCAGATACTGAATAAACCACGATGTCTAACACTGTTATGCGGCGCTTGTATTTTTTTACTTTTTGACTGGTTACTTCGATGACAGTTTTTAACTCAGATTGCCACTCACGGACTTGATTGTATCGATATTGTTGAGCATCTGGAAATCCTTCGGATTTCAACGTTGACATATTATTTAAAAATCGCTGCCGATTTTCAATTACGCGGTCATCAACTCAGGCGTTGTAGCGACAAATTCCAAACACCACCAGTAAGATGTTGATGTTAAAGTATCGTCGGCGGCTTCAAGCATAAATGTTTCCTCGGCGTTGCTGTTTAGTATTACAGTGCAAACCCCGGAATACTTATCGGTGGAATGTCTCCAGGGAAACGTTGTGAAGATTTCAAATTTAGCGGGTGAAAACACAGACAACCTGTAAACACCGGTGGCTCTTGCTGTATATTTGATAGTGTTGTTATTTTGTCGTGACCATGTTGCGAATCCCGATGATACCATGAATACGATGTTGGTGATATGCCCGGGAGTAACTCCAGTGGGGACTTTAATCAGACTGGTTTTGTTAACGATCTCAGGAATACCCGATACTATATTCTGCTGTGTTTGTTTGATCGTGTTAATGTTATTTTCTATTATCTGAACTTGATCTGAAAAACTTTTTTCCGTTCTGACTACACCTAACCGGGTATTAATCTTATTGATATCGTTGGCGTTATTAGTAAGATTTGGTATGATTTCAGAAAGTTTCGTGTTGACGACTGGAGGATCCCCAAAGAACTTATCCACGGCCTCATCAGTTTTTGAGAAGTTTCTTCGAAGTCTTGTAAACGCGCCCACGTGAACATCATACTCTGCACGCAGCGTATTTAGTTTACCGTTGACAATGTCCACGTATTGTTTGTTTGACGCATCCTGGTCGGATTCGGGATTTGCTAACGCGGTTATTTTGTTGCCGCTCATGTCAAGTCCGCCGGTCATTACGTCGCCGGATTTTGTTACTTTGTCGCTGACTAGGTCAACAACGAGTTTGTACTGCGCGTCGACGTATTGTTTGTTTGCTGCATCGTCGTTCGAGGCTGGATCTCTGAGTACGGTTATTTTGTTTCCATTCATGCTGAGTTCTCCTGTCATTGTGTCACCGGCTTTTTTCACACATTTATCAACACCTTTATCAATACTGTCTTTGATGCTTGCGATTGATATATTCGAGTCCTTGATGCGGCCGCCATCACTAAATGCAACGAAGTTATCCTTGGTAGCTCCAAGAACTCTGCGAATTATGTCATTGACCTTAATGTTGCTCGTTCTTAGTTTTCCCTGCTTGTCCTGAAAAATAGCAACTTCATCTGGGTCAACTCCAGCTATATTCAAAAGATTATCGACTTCATCTCGGGTCGCATATTTTGAGAGATCAACATCTGTGCCAGGTTTGACTTTTCTTGTGAAAGGTCTTCCGTAAATATCCACCATTATTCTTATTGCTGTTTTTCAAATGCTAGCATGAAAATGCCTAGCATTGGAAACGCTAGCGTTTCTCGATGCGGTATATTCATGCACTACTCGATGCGGAGACGTTGCTGGATTTCTTGAGATTGCATCAAGAACATTTAAAACCTCGTTTCCACAAATGGGCGGATCAATTAATGTTTGTGTTGGTAGCGTCGACTGCCACACTGGAATTGGAAATCCGAAGGATTTCTTGGAGAATCTGCTGTTGAGAGTGCGAGGCACTCCGCGGACATACCTGAGAAACTCAGTTGGCGGTGCTAAACCGTACGAATCGAAATAGATAATTCCACGTGGATCGATCGCGTAAGCAACCCAGTGAGTTCCAGGACCATCTTTGTTGTCGAGATTGATAATGCCAGTTTCTGGATTATTCGGCCGCGTCGGTAATTGATCTCGCATAAATACTCCTCTGAAATGTTTTATACGCAATTTTTTAACAGCATCGAGTAAATCAAAATTAGAAGCTGGAAGCGTCAACGGCGTTAGAATTTTTTTGGATACCATGATGGTGGAGTTCCTGGTAGTCTTAGCCCTGATCCGCGAGTGGATCTCCCCTTTTTTTTCTTATACCCTTTTCCGGTTACTTTCCTTAGTGCCATTCCAGCTGCGGTTCCAACTGCACCAAGTGCTGCTGCCTTTGCTACGGCTGGTGCTGCCGCGGCAATCAACGCCGGTATTGCTGCGAGAAGAGGAAATATTCCACCGGTTTTGGTCATGTCCTTGATAGCTGCAGCAGAGAAATCAAGTCGGACACCGGTTTTTGCTGTTAGTGCCTTATTAAGATGTTTAAGCTGAGTATTAGTCAACGACAATTTGTTTGGACCACCAGTAATCTGATCTCGTTTTAACGTTATTGATGTCCCGCACGTGCTTGCGTTCTTCGATTGCAATTTCTTCGTTTGACCGGAAGTCAAGGTGACATTAACGTGACTGTATGACATTATATCCTAAGTTTGATTTTAATTGCGTTACATATTCTCGATTGGAGCGTCGATGACCCTCATTCGTCCGCCAACACCTTCAAGCAGCATTGCTTTATCGGAGAGTATGACAGCGATCGCTCTAAAACCAGCAGGCGGGCCGAGGGGAAACACACCTACACGAGCTTTGAAGTGTATATCAACGACAGATTGTTTTGTTAGATCCAAATGTTCCAGCGAAAAGTAATAAATCGGATACAGCGTTGTAAAATCCAGTTGTGATATCTGCAACCCGGTATCAATATTTTGATCACGTCCCATAAATGTCATCAAACGATGATACGCCCGTGCAACTTCATTTCGCTCATAATCTATCAGTATATCCTCGGATGGTTCCTGATGCCCGTTTATCCGCAGCGAAACCTCAGAGACACCAAGTTTGTCAAATATCATATTACTCTGTAGTTGGGAAGACAACCTTGCATTTTCCTGGAGTGCAACAAAAATATGTCGCGGCGCTGATATTCCCTGTTGTGATGCTATGTGCCACGTGAACTGCCCAGCACCGGCACCTTGAATGGAATCTGTTGATGTTGTTAACCACGATATCAGTGATTTACCACCTGTGTCCATGAAAGAGAGTAATCGTTGCTCTTCAGTGATCGATGGGGACATCACTGGCATCCACAAAGCAAGCTTGAATAATATTACTTTACCGCCAGCAACACCGTCTTCTCGCCAGATAGCGTCAACGTCATCACTTT
Organism: Sinohyriopsis cumingii; assembly: GCA_028554795.2. NCBI lineage: Eukaryota > Metazoa > Mollusca > Bivalvia > Unionida > Unionidae > Sinohyriopsis > Sinohyriopsis cumingii. The sequence continues at coordinate 658,967 of JAPYKE020000069.1, read as the reverse complement.
TTCGGTTAAGTACAACTGTATGATTGGCTCCAAAAATAACCTTTCTGACATGTCTGCAAAATCCAAAGATGTGAGACAGTGGAATTGCGCATGAAAATCTCCTACGTTCACCTTTTAACATTAATTTACGTGTAGCAAAACCTAAATTGTAATCTGGACTAGGCCTTAATATTGGAAATGCAGCACCTGGTCTGTCCGGAAATCCAGCCGGTTGCGGGTCCATAGCAGTACCTTGTGCTGTTTGTACTTGAATAGTAGATCTGTGTTCAGGATGATCAGAATTATCCTTAGCGAACATCATAGTCGGACCAGCTGATCTAGTGTAATCATCTGAGTATCTCGCTAATCCCAAGATTGTTGTAGCAACGTCGACATTATCCTGAATTATTTCAATTTCTCTTCCGTCAATGCTGTATGAAGCACTTTTGAACAGCGCCATGATACCGTTATTAACAAAACCAACTCGAACATTAGCTCCGTATTCTGTATTAGCGGCAACATCTGTTACAAGTTCACCCGTGACTTCAAGAAATGCTTCAGCGGGCAGAAAATATCTACTTGTATCCTGGACTCGTAATTCAATTCGTCCGCGTTGATTAGGTACTGTTGCCTCATAAGAATAATACTGATAATCGCGCACGGACTCATCTTTTAGTGTTGGTGCATCCATGTCGAACGCTGGATCAGATATAGGTTTGAACATTATATAAAATTATTGTCTTCTAAAACGAAATCCGCTTCCTGATATCAGGCTTGTATTTATTTGTTCGGGTGTTTGGGTTACAAGCTCTGCAAGTTTTTGATTGGCAGCCTGATTTATTACTTTACTGACGTCCGCGGGCATAAGTTCAGTACTGGCCAGTTTCACCGGTGGCGGTTTTTTTGATCTACGAGTTAACCGTAACAGTCTATCCTTGATTGACGCGAATGCCTTCCCGGCGAGATCACCAACAGATCCAAGGGCTTTATCCTTAATGACATCAATAGCTTTCATCGACAATTGTTTTGCAATCGGTAATGCCTTAGGGGCTATTCTTGAAAACAAACCAGTAATTGTATCACCGAGACCATCTCCGTAGGTTGCTCTGTAGGCTGGTAATCGCGAGTTCACTACGCGGACTGGTAACACGCTAGCGTGTCTAGGTTGAGAATTGTGCACGATCATTTTATTTAATTATTGTTTCTCTAACTAAATTTGCTAGTCGCTGTGGTAACCGTCTGCGAGTTCATCAATGAGTCCCCGGTAAACGCCGATATCCATGATGCCACGCTGAAATAGTCTCTGACAGATATTTGCGGCTTCATTTATAATTTCCGGAGAGTTGTTTCCGGCACGTCTTCCTCCTATGAGAACTTCTAACCGTGATACGTCATTGATGATATTATCAGGACAAATAAAATTATTTCCCAGACCACTACCAGTAGCGGCTGGTGCGTCGGGAAATTCTTCCTCTGGAGATTGCGGCCGAAGTTGTGGCTGAGATGATGAAGGTTGTTTTTTCTGCTGCCGAGTTTGTTTCTGCTGCCGAGAAGAAGGTTGCTGTTGTTGCAGAGGTGGAGGAAGTTGATACTCGGCGAGCTGTTTTTGTTTTAGTTGGTTCATTCGCTCGTTATAAAGTTTTTTTACTTCTTCATCAAGAATTCTATACTCTAAATCATCATCTCTAGCCTGCGGTTTGCCTGTGCGTATTCGATATATCCATTTGATAAGATTATCATCAGTTACTTTATCATGGGGAGGGTTTAAAATTCTAGATTTATTAAACATACTAATTAATATTTTTTTAACTAATTCTTCTGGTTTAGAATTTTTAATATCTTCGACAACACCTTTCTTAAATTTTGCAGCTAATTCTACGTTTTCTTTTACTGGTTTTTCTTCCCCGGCGGCGACGTCAGTACCCTCAAGTATTTCTTCACCGACAGGTGGAGGTTGAGCCGCAGCGATATCAGCTGGAAGTGTTCGTAAAATCTTCTTTGTCTGTTTAGTTCTTCTTGCTATTTTTTCAGCCTGCGTCGCAGTTTGTTTTGATACCGGAAGAAGATCTTCTTTGATGACAGTTGTAACTTTCTCAGTAGCTTTGGTCACGGGTTTAAATAATTCCTCCGCGGATTCTGCAAAGACTTCCCGTGCTTGCTGTCTTAGTTGTAATTTTTGTCTGACACTATCACGGACAGGAAGAAATTTCTGAATTGCTTCGAGACGTTCTCGAGCTAATCTAGTAGTAAGTGCTTCTCCGATATTTGCCATTATTTATTTGTCAATGATTTAATTCCGCTGACATAAAAATGTTTTTCCTTGGAAACTCATTTCGTAGAGCAGCAGAGGGGGGACGGACCCGACCCATGGATTTTTCAATAACGACCCCGCCACGGAAACTGTTTCAGATTTATTGAAGTAACCCAAGTTGCCAGCGGAAATGCATTGCATCCCTGGGGAAATTCGAAAAATTTCTCGAGGAGAGACTCTCCGAATTTTTTGGGACATTTTTTTTTGTCTCGTTTTCTGAATAAAAGGGTTTATTTCGTCGAAATAAGCCTTCTATCGAGGAATATTTTCCTGGAGGGGTTTATTGTGAAAATAGTTTCGGTCTGTTTGCCCCCTCTGCTAATATACATTCAAAAGAAGTAGCAATAACAAGATTTTTAAAAGGGCCACTTCGGTGGCCATATGTGGATCATTTTCATTTAGAACAGACTTGACATAATAAGAAGTCTTCTGGTGAAAACCCTTGTCAGTAAGACTTTCTGTTCAGGTCGAGTAGCGACAACAAAATTTCTAAGATAGCTTCTGTGGTAGCTATACCGGAAGTCAGATTTGCACTATTTTCATCTAGAACCAATAAGATACTTTAAGAAGTTTTTCAATGAAAACTCCATGTTTACAGAAGAATCCAGTTAGAAGGAGTAGCAATAAAAAAAAATGGATGTCCAAGTGGCATCATCTTTTAGGACCAATTAAACCATGAAATGAATGTGTTTTAAATTTTCATGGCAATCCTCTAAGAAGTTTAGGAGCCAAAAATAATCAAACTTGTGCTAACTGCCAGATGGACGATGGGCAACAGATCACGTACTAAATATGATAATGTAAAATCTCAATTTGTGAAAAGTTTTGAGTAATTTTGTGAAACTAGGTTGTGAGCTGTCTGCACACCACGTGATACTTGGTCTGGGACACTATGTATGTGAACAAACTTAATGATGGCAACAGTCTCAGTGGAATTAATGAGACTCAAATGTACATGTATTGTTTTATTCTGTGAACTAACTTGGTTCCTTCCTTCTATATAAAGTGCAGCTTATATGACAGATACATAGATAAAGTCTTTAGCTATAGATGTACTTCCTGGTACAATGGTGAATACTTACAATTTTTAACCAGATTCACATATGTGACACATGTTGAAGCTTTTGCATAGCCATCCACTGACCTGCAATACAAAGAAAACAAAACTACTCAATCTTAAGCCCAATACATTATGCTCACATTTAAAACAGGTAAACTTAAATATAAAGGAGACAATTTACTCGTCAACAACTCAGACAAATAGAACTAATCAAGTGAGGTAAAATGCTATTATCATAAACACATAAAAATGCGATTTGTTTTGTTTTGTTTGTTTTTTTTATTTTTTTTTGTTTTAAAGTCCATTCAGGTTGTATGACTTGCGAGTCATACGTTTAGAATAAAATATCAAAGGAGATACACGCTTCACAAATATCCAATGTTATGTTTCCGTGTTCTCTTGAGAGAAATAAAAAAGTAATATTTCTGTTCAAATGCGAAACAAAAGCGTTGTCATTTGACAAAATTAAGATGTCGTCTTTTCAGCTGAAACACACGAGTCGCGGTGGTCAGTGTGCCAGCATAAATGTTGTAACTTCTAAATCTACCATCTGACAAGCCCGCACTGGCTTCCTTGGCTTCAATGATGAAGGCACTTCGTTCCAATTGCCTCCACATTAAATTGCTGTCGCTGTGCCGTAATTCTAACAAGCCAAGTCTTTTTTCAAAACTGAGGAAAGCACAAGTAAAATAATTAACTGTACCTTAAACAAATAAATAAACGTGACGTAATAAAATTGTTTCCTTACCTATTTGAGTATTTCCACTTCACTTGTTAACTTGCCAAGTTTGTATGAATTGATTTTGATTTATTAATGGCAACAGTAGATAGGCACATCACACAATAATAAAAAACCGTAAATGCAACTGAACACAGAAACTTCACCGTACACATTTTTCCCTGAACCAATGGTGAAAGTCGCTATCATCTGCTTACATGTAGCTTGTGTGCAACATTTGACAATCTTTCAACGATACAAGAAAACAGTTCCTCCCAAAAGCCCGAAACATCTGAGCCATGTGATGTAGACATCTGACCTTTGGCCCGCCATACGAATTTTCAAAACCTCCAGTCGAACTACCTTATCGTAATCTAACCATGTGTCCATGTAAAGAAGAGGCCCAGTAATTTAAACTGACGGTAACCCTCTAGCCAATATCGTTAGGCAAATGACTCCGTGTCAACCTTTGTATCATGACCTTTGATGCCAATTACTGCTACATTTTTATAGAAACTTAAGATGAATTTGATGTAGAATTGATGACATCGGCACTCAAGCGTTTTGACCGTTGCAACATAGTTGCAGGCTGATGACAATGAAGCTGACAAGCTAACTTTTTAAATATGCAATTCCCTTTTTGAAATAATTCAAATGAAATAAATGCACACGATACTTAAGGTCAGTTATAACGATCACCTCAGCGTAAATTGTTGGGATGTGCGGGACCATTGCGAAATGAGGACAAGGGGCTCCTAAAATCTAATTTCTATATCACTGAAGAAATTCTGTTAAATCTTCATGTAGAAATACATGTTTGTTTTTAAAATCAATTTTATTATTAAATAATCTGCTTTAATTATAATAATTATAATCTGTTTTAAGCAAACACCATAATTTTCGCCCCCCCCCCCCCCCCGCTTGAGGGTCCGGTGCGATTATGGCATCTTTCGTACCTCGTAAAGGCCGCTCGCAACTGACCACTCCAACTCACACTCCTATCCCAATCCTCTGTGATGTCCCCAGCGTTACAATGGGAGTGTTGTAAAAGAAGGGACTTGGTGACAAACTTGATACTTGATATAGTAAACGTGTGTAACGTAAATGTGTTAAAATACTTTTTAGAGAAACACAAACTAACTGTAACGTGGTATAACGGAAAGGGTTCATCAATATAAAGTGCATACTCAGTTTGCTTTAAAAAATGAAGACAGTCATAGTGTAAATTTCACGTGTTTATCTAATTTGTTTGTGGCGAAATTGCCCAAACAAGCTTTTTCAAAAATGTTAAAATCTAAGAAACACAAATCATTTTTAGTGGAGGTATGAAGAGAAATGCAACACTGGCCGGAAATTCTGATAAAATTATCTACATAATTATACCAATGAGCAGGCACATTTTTCATTTTACTACAACTAACCCTAACCCTAACCTAACCTTAACCCTACATAATGATACCAATGAGCAGGCACATTTTTCATTTTACTACAACTAACCCTAACCCTAACCCTACATAATGATACCAATGAGCAGGCACATTTTTCATTTTACTACAACTAACCCTAACTCTAACCTAGCCTTAACCCAACATAATGATACCAATGAGCAGGCACATTTTTCATTTTACTACAACTAACCCTAACCCTAACCCTACATAATGATACCAATGAGCAGGCACATTTTTCATTTTACTACAACTAACCCTAACCCTAACCCTACATAATGATACCAATGAGCAGGCACATTTTCATTTTACTACAAGCAAAAAAAAAAAAATCTGAAGCTATAATACTAAAAGGTCTTCTCCAAATTACTCAAAGTAATAATATTTGTTTTTTAAAAAAACAGTGCCAAATAAAGTCTTTTATACCTGTCAAGGTATCTTATATCAAAATTGGCTTGTTTTTGCTCAACATGTTGGGCGTGTCTTAGTGTACTCTATCTGTTCACAAAAAAAAAGTGAAGCGGACGGAGGGACAGCACCAACTTTCAACACGTTTCCAATTCGTTGGGTAGGGGGCATAAATAAGGGAGGTATTGTGCAGAACGTAGGCGGCTGAGTCAGCCCAACAACCAGGGGTCATGGCTCCCCATAAAGATGACACTCGTTTTGGTGTTGTACAACACAGCAACACAGGTAAGTTACTTAGACTTAGTGTCGAGGCAACTGAAATGAAATGGAATACTTGGGGTGCTCCGATTCTGGGATTCGAACCAGAACCCTTTATGTCGCGAGTCTGGCACGCTAACCAAGAAATACTGTTGCTAATGCCTATGTCAGCTCCCTCTTACGACATGCACTTCGGCGCAAAGAGTCCACTCCACATAGACGAGCCAGCAGAAGCTTGAAAATGACGTAGGATGAAGGTCCTGCTCTGCCTCCGCAGCAATGACGATGAAACTCTGCTGACGAGGTCTAATCAATAACAAGCTACCGTTAGTGTATATTTAATTTATTTTGTGTGCTTGACTTTTGTCCGTGTTTGAGAGAAGATTAGTTATGGCGTACTTGACTTTTATAACTTAAAGCAAAACTGTTTACTTATAGTTTGATTTCAAGGTCTAGCTTTATTAATGATTTAGAAATGTTCTGGAAGTGTACTTTTGACTAACATCATGGTCATTTTATTGTGTCTTTGGTTTTTATATGTTTCAGGTAAACAAAATTATTTCATTCCTATCTTAATATCACTCTTTAGGAATCACCAACAGAGTTTTCAGTTGTATTCAAGAATAATTCGAGAAGAATCATTTATTGAAAAAATATTAACTGGAATTACAAAGTGCTCATTGATATTTTGGACAAAATTCCTTCTTTAGGATTATTGTGAATTCATTCAAAGACAAGCTGGATTATATCATTGTGATACATCATAACTGTTTGTACATAAACAGACCATTGTCATACCAGCAATTCAATATTGGAATTCATTCGGAACACTACTTTTAGACTTGTGATAGAACTTTTAGGATTATTTGGGATATAATTCACAATGATTAAGTTCATTTTTAATTTGCACTTTGCAACTGTGTTGATTTTAATAAAGGTGATGATTTCGCTTCTTTCTTTTACTTAGTATAAACAACATCAAAGTCGTAACACTACCTACAAAAATTTATTGAGTTCCGCCAACAGGAAAATGAGTGAATGTGCGGAAATGATTCAACAGGGATAATTCTGACAACAAAGCCTTTAAAGTTGCTTGAAATAATGCCGATCCGTCATTCAATAGCTCCGCCGTTAAAAAAGTGGAACTAAATTTATGCAAATCTTTCATAAAAAAAACCTATAACATAATTCTGCGTGTGACTAAGTCTGAGAATAAGCATTCTGGCAATAGGTTTTTCAAGTGTTCACGAATGATGTCCATCCGCTGTCAAAAATCTCACTCGTTTTAATACAAGAAATACTTTTAAACAACCTCTTCATATAAATCTCTCGGCAGAATTCAACCAATTTTGACAAAAGAACATATTTGCATGCATGTCATTAAATCTTATTTTTTTATTGCCGATCCGCTTTTAGATGCAGCCATAATCACTAAGAATAAAAAACATTCTATTTTATTTAACTTCGTTCAGAAAAGCATACAACTGGATATCACCAAATCTGACTGAAGGCATAATGGCACGACGGATGTTCAGTTATTTTTCTTTTCTTCGAAATAATCCAGATCCGCCTTAAAAAATGGCGGCCGCTAATAACTATACACAAATTTCTAAACAGTGTCTTCTCTCTTTTCACTCAGCAGAATTCTATCAAAATGGACGAAAAACAGCCTTGTTTGAAAGGTTTCACATATATATATGCCAATGATACCGATCAGCCTTCAGATATGGTCACCGTTGGTAAAAATCGTCATTAAGACTTTTTTCTTTCCAAAGAGCGCTTAATAGAATTCAACAAACTTACAAGTAAAGAATCCTTGCATAAAGGGCTTTTCAATTTATGCAAACAATGGCAATACACTTTCAAAAAAATGGCTTCCGTAACAAAAATGTATAAATTTTATCAGGAACCCATCTGACAGTGGCTAATTAATGACGGAAATCATCCAGACTTTTAAATACTGAAAACTTATGCTGATCTGACATAAATATTTTTATGAAGATACAAAAGCAGAAAACATTTTAAAATTTGTTTAATAACATAATGAATCTGCGGTATTGGAATAAATTACTAAATGAAGCGTCCTATCCATCCAGATTTCTTGGCCAACTGCTCTTGCATTGAGTTGTAAGGCAGATTTCCGCCAGGTGAGTAATCTCATGCCAACTTTGACCTTTCGCTTTGTATGAAATAGAAATCAACAGCTGTAATGAGCTATCGTTTGTCGTCTCTCTCATATGATGCTGTGAGTGACTTGGTCTTTACCAGATTATCAACAACCACTTTAACATCACTTTCAAGTCATTAACTCGTATGTGAGAAAGCTTGTCAGTAGCTTCACGTGGGTCAGTGGTTATTCCTCGGATCTTCCTCCATCAAATATACTTGCCATCATTTAAGGCCACCGTTATATGCTGAAAAATGGCGTTAACTCATAAAATCCCCCGACTCAATAAATCTCCTCGAAAATACTTTTTCTACGGTACGGCCTTCGGTAATATCTTTAGAACATTAAAAAGGAATATAATGCAGTCAGTGCTGCATAAATGGGTCCTTAACTGGTTGACGGCATGAAGAATAAAGACCATGTTTTCACATCAACCGAATGTGGCAGGACATAAAAATGCCCGTATGAAGAAAGAAAAAACCTCCTTAAAACATGATCAGTGTAAACCCGTTCAATTTGTATACATATTAAAATACGGTATTTACATGTCCCTCCTTCTGTTCGTTTGTTTGTTTTCTTTTTTCGTCACAAAAACTGGTGCAGAGAAGGGTATTTATCAAATATGGTCTTATGCAGGTAATTTCATCACAGCTTTATGCGTATTGTATTCAAAATCGATTTAAAGTCTGAAAAATATTAAAGACTGATTTAAAGTTTAAACAATATTAAATCTGTACTAGTTGGAAGACGGGCCCTGACCAGCTCTTAAAGTGCATCTCATTAACTTGATACACAGTTCGTAAGATTAAACACACGTCGATAAATGAATCCGTAAGCTTTGCAATCTAAATTACCTCCAAGATGAATATAACGTTTTACTTGTACGTCTTACTCCTCTTCACTGTGCCATTAACTTGATACTACCTTATTAAATGCACATTGAATATATTTAAGACAAATACATGCTATGGATGATAGATTAATAACGTCTGCACACATTGGTATGGAAATAAAAAAGGCGATATTTCATGATCATCGATATTTACAGAAAGGTTTTCACATTTTTTGTTGTTGTTGCTTGCTTGCTTGCTCTTTTTGTTGCATACATACTGAATATGACACATTATCGCAAGAGGCGGACTTTGCGCTTTTACCAATGAACTCAACTTGGTTTTGGCCATCCTTTAACTTTATCGATAGCACATGCCTGTCGAGTTGCGCATGCGCGAGACTCACATTTTTCTGTTTTTACATTACCGCAAAATAACACCAATTTATGATTTGGTTGACCGTACATTAATTAAGTAGACAGTCTGACGTTGACGAGACCTGGCCTGCGTTTCATGATGAACATATTACATCATTATTAATCCGAGTTATAAGTTTTGTGTTGTTCTAGTTTTAACACAGTTTTTCAGCACATTATAGGATATACAAGCCGGCCAGTATATTGGTGGAAAATTTATCACCCACTAAATGTGCCTGACCGAGAATCGAATCCATGCTGAGAGAAGTAAAATGTCAGTGATCTATAAAGACGATCGCCTTAGACCACACGGCCAGATAATCTGGCATTATAGCAAAAACACTTTGATAGTATTGAATAGTATCTACCTCAAAGTCATTGAAGCAAAGCATCTAAAGAAATTGAACTGCAGTTACTTCCCGAGTCTGTAATCTATTCCTTGCGCTATTGTACTTAAAGAGAAACGGCGAGAAGTAAACATATTCTGAATTATCTTTATCTTTTTCCTTCCTTGTTTTGTGTACATCGTACCATGTCTCGATCCTTTAAAAAGGCGTCAGCAAACACGAGTCACTGGAAGGGACTCATCAAAGGAATTTATTGGAATACAAGACCGTTTCTTCTTAAACCATCTCTGATACTCTTGGGCAATTCAATGTCGATATGGCTATCCATTCAGAAGGGGTAACAATAACAAAACATTCAAGATTATAATCGACGCAGCCATGTTCAATGGGATATCAATCAGTACCATATTAATTTAAGACCAACTAGATATCAGGCGAAGTCTTTGGTCAAAACTATACTATGTATAAACGGAAGAGCAATAAAAAGATTTTCAATATGGTTTCCGTGATGACCATATTGGGTGTCAGATCGGCATCATTTCATTTAGGACAAACCAGACACCATAAGAAGTCAACTGGTAAAACTCAATGCCAATATGACTTTCCATTTACGACGAGTAACAATGAAATGATTTTCACGATGGCTGCATTGGCGGTCAAGTTGGATATTCGACTGGCACCATTTCCTTCATGACCTACTAGTCCTAAAAAGTCTTTTGTTGAAAAACTCATGTACATATGACCATCTATCCCCGTAAGTAAGAGAGATAATATTTTCAAGATGGCCGCTGTGATGGCCATACTGGATGTCCAACCAGTACCATTTTTATTTTGGACAAACTAGACATGGGAATAAATGTGGGTTTAAAGTTCCATGGCAGTCCTCCAAATATTTTAGAAGCAACAATAATAAACTTGTACAAAAGGACGGATGGACGACGGACAAAACGCCATCTCATAAGTTCTTCTGAACTATGACCAGTAGAACTAAACATCACAATTAGACTGAGAGGCGTTTTAGCTATGGTGTTATTGTTTATGCTCAATAGTTCTTGTTACAAGATTAATGTAAAAAAAAAAAAGACAACAGAGTACAGTACTGCAAATCATCTTCAACATAAAACAACATATACAGATTATATACATCTTCAAATTGACCACTTACGATTAGATGGAAAACATTAAGGTCCCCACCCAAGACAATGCAGGGCTCGGTGGTTAAGACGTTGGACTAGTCACAAGAAGATTGCCGGTTAGATTACCACTACCTGATCATCACGGATTATTATTAATATATGTGGAGCTGGTTCATAAATTTTATAAACTATATGGGATCTTTATGAAGTAAGCTTAGCAAGTCTGGTCAAAGTCTGACAAGAAACATGGTCACTAGAGTGTTCGCGTTCTTAGCCAATGGAAGATCGCCTCATTTGTATGAGTCGATGTTGCTCAGAACTAAATTCACCCAAGATCTTGCTGATATAAACTTACATATCAAATTTGATCAAAACTATGGCCTCTAAAGTGTTCATAAGGCCAGCCAATCAGATGCAAGATCAGCTCAATAATATGCATGCCTGTCGCTGATAATCAATCTCATCCGCGATCTTGATGATATAAACCTACAAACCCAGTCTGATCGATATCTGATCAGAAATGAAGTCTCTTAAGTGTTTAATAGCAAGTGTTGACGGACGGACGACAGACAACGGACGCTGGGTCATACGAGAAGCTCACAATGCCTTTAAGGCTATCCCAGGGGTCAGGGCCGACAAGGGGGGGGGGGGGCAACAGAGGATATGTCAACACTTTTTAATTTTAAACAAGAAAATTTTGTTTGAAAAAGAAACAGAAGAGGCCCGTGCGTGTATTTACCTTAAGGCTCGTGACCGCTCTCTACGGCTCCACCAGGGGCAGATAAAGGAAAGCCGCTCCAGAATTTTGCACGTTTCCAGAGCATAATTTAACCGTTTAACTATAAATAAAACTTTACGGTCCGTTTTTTTTCCGCGCTCATTTTTGAGGAAGGGGCGGGGGCGCTAGGTATACCCCTAGCCCCTGCATCCATCTGAGATAAACACAAACTTATTATTAAAAAAGTCTGTCAGCATCAGACGCCAGTAAAACCGAAGATGTAGGAAAATGATTGGGTACATATACACCACCAGTACTACAGCTTACAAACTCTTCCGTTTTTAATCAAGGAAATCGTGTGGCACTATTTACTGTTGCATTTGGCAATAAAACAATGGATAATCTTATGTAGCAAAGCAGTATAAAGTCAATAGTCAATTAAAGCTATCTACATGTCTTGTGACACTGTTGTATGTTTGCTGAAATCGGTTGTTCAAAACAGCAGCAGCAGAAGCAAATCTGTAGAAAATATTCTATTATCACACTGCATTTCATAAGACCCAGTCGGTTTAGACTGCAAGCTGGAAAACGTAATACCGAATTTATTAAACCATAAGCTTGTGAAAATGAGCCAGTTTATTAACAACCAGCGATAGTGAAAACAAACACAAACATATACAAGCCAATAGTGTATGCTACGCCGGCGATACGAGGTTTTGCCAAAAACACGTTAACTGATATTAGTATTAAGTCCTTGATCTACTGACCCTTTCTTCACCCCTCTCCCCCCTTCCCCTGCCCATACGAACTATGTAGGCATTTGTATATCTGATCTCTTTTCCTTCACAATAAAGCTCTTTATTGGCACTTGTCGCGTGGATTTATTTCATTAGATAAACGTAAGAAGGTACGTTCTACCACGTGTAAACAATGATCCTACACGTAGGTAAGTAAGTCTTCGTTGCAGTTAATCTGCACAGAGGCTTTTAAATGCATTTCTTCAATCTAAATGATTCAATACTGAAATCCTACCACCTGTTCCACTCGATATAATTTTTAAAAAACAAAAAGGAGAATGGAATGTTCCAAGGTCTATTATTTTTTAACGCATTTTGATGAAAATGCTGGCTTACTGTCACACCTACATAAACAAATGCAAGAGTCTGTTGAAATATGGCAAACCTATAAGCCCGTCGACGCAACAATTTGATGAAATAACCAGTTCCCCTTTTATCGTGATTCAATGTCTATTGATCAGCAAGCGTGAAAGAACATATCTAATGAGTCATGAAAAATAACGTTCACACAAGTTTGCAAATTGATCCATTGGATATCCTAGATAACAAACAAAAATTTCGCTTCACAAAATCAGCTCCAGACCAATCGTGCTGGAAGTCGCCAATTCAGCTTTCAGAAGAATAACAACTAATTCTGATCCCTGATTTCTTGATTTTTTTATTATTTTAAATTTCATTAAAAGTCTCGTTTTACATAAAATGGTTCCCAATCGCATAATCCCTTCAATAAAGAGTTATAACACTATGCAGGTCATGCTGCGACAATTTTCAATGAACAAATAATTCACAAGTGCTTCACAGAAAATCCAAAGTAGGTTTGGGCGAGTTGCCTATAACGGACGACACACGACCAACGCAGGACCATTGCATAAGCTCTTCTATTCTCTGACTAGCAGATCTACAAACAAAATAACAACACTTATGTATAAATTTGATCCTCACTGATGCCATTCCTAAGGAAGCATCATACAACTCTGTAAATAGAATACATATGCACAATAAAGTAAAATACCAGAAGACCTTGATTCACGTGCTGCCAGTATAACTAACCGTCGTTGATTAATAATTCTGTGTTTTGTAATCCCCTGATCTTTTGATCGAGCGTATATATATATATATATATATATGCAAATCAAGATATATACCAGACACCTAATTTACACAGCCTATTTAACGCCGTGGTGTGGTTCTGAGAGAGAGAGAGAGAGAGAGAGAGAGAGAGAGAGAAAGAGAGAGAGAGAGAGAGAGAGAGAGAGAAGCCTTAAACAGGATAGGATGATTGGACATGGCTAAATATCTACAACACAATTGCCACCCCCTTATATGTGAAATCTATCCAAGTTTGTTAAGTACATATTTTTATAGGCTTCAAAATGGGAACTTCAAACCTCATAGGGTGATGGTACGACTCCAAATCAGTAATCACTGAATGACTAGCTTTGCAGTGCAAATATTTTCTGTCGATTCGGTTTCTCCATTCTGCGACGAGTCTGAAAATGTATACACGTTGCTGGTGATGAAAATCTAATTCTGACAGCTGGTGGCATCAACAGTGGCGCACATACTCGACCCCTGCCCTATACGTTTCCTGCTTAGTCAAGTTAGTGTTGCATCCTTTAGGACATACTGTATAGATAGTTTCACAGTACATGTACATCACAGGCTTTCACGATTTCCATTCAAATATCAGAAAGCAATATTTTGGGTCATCCTCCCAAAACAAAATTATGTGCGAGTCCATCAACAATTCAATGAATTCAAGTGCTATATGTTTTATGATAAAGTTACACGACATTCTAAAGCAAGTATCCAATAATGTATGCATGATAAACTCAGTTTGTATGTCTCTGTCTTCTAACGTGTAATGAGTAACTACTATTTCTGTCTGATAATTACAAAGAGTGCCCAGATAGATGACATTTATTTCCAGGAAAAAGGCGATAGTGTTCACTGCAGAGGATAAATTACTGATATTTGTCGAAATAATGAATACATGTGTGCTTTATCTGGTGAAAATATTTTAAATTTTGTGATAAAGCTCGAAATTTCTAACTGACTAAATAAACATTTCAGATTTTTCTTAATCTATTCTGTTTAAACTGAGTGCCCATCGATGCAGCTGCACAACAGGGGGCGATCTGACGTCATTTAGTTACAAGCACGATTAAGCTTTTACCTGACCGCATAGTCTTTGGTTGAGAATTGCAAGTACTAAATAGTTATTCTTCCCTATCATTACAAATGAAGTTACTGCTGCTTCCTTTAGCCAACTGTCAATCATTCCATATATATATATATATATATATATATATGTGTGTGTGTGTGTGTGTGTGTGTGTGTGTGTGTGAGGTGCATGTAAGAGGGAGGAGATGTAATATATTAGGAGTTATACAACCTCTCGCATTATGATTCTGTGGCAGACTTACATTTAAATGAAATATACCCTTTACAGTTTGAAGAGACACGATAAACCTAACAGCTCCTTTTATAATTTACAAGCATATAGGCTGAAGGATGATTCAGTACAAACTAAGCCCATACCATTCAATATACATTAACTATATACCATACGTCAGAATAACACATTCATAATAGTATTAAATTGTGAATTAGAAGTGTTCACGTGTACAATATCAATATTTCATGTATAGTCAAAGTGCCAGCATCCCCTCCCCCAATTAAATTAATAATAAATCAGCTACGACGACAAAACCCTGTAACTGTCAAGTGCTCATGTTATACATTTTGCATTCGAATTGTACACTATTTAAAACTTAAAACGCTAGAATATCGTCGCGTTGATGTGGGTAACTTGTGGGTACAAATTATCCGATTAAACACAATACAGAAGCCAGCCGCACATTTGCTTGGGCGAGACTACGGTGATAGAGATGAAATGCTTACCTCAATAACTAGTCCAATAACATGCAGAGACGTGATACAAGTTAACGTGAATAACGAATCAACTGCAAACACGAGAAGTAAAACCAGATCGATCTATAACAAGTTTCTGAATGCTTGCACCATGTACAAGTCCACAACGATATTACGATTCACACCATTTCATATCAGCAAGGATAGGGGAGGCAGGCTGTGGTATATGCAAATAGTGAATGGTTCAATGAGTTCTAAATATACGAAACAAGTTATACCCAATGCTATAACAGAGTATTTTCCTAAACTACTCAGAAAGGGTTATTACAGGTGTGGGTGGGGTAACGATGATTGTAAACCCTTCATTTTATCAGGACTGATTAACAAAAAATGAGTCCCCGGAATAAGCATTGTCTGATTATAGTTCACTGTCTGTACAGTGCATACATATTCTGTTATCATTCACTGCCGTTCAATTTAAATGTGAAAGACAGAGATTTGAAATAGTGGTTGCACCTGTACAGGTAAGATACTTTTTATCATGAAAAATAATTAGGTGCATAACAGACCAATCAAAGTGCCAATCAGAGTTATGTTTATCTCAACAATCCTGAACAAAGACCCGCCTTTTATACCCTAGAACTGTCATTAAATACAAATTCTAGTACGATCAAACATTTGGCTGTACAACACCTACCCGTATAATTTCTAAGTGAAACAATATAGATCTTATCATCGACATTGCAGGAGAAGTGTCTATGTGGAATTTAAAGTTGTTTTAAATATTCATGACAATCATGATCTAAATACACGCCTCCTTAGGAAATTTGATCACCTGTAGTCCACGCAACGATGAAACAACAAAAAAGAACACTCCATGCAACGTGTGTGTGTGTGTGTGTGTGTGAGAGAGAGAGAGAGAGAGAGAGAGAGATGCCATTGTAAAATCGAAAGCCTTCTCAATATCTGTATTGGATAAAATTCCATCTAGACAAGCAAACTTCCGTTTTATGGATTCCAGGGACCGACCACCATTTCAGGGACCGACCACCATTTCATTGAATTTTCTGCCCTGGGTTGGTTTGTGGCGTGTAAATGTGTGTAGATGGAGGAGGGGGTCTTCTGAACCAATATATTTTGTTTTCTCTTTTCCTCATGATAATTCTTGTAAACAACTAATAAAATGGATATGATTTTTTCCCTTTATATAAAAGACCCGATGTAGAAAGGTATTTGGGGCCTGGACATTTTGTTTTTTATTGACAGATCCTCCAGGACCACCTTCACCGCCAACATCTAAAAATTAAATGACTGGTTTTTAATATGATAAATATCGTCTACGATTCGTGCATGCTGAACATGGAACCTGGTTGGTGGTTCTTACCGGGCTCTTCCTCCACCAGTTATACTGGCCGCGACGTATAGCCCATCACGTGCTGTAAAATGCCGATAAGACTACAACACCAATAACAACAACCACATCTAGAAGTAATTAATAATCCTTCATTCGTAATTTGAAAGTCCAATTGAATCGAGAAAAGGAAATTCCTTGCTACTATTACGTTGGTGGTTGAATGTCGCAGTTTATGCATCCTATACTAAGTGTATTAGTTTAAACTACCATTTATATTCGAATCATGTATATAACAATAAAATCTATTCCTGAGGTGAAATAGAGACGGCAACACATAAGACTGTCGAAGCTATACGTTTCTGAAATCACACACACACACACACACACTTCCTTTTGCTCTCCTTTTGAAACAACGCAACACTTCTTGACTGCAAAATCTCAGTAGGATGTCAAAAAAATTAAGTTATCTAGCCTCCCAAGCTTATGTATCATCTATGCTTAGTTTTTATTCTTTTTATTATTAATGCTGTTGTTCTTTGTGTTTCTTTCCAGTAACACGTGATCGAATCGAAACTACTCCGTATATTTATAATTTTTCTTTGCTACTACATGTACACGCATTCAAGTTTACGATGTTATATTACTGTTATGGAGACGGTGCTCTAATAAGCTTGTGTTTTCTCTCCAAAGTCCAATTTCTGTACTTATATTTTACAAAATTTCTGTAATATATCAAGTTTAGAGTAAAAGGGTATAGCGCATTGGCCGTTATATATGTAGTATCTTATAGTGTGTTTTTAATGGTTCTTCTTAAATCTGCATAGAAATCAATGGATACGTCAACATAGAAATCAATGGATACGTCAACATAGAAATCAGTGGATACGTCAACATAGAAATCAATGGATACGTCAACATAGAAATCAGTGGATACGTCAACATAGAAATCAATGGATACGTCAACATAGAAATCAGTGGATACGTCAACATGGAAATCAATGGATACGTCAACATAGAAATCAGTGGATACGTCAACATAGAAATCAATGGATACGTCAACATAGAAATCAGTGGATACGTCAACATAGAAATCAGTGGATACGTCAACATAGAAATCAATGGATACGTCAACATAGAAATCAGTGGATACGTCAACATAAAAATCAATGGATACGTCAACATAGAAATCAGTGGATACGTCAACATATACGGCGGAATCGAAATCATCCTGAAACTGAAACAATTTTCTCGTCCCGCCTGTTTCATATGTTACTCAAAACCCGCAAAAAAAACAGGGAAACCGAAACCCCTCTGGTCTAAATCCTGAATTATACCCATTTCCTCGGTCCAAGGTTTAACTTCTCCGCTGAAATGTGCCTCATAAAACCTGAACATTCAAAATGTTGTCACGTACCTGTCAGATTTCAGTTACGAGGTCAGCCAACGGTCAGTAATCCAAGTCCGTGCTTGGAGGAAATAAAAAACGCGTAAGGATCACCTCGGCTATTTCTGCTAAATAAAAAAAAAAAACCTATTATGTATGTTGGTCTACCAATCTGCAAGCGAATCACACATTTTATTTTCCAGTAAGTGCTTCAAATCAACAACAACAACAACAAAAAAAAAAAAATAAAAAGATAAAAAGATTTTAAAAAATACGCAATCTATTCGTACCAACTATACTGTTTCTACAATTGGTCTGACGACTGAGAAGTTGCTAATTAAAAAGAAATTCGGTGCATATGTAACTTCTCTATTAATCGCCGTTTCGTAAATAGCTGAGGTGGTCTGAATGGCACATTAATTTGGAATCTATGCTGCTTGCTGAGTGACCTTTGACAACAAAATCGAAAGGCTTCTTCTACACCTAAAGGACAAACCGAAAACTATGCTTGTTCCTAGTCCGTACGAAACATTTCTTTTTATGTTTATGTCACAATGGCCTTGATTTTCGATTCCGAAATCAATCGGCTTCTTCTTTACTCCAAATGCAAGATATCTTACAAAGTTTAGAAACGGTATCTGGTGGACAACTCTTGTTATTGTGCAGAAATAAACTAGGAAACTGACGGATAAAGGAACATGACTTGCCATATGACGGACGTATAAAAAATAATGTATATTTTGTTTCATTTGACATTATATTCATTTAAACAAATTATGGACCGGATAAAGAGATGACTATCACCAGTGGCTCACTAGGGCTGGCTGGTGTCACCCGGTGCGGTAACTCATGGTGTCACCTCCATGGACCTCCTTCCTGCTCAATTGTTTTTTTATAGCCAGTCATGTGCGGTAACTCATGGTGTCACCCCCATGGACATCGTTCCTGCACAAAAATTAAAAAATTGTATAGTCATTTTGGTGTTACCCCCTTTGATAGTGTCACCCGGTGCGGTCCGCACCCCCCTAGTGACGCCACTGAATCTCACGCAGATGGGTATGAATTAAATTTCATGTTTCTCCAAACCTGATACAGCACATTTAACTGCATATCACGTGTCTGTTTTAAGGAGAGTGCTCTTAACCTGGTCTAAGTGCAGTGAGTACATACTGTGTCGATAAGATATGAAAGGGCTTCAAACGGTCACCTTACAGTGGATCAAATCCGTGTACCCTAGTTATCCTAAAATAATGCGTAGCAAACCTAAATGCTTAAACTTCTGCACAAACTATGCATATTTATAGTCTATGTGGCGTTGATGCTCGTTACGATCTCTATGGTGATGATGCTCATTATTTTCTCTGTGGCACTGATACTCATTATTATCTGTGGCGTTGATGCTCATTACTGTATGTAGCGTTTATGCTCGTTATTGTCTATGTGGCGTTGATGTTCATTGCTCTCTTTCTCTCTGGTGTTGATGCTCATTACAGTCTCTGGCGTTGATGTTCATTAATGTATATGTGCTGATGCTCATTGCTGTTTCTGTGGTATTGATGCTCATTACTGTCTATGTGTCAACGATGCTCACTACTGCCTTTGTGGAGTTGATGTTCATTTCTGTCTCTATGGCGTTGATGCTCGTTAGTTTCTGTAGCGTTGAAGCTCATTACTGTTTATGTGGCGATGATGCTCATTATTATCATCAAGTATGTGTTACTACACCATAAGGGTGGCCGAGTTGTCGACAGCGGTCGCCTTTACAGATCAAAGCCATTTCACATCTGTCCTCGTGGGTTCGAGTATCAATGTCAGTAGTTCTTACAGGGGCTTTCCCTTGTTCTTCCTCTAAATTTTACACTGGCCGCCATGCATAGCCTATAGTGTACTGAAAAATGGCGTTAAACCCAAAACAACAATGACAACAACTACACCACAAAAGTTATATGGTGGCTATCGGCAAAATTCTGCCACAGAAAATATATTGAAAAGTCTGAATGTCTATTCAAAACACAAGAAGTCATTCTGAAAGTTGATATTGTGCGAGTAGGTCATTTACACTTTTTAATGTATAACAAATTAGTTAATTTATGTGTTTATCACTGTCACGTTTGCTTAGTCCCAGTTAGTAAGTCGTGTATAAACAAAGGTATTATTACAAGCCATGGTTTGATGTCTGAACATAGCCGCAGACTGGAGTTAATATCTTACGCAAGGTTACCGCGACCAGATAGAAGATCCGGCATCTTGGATCGGCACAGAAATTAGATCGAGAGACTTCCCACCTATGTGTTACAAAGATCAGAGGAACCCGCGAGGAACGGGTCGTGTTCTAAATCCGTCCCCACGTGGACAGACAGAGAGAAGGACAGTGTCTGTTAAATTTGATTGGATCGAGTCAAAGCGACATCCAATCGGACTTGAGGCAGAGGGTGTGATAACAATTTCGATCCGAATTATAACATCTAACTAGCAATAAGGGTTACTCCGAGAGAGCCACTTGTAATTTGGCGGTAAAACTTAGGAGATTCTAAGGACAGACAAAGCTTCGTAAAGGTCAGTAAGGTATTTGCTCGATTTTGCGGAATAGTATGGCAATGTAATTGTAATTATGTGTAGTATATATACTTAATTACTAGGATCGTTTAGTAGGTAGAATTACCTTTGTAGTGTTTAATTTATGTACGTATTTGAGAAATGAGCTTAAGTATTATGTAGAGAATTATGTAGATTGTTAGCTTATGGTCAGAATTAATTTTGTAATTCGCTATTAGGTTACTTCGTAGTAAACTAGTGCATTTACTCATATGATATGTTAGATTTTACACGTGCTTGAATTGTGAATTTGGAAAATGGTTGAAGTGTGTAAGATTAGTTAATATGGATATATGGTCATATTAGAGCACATGTATTTAAATATTTGTGTACTTTGTATGAGTTGTAATGTAAATAAATGGGTCTGATTGTTGTGATATTGTTTGGTATAATGGGATTAGGAATACGTGCCAATGTGATGCAATTTATTGATGCATGTATGAGAAGTAATTGATACCATGCTTTTATTACGACGTTGTTTTACCATACAAGAACGTAGGAGTACTTCGATGTGAATGAATGCGTGACCGAAGAAATTTAAAAGCCGTTATCTGATGATAGGTTGGGTGTAGTGTCAGATGAGAGGACTTAAGAAAATATTGTACCGTCCTTGTGTTTTCACAGGAACCTTTTGGGGGGACAGGGCTTCCGGTTCAGTGAGTCCCGAGTCTCTAAGAGGGGAGACGGAACCAATACTTGCCGAGCAATCCGAGTCGACAAGTCTAGTCGGTGTAGAGTCGAGGATGAGGAGGAAAAGGAGTTGAGGAGGAGAAAGTGGAAAAGGAGGAGTAGTATAGAGAAGTCGAGAATAAGAAGGAATCTCGGGAAAGTTGGGAGCAAGAGGAGAATGATCTAGAGGAATAGGAGAGAAGAATACACAGATGAGTAGAATAAAAGGACAGGTGGAAAGCTATCTCACACTACTAATCAAATGATGCAGTATGCTATCACAGTGTCTAGCGGAAGGAGAGTACTTTGGAAATGTTAATCATTTGATTATTGAACTGTCATTAAATTGTTATTCGTTGAATTTCACTTTTTTGTATATTCAATCATTTAACCGTCGGCATTGCTGACTGGGGGCTCGGAGCCTTACATCTATCTTTCACTAATTTAACCTCCAACCAAAATCGACCCTGAGTGGGACTTCTATAATAATTTAAATAAATATTGGAAGCACCTAACCCCACATCTACCCCAGAGACGGCATAACCAACCCGTCACGTCACAATCACATGACTTACAAAAACTGCTTATTGCGTGCAAATGTAGTTCCAAGGTACCTAATGAGTGGCTTGAGATGAAAACTATAGTACAGCCCACTCAGTCTACAAAGCCATTTTAACTGTCAGAGAAAGAAAAAATGTGAAAACAAATATTACCTCCATGGGATATATTATAATTTCCCCTCGTCTTATTAACTTCAGCGTCGGAAAACATCAAAAGTCTAACACAAAATGCATTCCATTGTATTGTCAGTACGCTCATCTGCATAAGGTACGTAGACTGCGAGGGTGTTGAGAAAATAAAATCCTCTCTGAGTGGTTGACAAAATTTCAAGCTCAATTTTTCCGGGGCACCAGGGGTGGCCAATTAGCCTAAGGCGCTGGGCTTAACGGAAAACTGCCGACAGCTGTCTTCTGTCCACGTGGGTTCGGGTCTCAGCTAGGCCAGCATGAACAGGTTAACAAACATGCCAATAGCTTCCCGTGGGACAGTAGTTTTCTAACCTGGGTAAATGAAAATGCATGTCATTAGCTTCCCAAGGGTCAGTAGTTCTTCTAACCTGGGTAAATATAAATGCATGCCAATAGCTTCCCGTTGGTCAGTAGTTCTTCTAACCTGGGTAAATAAAAATGCATGCCAATAGCTTCCCGTGGGTCAGTAGTTCTTCTAACCTGGGTAAATGAAAATGCATGTCAATAACTTCACATGGGCCAGTAGTTCTTTCCGGGGTTTTATGGGTTTTTTTCTCCATCAAATATACTTGGGGCCATGTGCTGGAAAATGGTGTTAAACCACCAAAAACGCTGTATATATTTTATGTTTTTATCTAATAATGTAGTGCTTTAGGCTTCTAAAGATTAGGCGCTGTACTAAGTCTACATTATTATTATTATTATTATTATTATTATTATTTGAATCTTGATAGCAGTTTCTATTGTTAAATTGGTCATTCATATATTCTCATAATCAATATAACATAAGAGGTATACAATAAAATTATCAAAGTAGAGAATTAGGATAAATATTGTCTCAAATGTATGACCAGTAATACAACGACGTAATCAGTTTCATGCAGTCATGTTATCTGTGAGGTAATCCAGCACGTTAATTTTGTCTTAATTCATTCATTTATCATCGTTTGGTTAGTTAGCCATTTCAACAACAACAACACAAAAAAACCAAAAAAAACCAAAAAAAAAAAAAAACCCATAAGCAAACAATCATTCCGATTAGTTGCAAATTTCTGTTATGTATACTTAATTTGTAATTTTTGTGGCTTTTCTGAAGGATTGGGTGTTATCCATATTTGTATTTTGTACTTCACCTTTGACTAATGTCAAGTTAATGGTGTACCTGATCAACGACATTTATTTTGCAAAAAAACAATACATAGCTAACATTAATATTCAGATCATTATCAGTGGAAGTAAA
Source organism: Sinohyriopsis cumingii (assembly GCA_028554795.2). Classification (NCBI taxonomy): domain Eukaryota; kingdom Metazoa; phylum Mollusca; class Bivalvia; order Unionida; family Unionidae; genus Sinohyriopsis; species Sinohyriopsis cumingii. Next base: position 635,512 of record JAPYKE020000069.1, on the reverse strand, counting down.
CAGGTTTAATTCTATGCGAATATAAGATATTAGTTGGTTTTTCTACTGGGAAATTCCTAAACTTTTTAACAACTTAGAATGTTTTAGAGAGGAGATGTTTCGCTTTTCACGTTCTGGCATTAATTTTTTTTTTCTTCAGAAAATACTAGCAGCGCATGTCATATGAGGATGGATCGTGACCAAATTTATTAAGTGAAGATAAAACTGGCGACTAATTTCCGTATTTGTGAATAAGAAGGCTGCGCGAAATAGACTTACTCTTGCTTCCCCTTGAAAACGTAATGGATGTGCCCTAGTCCAATATGTACGATCAAGTAGATACATGTATGATCAAAGTATCTGGCTACAAGCTAGCCATATCTGTCATTGTATATGCAAATGAATTATTTCTAAGGCAAGTTTTAAAATAAGCATGTGCATATATTTTAAAGTAAGTGATTCAAAAAGCCTTATTAGCGGTGTGTTGTGTATCAATAGGAAAATTTAAAGCTTGCAAATACATACAAGACCTTGAAATTTCAACTAGCTTTTTTCCCCGAAATTAACTGGCATTTATGGGTAAATATGAAAGCTCAGTTAGAGGCATGTAGACATGTAAATACAGAACATAATTTAGGAACAGCATGGTTTCAGTTATCATATTACTTACTAAACAGCTATATACATGTTGTACATACATACAGTACACGTTTCGATTTTCAGATATTACAAGCAGATGAAGAGCTTTGTATTTCATTTTTCTTGGATAAGATAAATGACACAGTTCTCATTATTATGATAATCCTGTGTGTGCGCGCGTACATGGGGGGGGGGGGTGTCAGTGCATGATTACCAAATAGGCAGAGAAGGCACCGACCTAGGGGCCCCGCGACAACTGATCAAAATAATATTGATAAAACGTTATTAGGAGACAATTGGCGATGCGGACCCCAAGATTTCTACTGTCTAAGGGCCTCCACGGGGTTTAATCCGGCAATGGTGGGATGCGGGGGTCAATGTCAGGCCTCTTCTGCTGTATTATGTCATTGGTTTGAATGTTGAATGTAATCTGTCAAATCGCAAAGGAGTCTGCCTCGTTGTTGTCCGACTCTTGTTTTGGCTTGTGGTCATACCACTTGTCTGTCTGTCGTCGTTTGTTGTGCTGATTTTTAGTTTACGGATCGGGTTTATAAATTCATTAGCGAGTTTCAAAATGTGTACACGTTATAGGCTATGAAGCTTTATTTTGATAGTCATTTTATTTCAAAGGTGATAGGTGATATCGTCAATCGTGTCCGTAGCCGAAAATGTTTTAGTACTATCTTAGTGTGCCCGTTTGAATTTAGCTTTACTGGTCATATACTAGTAGAGCTTATGGTGTGGTTTTTCGTCCAGCCGGTCGCTGGTATCACATCTCCCCCGAAACTTCTTGGAGGACATCTTCGCTAGCCAAGGTTCCGATAACCCTATTTACACCTTGGCGGATCGAATAGCTATATGGCGCTTGTATTGAAATCTACCTTGTGCTAAAAATAGACCATGACATCACTGTGCCCGACTGCCGCCATATCGTTTTCGGACAAAGCACCTAGAGACTCTTAGTAGTAATTATCGACGTACAGGCAACAACAAAGCTGTTTTATTTGTACTTCCCTCTTTATGTAATGTTTTGATATATTCAACTATAATATATGAGTGTGATCAGTAATACTATTGTAAATTTTATTTCTCTGTCATCCTTTTGTATTGTTTTCAAATCTACGTTGAGTGAAAGTCTTGTATGTACACAGTTAAGGAATATATATATATATATATATATATATATATATATATATATATATATATATATATATATATATATATATATATATATATATTTGAGTGTGTCCCAAATGAACGTGTTGAAACCAATAATATTAATTTGTATCTACTTTGTTTCATTTCCAGTTAGTTTTTGTGTGCAAAATGTGTATCATTTTATGGGTGGCTGTCGTCATTAGGGACAGCAGTTTTTGCATTACTGCTGTTTCCGTCAACATATGCATACAATTATATACTTCCCGACAAAATGTAATTGGATATATCTTTTAATTAAGGGAATGTATTATTCACGTAGTATAAATATAGTCAACCAGTGCTGCTCTTTTCAACACCATAACTCTAATGAACATAACGCATTCTTATATGTTCTAAACTGTCATTCGTAATTACGATTTGTTTGTAAAACAGACATTGATATAAACATAAATTTTCTCTCTTTTCTGAACTTTGTTACCGATTAACACATCAGAATCAGAAAAGGTTAATAAAATCATTAAAGCATAACACACAAACACACACATTGATACACTGTTGTTAAATATATGGAATATATATGCAACATTTGTTTCTACATATCATAATCAACTAAAAAGTGTAACTTTATGCGCTAAATAAAATATAAGAAATAGTCACTTTCCTACATACATCTCGAGTATATTTATATGTTAAAACATTTATATGTTAAAACATGAATCACAGATAAGAATACACCATCACATTATTTTATGGGGGAGGGATCTGACGGTTTTCTTGGAATTTTCATCTCAAAATATTCAGGGTATATCTATCGGTGATGAAATGCAAGCAATTTGTGTATTATACTGTTCTAGAAAGATTCATAAAATTTGATTATATGATTTATACAGTCTGCTGGCTTAATTAAGTACCACTGTAGCTAAATATTGGAGTGCACATATATATTCTGATGATTTAACGCATGGTACATGGTTTTCATTAAGAACAATAACACAGAAAGGAACACTGGACGCCATTATGCCGGTTCGCCTTGTCCGAATGGCTATTTTTAGAAACTGATATCACTGTGTGTGCCCTTCCTGAGGTAAAAAGTACAAGCATCATTGGTGCTTTCTCCTTACGACATCTACTGGATTTCATGTGTTGCCTCCCTTAGTAATATAATGCCAACTAACCTAAAACCAATTATAAGGTGCATTATACATGCGCCGAAAACGGTGGTTGTAATTGGCCTAAATGGGATACTTTGTAAGTTTCACATCGAAAGTATGACTACGTACCAGAGGGAAGCCATTACAGGTCTATTTGAATGAGAGGTATTTGTGCAAACACGGACCGACACTGGAAAATTGCTTAGTTATCAGTCCATTCAAGTTGTGTGCTCTCATTGTCTCCATCACGTAAGATCAGTGTTCAAATTTGAACAACTTAATTTTGATTGGATACGCTTGCCACCGCATCCTATGAGATTCTTAGACCCAAAGCTCAGAAATATTTGCTCGATATGCCAAAGTGTAGATAGGGTTATCGAAACCTTCGGTAGCGAAGATGCTTGGAGGACTGCATGAAACTTTTAAAACAAACATTCAACTCATTTGGTCTTCAATGAGAATGGCGCTACTCAGACATCCAATATGGCTGCCACGTTGGCCATGTTGAAACGCTTGATTTCGTTACTTCTCCTGAACAGATAGATAATGATTGGTCGTATTAACATGGGATTCTCACTAAACCATTTTTATATGGTGTCTAGTTGTTCCCAAATGACAGCAGTGACAATATGACATATACTGCGGCCGCCACAGCATCCGACCTGAGGTACAATATGTTTGCGATTATCTGAGTGCAGTTTGAGGAGAAATTTACCTTTCGACATGGATAAACTACGCATTTTTCTTGATCATGTCAGATGTGTATATGTATATGATCTAAGATGTGTATATGATCATGTCAGATGTGTATATGTATATGATCTAAGGCAAATGGTATCGTACTGTGAATTTTATAAGCTTCCTGTTATGATCAAGACTAGATCGTTTACTAAAATTTCTAAACGTGTACACGGTTTACAATACCAGAAACAATGACGTCTAACTGCACTAGTAACCCAACCTTGGCCCTTGTTTACCAGTCAGGATAACTGAACTGAACGGCTGACTGTTGGTATAATGTGCATGCCGTACCTCTCCATACTTGTGATCGTTTTGTTTGAAATACATCATTCACTCTTTTTAAGACATGATTCAGTATAAGTGATATATCCCATCTGAAACAAATCGGAAAATTTTGGTAAAACTTCCCTAGGATCGTCATGATAGTGTTTCCTACTGCTATTTACATGAAGACAATGAATAAAACCAGATAAATAAATGTGCATAGGATATTGTTGTAGGATATACAATGACTAAAAACCGAGGCTTGCAAATTTGAAACATGTTCTTTGCAAACAAAATGTTGATAATCAAAGGTTCTGTTAATAAAAATGTTTTCACAAGTAATTAGTGTAGCTTAAATAAACTGGACAAGCATTATCAGTAATTCAACCAGATGACTTTGTGTCGTGTTGTGTAATGTACGCTATGACCAATTCTCGTCAACGTCGGCTTTTTCATAGCAATGCCACATTTGATCACAGGGACTCGTTTCGTTGCTTAAAACTAACCTGTCGTACATGTACTATGTAATAACTTCAAATGAGGACACTTATCTCCTTGCAGGCGCGACCTATTTAAGAATAAACGCTGATATTTCAAGCTACGCCTTTGCGTAGCTTAATAACTTTGGTACCGATATTTACCTCACGCATTCGACTGTGTGTCCCTATCAAAACTTTGACTTAATATCATACCTTTAAAGAATGCCAAATCATTTTCCCACGGTACCGCTCCACATGGTCCTGATCGCGCCCGCTTAATATGCAAAAACAACGCCCTGACGAGAATACTACCTTCTCATTGGCCAAATGAAAATAAGGTATAAATAAATACAGGACGTCATTTTCTTTTAACCAATGAGAGGACGCTTCGTCCACTTTCATAATGTGCCTCTTGAAGACAAACATTTGGAGAAGCATCGTTTTCGAGTTAGCATGATACTATATCAATTACAGTTAATTATCCATGAAAAACTTTGGACCAAAGTATACTGCAATTATATTAGAAACGGAAATTTAAAAAAAAAAAATCTTTGGCAGAGGCCTGGATTTTTTCCCTTCAATTTACGGCCTTCAAATAGCTGGGAAAATATCACTAACGTATAGCCAAATAACACCATATTGTATCCATTATTTTGCCAGAAAAAAATTATTTTCTGGAGTTAAAAAAGAAAAAACAAAAGATCTCAACTTGAAAGAAAATCGCAGCCCTAAACCCTTGAACAATTAAATGGTCAGTACCTTATAATCGATTAATTTGCCGTGTGTGTGTTAACTGTTGCACAATTGTCTTTTAAACATTGCAGCTAAAGTGGGTAACTTAAGCTTACACTAATGGTGACATCCTGCAACAAGACATTGTGCTGCAATTAGAGAGCGTGTTGGAATATATATAAAGTGTAGACACTGAAGCATACACTTTTGTAGCTACTCTACTGATAGGCAGGGAAATTTTGAGTGAGATGCTAACACCCAGGCAACTTAGTTATCAAAGAGAGTCAATAAACATAATACACGCTTCCCTATTCCCGGCTTTTCTCTTGTAGTTGTTTAAATCAAGTTGACGGTGGCCTTTTTTTCTCAGTATAAACTCGATTCGCAATGGTCCAAAGTCTGGTCGAGACAATGGACCCATTTAACAATACGCGTATCGAACGAGCTGCCGCTCCTGATAACATCCGTGGCAGCGGAGACTGACGTTGAAAGTCAGAAAGTCAGATAATAATATCATAACAACACGTACATGTACTTATAGAGTTGAATAAAGAAATACGAGTATTCAGAAATATAGATCTATAACAATATTACTAATACTGCTACTAAAAACTCTATTCCCCAAATTGTTTTTGTTTTTTGTTTTTAAATAACACATAGTCAAGTAAATGAAAAATTCGCTTAGAAATAAATTGTATAATAAAACTTTGTTTCAGAATACATTTTATCTTATTTAGCATTAAACCAATTTAAGCGCGTTCTTTTGACGTTTCAATAATATTTGTTGTTGTTGTAGGGTGTAACGCCATTTTTCAGCACACGATAGGCGGCCAGTAATAATGGTGGAGGAAGAACCCGGGAAAACACCCGAAAGAACCACCGACCCACAAGAAGCTACTGGCAAGCTTTCTCACATACCCACATTGGCTGAATCCGAGACTCGAACCCAACAGACAGAGGTGAGATGGCAGTGATCCGTAACGGAGAGCGTTTTAGACCACTCGGATACTGGGGCCCCTTAATACTATTTGTCAAATCATGCTTAGAGGTATATACACTTTATCTATCAAAGCATGTTAAGGGTTAGGATTTAAGGGGCATTTAGTTTCAATAAACTTGATATCCTTGCAGATTTAGAAGACACCAGCCTGTACCTACCCTTTCTACCGAACCTAAATTTAAAATAAAACTTTTCATTAGTCCCATTAGACTAATACCAAGTTTAGTCTGTAGTGAAATCTGCTAATCTATAACTAACGGACTAATCTTAGTTCCAAACCCTGAAAATGTCTGCATAAACCCATCTGACAAATGTCGATTTAAGTCTGACAATTATCTATAAAAAAATAATTTAAAATAACATTTTCCGATAGTTTTAGTAGGTTAATTAAAATAACACTATTCTATAGTTTGGTATTTTCATAATTATTCTGTAGTTAGGTATTTTCATTTAAATAACAATAAAGAACGTTAATCTAAAGTTTGATATTTTAATTATATAACATTTTAAAAAATAGATTTGTGTTTAAATTTAAATATCATTATTTGATAGTTTTTGGTATTTTAATTAAAATAACATTATTCTATAGTTTTGGTGTTTTAATTAAAATAACATTATTATAATGTTTGGCACTTTAAATAATAGTATTCTACTGTTTGGTATTTTAATTAAAATGATATTCTATGAATTTGGAGCTGTACTTTAAAACATCAGTCTATAGTTTGGTATTTTAATTAAAAATAACATTATTATATAGGTTTGGTATTTTACTTGAAGAAAAAAAAAACGACCACATATTCTATAGTTTAGATATTGAAGTTTAAATAACAGTATTCTATAGATTTGATATTTTAATTAAAATAATATTGTATATTTGGTATATTAAAGTAACATTGTATAATTTTGGTACTTTAATTAAAATAATAGTACTCCAAGATTTTGGTATTTTAAATTAAATAACATTATTATATAACCAAATGAGGCCTCTGCTGAAACTTTAATCTCAATGTCATGCCTTTCAGCGAAAAATGACAATGCAGTTTCTTTTTTTTATAAACTTGTTCTTTTCGTTACTATTTTCGTTTTCTCTGTTGAATAGTAATAAATCGGATTGAAATTCATTTCTGATAAATGTATTTCAATCTCCAGTCCATTCAACCTTTTGAATGGACAGCTCTAAGTAGTAGTCTACCCACCGCCCAGTCTGCTTGTCGTGATCATTAATGGTCTCCCTCTAGCTGGTTTTATAGGGGACGAATTTTAAAAAGAAAATAGAACCGATTGCTTTCTTGATCCCTTCGTACATGCAACTGATGTTACCTGTATATGTTAATATTTGGATGTTCTGAAATAGGTGGAACTAACCGTCATATGCACACATTCTTCCACTCTGTTGAGCTCTGCTTCTGGCAGCTCCCATTCCTTCCAAAGTTTTCTGACGGGTGGCACTGTTGTAGTTTGCAAGGGCGATACATCTGACCTAAATGAATGGAATCATTACACACACAAAAATTGCTTTGATCCAATCACTGGTCTTGCTTAAATTTTCCCCAAACGGAACGTTCTGTGCTGAAGATCACATTCTCCGGTAGCTCCCATTTCTGTCAGGCACTCATGCCAGGGATACTGGTGCGGTAAGCTTGTTGCAAATCGTCAGTGCACAGTTGTGATGAATAGATCCAGTTGGTGCCAGTGGCCAGATATGGGATGTATATTTTTTGTACGTGTTTGTGATACAGATGTCCTGATAGGAGCAAAGTTCAAGTAATCCCTCCCCATTGTCCTTCATCTATCCACTGCTACACGGTCCTAGATATTGGACCCGAATCACAATCAGCGTCTATTCTTTCGTTAAAATCCCCTAACTGGTACAGGTGCTCATGTATCTGGATTAGGTTGATGGTGGCAATTGGTAAGTCATAAACCGGTCCCATGTTTCTGAAGAAGAGTGGAGATTTGGCGCTTCCAGGCTTATGGGGTCCTCGAAAGTTAATAGGTGCATTACCAAGACTCTCTCTAAGCTGCTTGTTGGAGTGTCTATTATCCCCATGAGTGTGTTTATTACTCCGGGCTCTCTTGTTCCTTCCGGGACAATTCCTTGTAACACGTTTGCTAAGCCCCAGCTATAAAGTCACGTATAAGCTATACTCTACCTGTCGTGGGAATATTCCAGCGGCCTTGTGTTTGATCTCTAAAGATTGCCGCTAGGTTAGTGTTGAACTATTATGCAAGGTTACCATGACGAGCCAGAGACCGGAAATTTGAGTCGGCAAAGGCGACCGGTCGCGTCACTCAAACAAAGGCTTATCACACCTATATGTTAAAGGTTAGTTCAAGGATCAAAAGAAAAGTCCACGGGAGGAACGGGGCGTGTACTTATCCGTCCCCACGTTGACAGACAGCGAGAGGGACACTGTCCGCTAAGTTTGATTGGATTGGTTCATATCGATATCCAATCGAAATTGAGATAGAGGGCATGATTATAATTCAGACCCGAATGATACCTTTCGAAATGATAAGGGTAATTTAGTATTCTCCTGGAAGGATTGCAGATCAATATGGTTCACTCCGAGAAAGAATCCTCTCGTAATCTGGCGGCAGAACTTAGAAGTAGATTCTAAGGAAAGACAAAGGTTCGAAAAGGTCAGTAAATTGTTTGCTCGATTTTGCAGCATATTACGGCATCACAATTGTAATTATTTGTAGTATATGCACTTCATTACTAGGACCGTTTAGTATTTAGAATCATCTTGTAGTATTTCATTTACATGCGTATCTGAGAAATGGGCTGGAGGCTTACGTAGAGAACTTTTAGATGCGAGGCGGAATTATGTAGCTCGTTAGCTTGTGGTCAGAATCAAGTTTGTAATTTGCTATTAGGTTACTTCGTAGTAAACCAGTGCATTTATTAATGCGTTATGTTAGAATGTATACATGCTTGAATTATGAATTTGGAAACATGGCTGAAGTAAGATTGGCTACTATGGACGCATGCATATATTGGAGCATGGATATTTGAATATTTGCTTTGTATGAGTTGTAAGGTAAAGAAATGCTTCTGATTATTGTGCATACTAGGATTAGGAATATGTACTGATGTGACGGAATTTATTGATGTATGTATGAGAAGTAACCGATACCGTGCTGTATTATGACGTTTTACCATAAAAGAACGTGTTGGTATTTCGATGTGAACGAATGCGTGACCGAAGAAATTTAATAGCCATTATCTGATGATAAGCTGAGTGTAGTGTGAGATGAGAGGGCTAAGGAAAAAAATTGTACCGTCCTTCTGTTTTCACATGAACATTTTAGGAGACAGAGAACTTCTGGTTCCACTGGGTCCCAAGTCTTTAAGTGCTGGAGACGGAAATGAGATTGTAGCAGAGAAAGTCGAAGTCGACATAAGTGTAGTTGTGGGAGAGGAAGTGGAGGAGGAGAAGGAATCAAGAGGAAGTCGAGGAGGAGGAGAAGGAATCTGGAGAAAGTTGGGGGAGGAAGAGGCGAAGGAATTGGGAGAAATAAGAGAAAGGATACAGCAGATGAATAGAAATACAAGGACAGGTGGAAATCAATCTCACACAGTTAATCAAGTGATGCAATAGGGTTATTAAAGGGCCGAGCGGAAGGAGTGTAATTGGCAATTTCAGTCATTTGATTATTTAAGTGTTATTCAATTGTTATTCATTGAATTTCAGCCTTTTTGTATATTTAAACATCTAACCGTCGGTACTGCTGACTGGGGGCTCGGAGCTTTACATCTATCTTTCAACACCTTATTGTCTGGGGGCTGCACAGCCTTGTTTGGCACGGGCGATGGCTGTCCAGTGAGATGAGAGGAACTCTCCCACCGTCGAAGGCAATTCTTGGCGCCCATTTTCTATGACACTCGAGCTAGGGCATACCGTTGTTCACAATTCTGCATCAATCTTCTTGCTCAAGCAGACGATATAAGACATGACTTGTATCCCTGAGTAAACTTAGGTGATAAAAACGCAGTAAACTGAAAACTATATGTGGTCAAGCGAATTAGCTTCATTCTAACAGGCTAATATGACAATACAAAAGAAATTATCTTCACTGTGTTTCTATCTCGACCACTTTTGTCAACATTCTCCATCAATGTACAAAATGTGCTAATCTGAAAACGAAGTTCACTCTAGTGAAAGTTCAGATACAAAACAGTTAAGCAAACTTTACGAAGACAGCTCCCCGTGCTCTTCGGCAAATATTCCTTGTAGAGTCGTGGATTGGGGCCCTATGATATAATAAAGCTGTAAAATAATATCTTTTTAAATTCTTTCTGGAAACTGAAATCAAGTCAGCAATGCGACATTTTGAGGATTTTTATGTGCAAAATATATTAAATATTTCGCCATCTTGAAATATAATTTTGGGGTTGAAACGCACCCTTTTGGCAATAAAAAGCACACAAAAGCTACATTATCTTTCATCTGCTTATGTCCACCATATAAATTATGTAGTGATTTGGTTTCCCTTGTCAAAGCAAAGAGGGAAAATTTAAATTCCCGAATGATAGGCTCTCCCATCTGCAATGACCGCTCCGGTGGCCTAATGGTGAGAGCGTCCGCCTCGGATGCGGGAGGCCGTGGGTCGGATCCCCGGCCGAGTCATAACAAAGACTTACAAAAATGGTACTAACAACTGCCTCGCTTGGCGCTCAGCATTAAGAGGATAATGTTAGGACTGGTCGGCCTGGTGTCAGGATAATGTGACTTTCATGGACCTATCTGTAAGGCCAGGTCTCGGGTCTCAGGTCCAAACTGTCACAGAAGCTATTGTTGACGATTATGAAATGAAACGCTTCCCCCAGTATACTCTCAGCTTGAAAGTGTAACAATCTTGCCTATTGAAGCATGGTCCTATAAGCAAGATCATCTTACCTATTGAAGCATGGTCCTATAAGCAAGATCATCTTGCCTACTGAAGCATGGTCCTATAAGCAAGATCATCTTGCCTACTGAAGCATGATCCTATAAGCAAGATCAAAATTACACGTGAAGCTCACTCATATTTTTTAATATTTAGGACTGTAACTCAAAAGCCACTGATGGCAGTTTAATACAACTTATGTGTAACTCGTAACTTATGAATGTATCATTTATTTTTGTTAATTTCATCAATGTTGTGCTCATATATAAGCATCATCTATTTCTGCGTCATGGTTCTCAAATTCTTAAGGATGTTAGACGAAATGTTAGGATGTTTATTCGCGAAACATGACCAAAGGTCATGTCACATAACACTCTTTTGTGATCAGATTATACAGGTTAGTGGAATTTTCCGTGGTTGAGCTGTAGTTCAGAAGCTGCTTAACTAATGAAAATTAAAAATGTAAGATGGTGTGTCGTGCACCACTATCAAAATCATATTTGCAAATATAAGGACCAAGTCATCTCAAGGCTACTTACTTGGATGTCATGTCTCTTACTTCAAGCCACCGAAAATACCTTTATTACATACGGTACAATTTTACATCTTGACGTACTGTGACTTTAATCATTTTAGATACAAAGTTACGGTTACATGCCAATATGCATATAGTTACATGCCAATATGCAAGTCTTGAACTAACATTCCATATTTAGAGTGGTGAAACTGAATATGCTTATATCCATGATAATCTGACATGGTTTCATATACCACTTTCGGGGTTTTATTTAGATGTTAAGATATTCAATTTTCGTATCCAAGCTGTAGCTCTGAAGCTGTTCAAGATATTAGGAATGATTGCATATCATGATAAGAGTGTGCTGCCAACCATGTTTTGTCATTTCTCATGATCAAGGCAAGAGCATTTGAAATGTCAGGTTAAATAATGATATAACTTTTGACGCACTTATAAAAAGAAAATCTCTTAAGAGGGGACAAATTCTGCCAATACTATATCACATCCATACTTATATTAATATTTGTTTGTTCGGCAACTCTGTTCATGTATATATTATGACTAGACAGTCTGTTACATGCCATATACAGCACCCCAACCCTAATCAGGCCACTTCACAGCAAGGCAAGGGAACATGTAATTTTTTCATTTTCTGGAAGATAACTTTTAAACTACTGAAGGCATTTCAATGAAACATGAACCAGTTATATATCACAATTAGAGATACCACAGTCATGATTTCAGTCTCTATGTCATGGTCACACACAGGAATATATAACCTGTGATCTCTTTCCATGTACAGGTATAACATCGGAAACATGAAGGTATTTTCATGCAACTTTAGCCTACTGTACATCATGACTTGGTAGCGTTTCTTGTATTCGTAGTTATACCTCTGCCCCCAAGGATAAGGTCAAAAACAACAGAAGTCACTGACATGTTTCCTTACCTATGCTCTCACTTTTTAACCACCTAATATATTGTCCTGGACTTTAATCTAGCTCCTAACCTTATCAGGCATCTGGCAGGTTTGTAGCTCTAAGGTCAAGGTAAGTTGGTAGGCAAAAGAACACAAGATGGGCATATATTGTACTTTGTGGTATTAATATTATACAGTTAACTCATTCATCCCCAATCCCGCCTGTAAGCAATACGAGTCTGAACTCTACTTCCGAGCTCTGTAGTGTCAAGGTCATTTAAGATATATCAAAGTGAATGGTATTACAAAAACAAAAATAGAAAAACAACAGATGTAGCTCTACAATGATACCAAATAATCTGGACTTACTATGCGCATTGCAAAATGCAGAGGAAAAAACGTATTTTTTGAGACCCTGTTTTTTTACAGCAAAAATTCGTCCGTTGTCGGAATAGGATTTTGTGTCCGGATATTAGACTTTTCGGCCTCTGTGTGTGTGTGTGTGTGTGTGTGTGTGTGTGTGTGTGTGTGTGATTTGGATTTTTAACGTGGCTTTAACAAATGATTCAGTCATGTCGCTACGATGTCTGCAGTGTGACAGTTCATAGTGATGTCTAGCAGTGGTGCATCATTCCGCAGACATGTAGCATGATGTCCCACCCAGTCACATTATCCTGACACCAGGCCGACCAGTCCTAACACTAACCTCTTAATGCTGAGCGCCAAGTGAGTCAGCTGTTAGTACCATTTTCGTAAGTGTTTGGTATGACTCGGCCGGGGATAGAACTCACGACCTCCCGCATCCGAGTCGGACGGTCTAACCACCGCAGCGGTAGAAAAGTAGGTTAAGTTGGGGATTGGGAGTAAGAAGTGGCCAGGAAACGAAAATGATTGGTCCAACAAACACCACCACCACCAAAAAAAAAAATGTTTATGCGCATGCGCGAGACAAATTGCCAGCGCAAAACGACGTTTCTACATCTAACCACCAGCCTAAGCGAAAGACTTTTGAAATCAGATGAATTTTGATGTATTCAGAATTAACCTCGAAAATGCGTTCCATAACCTCATTTCAAGCGAAAATGACAAAAATCTCCAGGGACGATTGAGTTAAAGAATGGATGTTGCATCATATATATTACTGTTTTGGTGTCATCTTCAAAATTAGAACCTTAGACTTTGGGAGAGTGATTCTGCGCGTGTTTTACATCAAGTTATGTGATACTGATGTTATATTTTGGGTACTTTGAGTATGTGCATCTTAGTCACGTTTGTAGTGAATTTTCTTCAATTTTCTATGCATCCAGCTATAGTGGTACAACTTTACAATGCGTAAAAGGGAAAAGCATGCAGACATGCTGCTTTTCTGAAGACTTCTTTTTGAAAATAACTACCTATAAGTTCAATATGACACAAATTTTGGTTCCAAAGAAGAACTATTCACATGAACATATTTGTGGAATAGGCTAAGAATTTGAGGAGTGTTCCAACTGCTAGATGCTTCACAGAAAGTGAGATATGACATGAACATTATCGTACATTATTCATTTATCATCTGCCCTTCATGAACTTATAAAGTGGAAGAAACTTTAAAACAGCTTTACATTTTCTACAATAACTGTATCTGTGGAGAACTAAAAACTGCTGACCACTAACTTTGGTAGAGGGGGAGGGGTTCAACATGAATTTCCCTTCAAACCAGATTATTTTCTTTTACTTCAACATAATTAATTCTTTTCGACTAATGCAATTAATATAATAAGATTTAGTCCACAAATTGAAGCGAGAATATTTTTTCAAGCTATTTGAAAGCAATAAATTTATTTGTGATTTTGATTTTTAACGTAGCTTTAACAATTTTTCAGTCATATCGCTACGATGTCTGCAATGTGGCAGTTTACAGTGATGTCTAGCACTGGGGCATCATGCCGCAGACATGTAGCATGATGTCCCACCCAGTCACATTATCCTGACACCAGGCCGACCAGTCCTAACACTAACCTCTTAATGCTGAACGCCAAGCGAGGCAGCTGTTAGTACCATTTTTGTAAGTCTCTGGTATGACTCGGCCGGGGATCGAACCCACGACCTCCCGCATCCGAGGCGGACGCTCTAACCACTAGGCCACCGGAGCGGCCAATAAATTTATAATTTTAGGGATAAAATACCGCAGCTCCAAAACCCCTCTGAAATTAAATGGACAGTTCCCGAGTATAATGCAACATGGAGAAAAAATTCTGAGCCCAGTTTAACCTGCAAACCACAATAATTTTTCTTTTCTCTTTACTTTTATTTTTTATCCTAGTAAGCCAAACTAGATTCTTTTAAGTCATGTTGCATTAACCCACAATAAAATTCGCCTCATTTCATGAAAAGCAGATAAGATTTGCGACCTGTTCAAACTATTTCCTTTTATAAATTCATGTCAATAAGCTGGCGGTATATGGGATTTACTTTGTTCGTCTATATGGTCCATCTGTCTTCCATGCTGAAACTTATATAAATCTTCACATATTAACATTTCACTTTCCTTATGGGTGAACTTGTGATTAGTATGAGATCACCGTCAAGATAAATAAATAGAGGGTTCAACCTTTTTATTTTATTATACGAGAGAGAGAGAGCGTAAAATTTCAATCGTTAAATCTTTGAAACGACTCCTATTTCACCATAAATTACTTGCTTTATCCACTGATCTAAACAGCGAATTAATATGTAAAGAAAGTAAATGTATTGTGTCTATACATGTAAGTGCAACTATGTATAGGTTTGCATGTGTGTGTATATGTGTGCATTTGTATCTAAATAAGTTCCTGTATGAGGGATGGTAGATCAGTTCTTCAGCTAATTGTGTTACCTTCTTTAAATAAAGTCGTTATTATTATTATTTATTAGAACTCTTTCATCCCATGGGTGACAGCAGTAGTCTTTTATTATCACACAAACAAATGTGAAAGCATCAACACCCACTCACAGTTTTCCCCGTAGAATGCCATTTTGATGTGTCACGTCACCTTAATAAGCGTAGACAAGCTCTAGATGAGAAAAACGCTACGTACTCAGACGTTGTGCCGTCTTTATTTGATTGGGTACGAAAATGGGAAACCAAGCAGACAGAAAGAAGTTCACAGAATGCACAGAGCGAGCTTGTAATTGACAACTTTGTCCGGCACCGAATTATGATGGGCTAACTCAGGGGTGGGCAAACTACGGCCCGCTTGCCGCATGCGGCCTGCTAAGGGCTTTCATACGGCCCGCCAAGGGTTTTCATGCGGCCCGCCAAGGGTATTCATGCGGCCTAGGAACAAGTCATCATTCGCACTGACCCTGTTTATGTTACTCTATTTATCAAATAAATGTTCTTCTTTTGAAGTCTAAGTTTAAGTTTTCAAATATTAACAACATATTAACAACTGAAAATTAATTAGAAAAACCTTTTGTTTTTGCTATTTCAAATATTAATTATTTTACTTAATGAACTATGCGGCCCGCGACAAGGTGTAAATTTGTGTATGCGGCACTTGCACTGGAAAGTTTGCCCACCTCTGGGTTAACTGATCACCAAATCTAGTTTACGACATACCAGGAAGGAGACTGCATGGAAGCGAAACTTTTATTTTAAAAAATATTCCCAGCTACGCTAAATTTACATGCTGAAAAGTCTGGAGCTAAGTGGCAAGTGAAAGAATAGGTAAACGAGCTATCAGCTTTCGTTATGCTTCTTCAATCTTCCGGTTACCGTACATGACCATACGCTAAACTTTTAAAGCGCCACACCACCCAAAGCAAACCCCCACAAAAGGATAAAACGTGAAAAAAAATGCAATCCGACTACATTCTGTTCTCAAACTAACCCAAAGTATAGCAGGGTAGATACTGTATATTTTAGCAGTTTCTGTTTTACTTCTTTCCGTTAGGAGACACAACTCACAACAATGTTTTCGTTATGGTTATCAGTTACTGGAGACTCGGAATCATTTCACGCAGTTATATATATATATATATATATATATATATATATATATATATATATATATATATTCCACGATAAATTTATTTATATGTCAAGAAAAGAAATTGGTGGGGGGGGGTCGAAAAAGAACTTCATAAGAAATACAATAGTACATCTTGATATAATCTCGTCTGATGTGGGTAAGAGTGTTGGTTTCCTGATGAACAGAAAAGGTGGCCAGTCAGGAAAGACACATTGGCACGCCTCTAGAGACGCGTGGGCGTGTCTGTAAGTTTTGCCATGTTGTTTAGGGGAGCTTCTGGGGGGCCCCGAGTGGCCGAGTGGTCTAAAGCGCTCACCGTTATGGATCACTGCCATCTCACCTCTGTCTGCGTGAGTTCGAGTCTCAGGATCGGCTAACGTGGGTACGTGAGAAAACCTGCCAGTAGTTTCTCGTGGATCGGTGGTTCTTCCCGGGGTTAAACCCTACAACAACTAGGGGAGCTTCTACATTTTAGGCGTTTGTTGTTCATGTTTTTGGATTTAAAGCCATTTCTCAGCGCATGATAGGCTGTACATGGCGGCCAGTATAATTGGTGGAGGAAGAACCCGGGAAAACCCAGGTAGGAACCACCGACCCATGGGAAGCAACTGGCAGTTTCTCACATACCCACATTGGTCAAGCCCGAGACTCGAACCCACGAGAACAGAGGCGAGATGGCAGTGGTCGGTAAAGGCGAGCGCTCTTGACTGCTCTGTCACTGGAGTTCCTATTTTTAGCGTTTCCATCACATAATTTTAACAATCTAACTGTACAGAAGACTTACTAAAGGAAACGCTCCAGTTGCTTCGCGCTCAGTTTCCCTTTCTCTTTTTTTCTTCTTTTTTTTTTGGGGGGGGGGGAACGCTGTTTCCGCAACCCCATCAGTCTCTGAACTGTTGCTGTACATATTTGTTGTTGTTGTAATTATTATTATTATTATTATTATTGAAGCTGTTATTGTTGTTAAATAATCTTCAAAGGGTTTAGTTGATTCGTAAAATTTAAAAAATCCTGCATTTTATATGTAGTTCATCCATTGCAAAAATAATTCCAGTTTACGTTTGTGAAATGAAAGGAGACATATTGCAACTGAACAAAGGACAAATTGTTGTGAAGACGTCTGGCACAATGTATAAAAAAGAACAACAACAACAACAAAAAAAAAAAAAAAAAAAAGACCAGAAGGCCTTAAAAGAAAGGGGAAAACGAAAGCCTGCTGCGGTGTCATTTTAAAATGGTTGGGCCTGAAAGATGACAGATGTGCCATTAATGGCACACTTCTGTGTATTCTTGTTGTGTACAGTTCTAGAGCGCTGATTTCATCAAAAGGTCATATTTTGTTATAGTGTGTTATACTCGCCAAGATGTATCTCAACAGGAAGTATCCTTGATTAAAATGAACTAAACACAAGAAGGCCAGGGCAAGCATATCGAGACCACCATCAACACAGTGATGTAAACCGTATGACCTTGACTCCAATGTCTAAAGGTGGAGCGACGAACTTCTTGCAGTATTAATTGTCTTACCTTTATAATAATTCATCAAATGTATAAGCAAAATCCATCAATATGTTTAGGAATATAAAAAAACAATGAAAAAATTAAATTAAATCTTAATGCAAATTTTCTCTGCAATCCAAAGATCAAATGGGCGAGAGACTGTGTCGCAGAACGGCCATGACTTTATAATAGTTCAACCCAAAAATGAAGAAAACTCTTCCAGTAGTTCAGGAATATAAGTAAAAACATCAATAGAAAAGAAGCAACTTTAACAAAAACCGTTACGCAAATTTTATATGATTGTGACCATGACCCTAAAGTCAAAGGGTAAACATGCTTACCAACTAACGCATTGTCTTAGCTTCGTTGCGACTGATTCCAAATACGACCAGATCTATCAAGGAAATTAGAAAATATAAGCAAATAAGAACATTTTAACCAAAACTTTAATGTAAACTTTAAACGATTGTGGCCTTGTCTCCAAGGTCATACGGGGGTGAGCAAGCATCTCGCAGGATGAATTGTCTTAGCTTTATAATGATGAATGGCAAATATGACGAGAATCTATTCAGGACTTTTTAAGAAAATATTAGCAAATAAGAAAACCAACCAAGCCTTTGATGCAAATATTCTTTGAACCTGAATCCAAGATAAAAGGGGCTAGTGAGTACGTTATAGAATGAATTGTTTTACGGCCATAATTATTTAAATTATTTATACCATGTATGATGAGAATCTAGAAAGAGTTTAGAAAATGTAAGCAAATTAAAAATTGTAACAAAGAGCCAACTTTAATGTTGACGCAAATGCCGCCTTTGAAAATGTGGCTAATATGTTACGCTTCCCACTAACATGGGATGAAAATATAAATTGAGTGAAGTACTGAAAGGTAAAAATAAGATCATGGTGACCTACTTAGTTCATCTTTGTGGTCTCACCTAGATGCATTGCTATTGGGCTAACAAAGCGAGGATACCTGACATAACAATTTTTTTCTTTCAAACTAAAGCTGTCACTCATTATAAGGATTTCGGGCACTCGTTATCTTTATAAAACAAAAAGTATAAACATAATAAAATTCATTGGCGACCTTGTACATACTGGTTGCTTTTGGGAGCCAATAATTTCGCCCGATCATCCCATGACAGCATTACAAAATGCATATTATCAACATCACACAGAATGAAAAAGGTGCAAGAATAAATACAGGGATAAACATCAAAACAACTGCTTCCATTCTTATGAGGACTATGAGGCATAGGAAATGGAACTTTCAACCACCGCTATATACTTCAATAGAAAAATCTACAAACTCCTCATACGAAATGGATCATTCAATACAAACAAACTGATTACGCGTGCAATTATAATTCTTGAATAGAGCTATGAAATTTCAACCACCGCTATGTAATTCAAAAGTTAAAAGCTCGATATAAAATGAAGTTTCAACCACCACTCTGCAATCCAACAAATACATTTAAAAAGCGAAATAAAAAACGGAACTTTCAACGCAAACAGTTTAACTGATCGTGTTAAAATGGTAATCGATATGTAATATTGAAAGTTCAAGCCCCGCTGTGTCATTCATCAGATAAAATCTAATACCACCAGCCCCCCCCCCCCCCCGAAATGTAACTTTTAACGACTATTTTACATTACAAAAGACGAAGGTGCAGAACTGGAAATATGAAATGCTATTTTCAACACCAACAACTACACTCAACATAAGAAACTGGAATTCTCGATATAAGACTTTGAATTTTTAACTGCAACTTTCTCATTAGAACGTCTTTATACTGACTGAAACTAATGCAATGCAAGGGGTGGGGGTGGTCAAGAAAACGGATAATGAATTGAATTTTCTTCAAATAGTAACTGTCTGCAGCAAACTGTTGGTGCTGGATTTCCCTTGAATGATTGCTAGCGATTGGGCTGTACATAAATGTTTACTTTTTCGTAAAATACTTGATGATTGTCGTGAAGGGGCGGCAGGCGCTAATAAGGCAATAATTTCCGCAAAATCACACGGTCTTGACATATCATAGTTATTAAAATAATACACCATTTTCATAATCTCCAATCGAAGCATTTTCGGCTTTTGTCTCCCACGCTAGGAGCATATAGAGGACCAGGTCAAGGGTAAAACCCACTACCTGATAGCAACGTGACGCAAAGATCATTGCACGTCAAGAAAATCACTGTCTCCGAATGTATTTATTCAAGGGGAAGGGGTGCGTTCACATCCAGGTCCAAAGTGTCTCTCTCTACTTATGTTTTCCTGAGACAATCATTTTTCCTTTCAGATAATTTTATTTATTTTTCCCTTCTTTATTTCACACACACACACACACACACACATCGGCCTAAAATGGTGGAGGCAAATGACTTTAAAACGATACTTTGAAAGTTTAACATCGAAAGTATGACTACGTACCAGAAAGAAGCCATTACAGGAATATTTGAGTGAAAGGTATTTGTAAAAACACGGACGAGCAGTGGAAAGGGCTTATTTGTGAGTCCATTCAAGTTGTAGGCTCCCTTTGTCTCGAGCATGTATGAAGTGTTCAAATTTTAACAACTTAATTTTGATTGGATGAGGTGGTTTGCCGTCGCATCCAATGAAATTCAGACCCGAAGCACAGACATATCTGCTCGATCTGCCAAGGTGTAGATGGGGTTTACATTTTGGAAACTTGGTTAGTGAAGATGTACCTACACATATGAGGCAATACGCATAATATGCCTCGCTTTTGATCAAAATAAAATAAATCTTTCATTTACTATAGAAGCCTATTCGATTGTTTTTATTTTAAGAGTGATAAGTATGGTCACTTGTTATATTACAACTGTGTACTGGCATCCGTTAGTCTAGAGAGACGATGGAACTGCGTCCATGAGAGATGTCCCGGTTGGTGGTTGTGCGGCGTCTGCTGTGGCTAAGTAGTCCAATGCGGGAGTGGCAGTCCCTGCTACACTTGCTACACTTGAAGGTTGCGTCAGGTGTTGGTTGGAGCTGCTTCTTCTTCCTCTGCGATAGTCTTTCATCAGCTAGCAAGCGTTTCTTGTCCTCTCCGGCTTTCAGACCAGTGATCAGAGCATGTCGCTAGCTTGATCTGTCTAGAGCAAGCTCTTCTCAGGTGTTGACATCGATATCAAGGGCTTTCATGTCGTGCTTAGAGACATCCTTGAAGCGGAGATGTGGCCGTCCGATCGACCTTTTGCCAGAGGCGAGTTCCGAATAAAGAATTATCTTTGGGGATCCGTCCGTCATCCATCCGACGTACATAGCCCAGCCATCTGATGCGGCGTTGGCGGAGGAGTGTGATCATGCTGGGAACCTTGGCACGCTCGAGCACCTCGTTGTTTGTTACTCGATCGCTCCAGGTGATCGCGAGTATGCGTCGGAGGCATCGCATGTGAAAGGCGCTCAGTCTTTTCTCTTGTGAGGCGGACAGAGTCCTGGTTTCACTGGCGTACATGAGAGTGCTTAGCACGCATGCAAGTACACGGTGATCTTAGTGTTCATGGTCAGCATGCTGTTGTTCCACACTCTCTGCGACAACCTGGAGAGAGTTGTTGATGCCTTTCCAATCCGCTTGTTGAGCTCAGCATCGAGTGAGAGGTTGTTGGTGATGGTAGAGCCGACGTACATGAACTGACTCACCACCTCAAGTTCGTAGTTGTTGATGATGATGCTTGGGGGGTCTGCGTCCTGAACCATCACGTTTGTTTTCTTTAGGCTTATGGTTAACCCAAACTCATCGCATGCTTTAGCAAAGTTGGACATCAGACGCTGAAGCTCAGCTTCTGTGTGGGTGGCTAGAGCAGCATCGTCTGCGAACAGCATGTCCCTGATGGTTACTTCACGCACTTTGCTCTTTGTCTTCAGTCGTGCCAGGTTGAACAGTCTGCCGTCTGATCGTGTGTGCAGGTAAATCCCTTCTGTGGACGTCCCAAAGGCGTGCTTGAGCAGGACTGGGAAGAAGATGCCGAAGAGCGTGGGGGCAAGGACACAGCCCTGTTAAACTCCACTGCGGATGTCAAAGGGGTCGGATGTTGAGCCATCGTACTGCACTGTGCCTTTCATGTCATCGTGGAAGGACTGGATCATGCTTAGCAGCTTTGGAGGGCAACCAATTTTCGCCAGGATTGTGAAGAGTCCGTCTCTGCTGACCAGATCGAATGCCTTGGTGAGGTCTATAAAGGCCATGAAGACGGGTCTGTGTTGTTCTCTGCATTTTTCCTGCAGTTGCCTGACAGAGAACATTATGTCGGTATTATTATACCTCTCTGCGCGGAACCCGCACTGCGACTCTGGGTAAACTCTGTCAGCAAGCGTCTGCAGTCTGTTCAGGATGACGCGTGCGAAAACTTTACCCACCATGCTGAGAAGTGATATGCCCCTGTAGTTGTTGCAGTCGCTTCTGTCGCCCTTGTTCTTGTACAGGGTTATGATGTTAGCGTCTCTCAAGTCCTGAGGCACTGCACCTTCGTCCCAGCACTGGCAGGAGGTCGTGCAGGTGTGTGAGCTGCACGCTACATCCGCACTATTACACACGCACGCTACATATTACAACTAAAGTTTGAATAAATGCTTGTTTTGTATTCATCTTTTATATAACGATCTTTAATTATATTTCGTTGTCAAATCTCTGACATTATCAAGATTCTACTTTGACTGGAACGGTGCAAAAGATTATGTAGATGTTTTGTCGCAGCACATTTTGTCGACGTAAGCTTAGTTCTGTAGTTTCGATAAGACTATATCTGACAAAACAAGAGTGCGAATATTGTTCAACTCCAGAAAAGAATTAAAAAAACCTGACGAATATTTAGGTTGCGTTTTATTTATTTGACGAGAAAAATAGCTCCATACATGTGCTACACAGAGGGAAGAACAGCAGACTACACCACGATACGGTTGATGGCCCGAAGAGGTTGGAGAGAGAGAGAGAGAGAGAGAGAGAGAAGGGAAATACGACAACGCTGTCATGTCACCAACATTAATTTTGAAAGGACCGGAAACAACAAGGTTATGCTGATATACAGCAATTTTAATTCGCTCATTCATTCGATTATTTGATTAAATTTGTTGGGTTGTTGTTGTTTTTTCTTTCAGTGTAACAGAATGGTTACTTGCATTCCGCATAAATCTTGTAATTCTGTTTCTAAGAAAAAGCATTTAATTCAGAAGTCATGATCATTTTTCTTTTGTTTATGTCTTTGATTAAATTGTTACATTTTAAATACAGGAGCTCTTTTTGTTCTATTCTATATCATAGCTCATCTCTCTGTTATTACATCCATTAATTTCATATTTTACGTTATGAATGACTCGATAAGAGCAACAACACCGTGGCAAATTACCATAACAGGTGGGGGATATATTGTATCACCCACCCCCTTTGTCACATTGACATACCATTGACATACAAATGAAAACCATACAAATTTTCTCAAATTTAAATAGTCAGAATATGTAACAGTAGCGTAAAAGAAAGATCAGCTTTGGTATTACCCGAAAGAATAATTAAACAGTTGTTATTTTGTATCTAATGGATCATATCATCTTCTTGTGTGTGAATCAACTGAAAGTTAAAGATCTATTACCGGATGATCAAAACCGAGCAGCTGTGGATTTTAATTGGTGCATGATATTTTCTTCAATGTTTTTATTTTTATATTTTTATTTTTTATATTCGTACATGCTTGATGAGTCGCTTGTAATTCCGAAAAGTTTAATGGTTAACCAGCGCATCTGCGATGTTATACGCACCCAGATTGCACCAAATAACCGAAGGCTAAAACTGAACTTGAAGTTATTCACATGATTTACTTTTCCGGGGGGGGGGGGGGGGGCTGGGTGTCATAGTGGTATAAAGCGCTCGCTTTTATCGTTTACTGCCCTCACCTCTGTTCATTGGGGTTTGAGACTCGGGTTATGCCAATATGGATATGTTGGAAAGTTTGCCAGTAGCTTCCCGTGGGTCGGTGGTTCTTACTGGGGGTTTTCCCGGGTTCTTCCTCCACCAGTTCTGCTCGCCGTTACGTACCGTGAGCTGGAAAAATGGCGTTAAACCAACAACAGCAACATTTCCAGCAAGATTTCGTCACAAATACTTTAACTGCTTGAACAGGGAAACAAAAAAGAAAAAAAAAAAAAAAAAAAAAACCACATTTGTCCTGCATACCAATGATGGAAAATCAAAATCGAACGCTTGGTTGGTTGACTTTTAAGACCCATCTTCATTTTTGACTTGTTACACAATATTTCTCATGGTCCTATATCGACTCCATCATCACAAAAATGTGAGAGGGGCTTTTTGTACATGTTAATTATGTCATACATACATAAATTTCCTGTGATTTCCAACAAGAGACTTCGTCAAATGATAACTAGTTATCTACATATAATCCGTAGCCAACTAATGAAGATTCCAATTTGATTAATCTCTTTGTCAAAACTTGGTCAACTAATTACCTCTGTAATGACGCAAGTTGTGACATAGGTATGTACATTGTCTCTGTGCACGCCTTTCCCACCGAGGGACCCTTTGATCAAAGAAATGGCCCATAAACTTATAATAAAAAAATGTTCAGTTGTACTTTCGGATTCAATTCGTCATGCTGCATTTGATGTAGTTCTTTATCGCGTTTGGTGGTATTCAAATACTTCAAAAGCATATCTAATAGCCTATATTGGAGTTCATTAAACATATGTATTACCATAATAATACCTCTAGCACTATCAAAACTTTTTACATCGAGATTTATTCAGTCAGTCAATGGGGACTGACGAACAGTTTATATCTTTAACATTTTTGCAATTTAAAATAGGCAAGCCAATCCCGAAGGTAGCAAGCAGTTTTATAAAAAATAAAATTAAAAAACTAAAAAAAATATAAATTAAACAACACCAACAAAAGCAACCAAACAAACAAATAAATGCAAAAGAAATGCTTATGGAACACGAATGCTCCAAAACAACGCAAAAAAACTGTCCTAAACACAGAAATTAATAGGAAGGTACCGTATAACCGAACCAAATATAATGGAATCGATAATAAATATAAATTACATACCTTGGTCAATATCTAAGCAACCTTTCTTTTTCTTGAGTAGTAACGACAAACTCTACGTTACCTGGCTATCATGAAAATAGTGTGAATCATGCAAGCCGCTTTCCTACCGATTCTGTTATATCAAGCTTTTTATAAGGACTTTTCCCTATCGACTGTTGAATCAAGCTTATATAAGGACTCTTCCCTATCGATTCTGTTGAATCAAGCTTTTTAAAAGGACTCTTCCCTATCGATTCTGTTGAATCAAGCTTTTTATAAGGACTCTTCCCTACCGATTCTGTTAAATCAAGCTTTTATAAGGTCTCTTCCCTATCGGTTCTGTTGAATCAAGCTTTTTATAGGGACTCTTCCCTATCGATTGTTGAATCAAGCTTTTTGTAAGGGCTCTTCCCTATCGATTGCTGAATCAAGCTTTTTATAAGGACTCTTTCCTATCCTATCGATTCTGCTGAATCCAGCTTTTTATAAGGACTCTTTTCTATACTATCGATTCTGTTGAATCAAGCTTTTTATAAGGACTCCTCCCTACCGATTCTGTTAAATCAAGCTTTTATAAGGTCTCTTCCCTATCGGTTCTGTTGAATCAAGCTTTTTAAACGGGCTCTTCCCTATCGATTGTGTTGAATCAATTTTTTAAATAATTATAAGGACCGTGGTTTTCAATGGATACTGTCATAACTTTTTATAATTGTATTGTAATTACAATAGGTTACAAAATATTTAATCATCTGCCACTAAAATATTAAATTTAATTTCCTTCAGTTTAAAAAAGAAACCCAACAAAAATATCGTGTAAATAAGCCCAAGGAAAATCATAATCGAATGCTGTAAGTCACAACACTATCTTTTTCCATGGTCCTGTATGAACTCGGCTTTCTGTACATTATAACTACATCACACTTTCATATATTTGATATAATTTCCAATTTGAAAGTTCGTCAAAAACAAATATTATCTACGCGGAATCCATAAGCAGCAAATAAAAATTCCAAGTTGACTGATCTCTATGTCAAAATCTGGTTAACTAATTAAATCGGTTGTGACGCAAATTGTGACGCAGGTAAATGCATTATTTTCCGTGTACGTATTTACTAGTGAGACCTCTTACCACAGAAATGTCTATACATACAGAAGAGAATGGTTGGATTGTATATTCGGGTTCAGTTACATTACGCTGTGTTTGCTGAGGTATTTTATCGCGTTTGGCGGTGTTCAAATAACTCTTCAGGCTAATGTAACACCTGAAGTGGAGTTCATTAAACAATTCACATGGGGCGGGAGGTTGGAAACTTGCCCCCCCCCCTCCCCGATTTCACCTCTAAACCTGTTTTGGCCTATATCCATAAAGTTTAATAGATGATAACTACAAGTTTGCCCCTACCCCCGACCTGTGTAAGCCTAACTCTAAGCCAGCAGGCAAGAAAAAATACAAAAATTAAAACCCGAGCAAACAAATAACTAAAACATAGGAAATGTTCATGGAACAAAATGAATACTCCACCATATCACAGAGAAACTGATCTAAGGGAAAAGCTCAGACAGTGGGTACCATATAACATACCCATGTAAACCCAAATAAACTGGAATACACAATAAATTACATCCTTGATCAATATCTGAGCGACTTTAAAGTCCTTTTTCTCTGGCAGTAACGACAGCACTACGTAGTGCTAGCAGTACACTATTGGGAAACGCACATATCATTTTCCTGTAGATTCTGTTAAATACAGACTTCTGAAAAGGGACGCTATTTTCAATGGATATTGTTATAAATGTTAATATTTTCACTGCAAATTGCAAATAGATACAAATACTCAATTGCCTGACATCAAAAGCAATTTGTTAATATTTTAGTTTCCTGAAAAAAACTCCACCAAAAACAGACAAAGTCAATTTTGATAAGCTTCTTAAATATGAAGCTTTACAAATCAGGCTTCTCACCAGCACCACCAGTAACCATCATGGTTTGAAAAGATGATGACTGTTGCGTTAAGACATCTTTGCACGTTTTCTAATATACATTTAGAGGAACAGGACAGCCTCCACCTCACCCCTTAAATAGTCATCCATACTCTGAGCCATTGCCGCTAAATAAGCGACTCTGTTTCTGGCGATTTACTATCCAATTTTGGATATTATCCCTACGCCGACCTACTCTATTTGTCAAAAGTAAAGAAACTGTTCCCAAAAAACACTACTTTGTTTATTTTCCTGACTTGATAAGGTCATTCTAATATATGCTGACTATAATTTAAACTATATAAAATTCTTCGTAAATATGTGTTAACACGTATTTTTACAAAACACAATATTGTACATGCTTTTTGGTGCACGTTCGTTGTTCAAATCTTTCGTTTCGGAGGGGCGTAGATTGACATATTGTCAAAGCTATTCAATTTCGGAGGAAATTTAATCTTGGGTGCATACCGAAATCCCATAATGCCATGACAGAAGTAATCGGTTTTGAGAAAACAATTAACCTTTTAACCCGTAAATTATTAGCCTTTTCCGCTACCGCATGCGAGGCATGTCATGTAGAATTCATGTTATTTTGCCGAATCACCAGTTTTATTCCTATCGTCACAATTATCTTGACCTTCGAGCCTTTTGACAAAAAATGAACTGGGTTCTTCCTTATACAAAGCCATCCACTGAGTTTGAGAACTGTTGATGAAGAACTTAAGTTACTGTTCATAAACCAGTTTTCTTCTTTCAGTCAGATTGACCGTTGCCATAGTATACCCAAAGAGATA
This sequence comes from Sinohyriopsis cumingii, assembly GCA_028554795.2. Taxonomy (NCBI): domain Eukaryota; kingdom Metazoa; phylum Mollusca; class Bivalvia; order Unionida; family Unionidae; genus Sinohyriopsis; species Sinohyriopsis cumingii. The sequence goes on along the minus strand of JAPYKE020000069.1, from coordinate 607,710 downwards.
GGGTTCTACTTTTCCCAATGTGCCAGTCCTCCACGAAGTTTAGTAACTGAAGATGGCGGAAAACCAGAATTGTTGAACAGAAGCATTTTTCTAATTTTAGGCAAAGTGACCTTGAACTTTTAATATTTTTACAATCTCAAATCGAAAGAGTTCTCCCGATACGTCAAGTACAAGTTATCCGTAAAATTTGGTAGCTTTCGATTGTGTTGAACTGGAATTTTTGTGCGGAAACCATGACGGACAATATCAGTATAATACGCTCTGCCTAATGGCGGCGTTTATTTTAAAAAAGCGTATTCTAGTGAAAGTAATCAAATATTGTCGTCTATTTCTAATAACAAAAATGCAATCTAGGTACTCCTATCGGTTTGATTTAATTACAGCGTATATGTTCACTGAAGTCATATTGCCCCAATACACGGGGTACTGATCAATAGGGGCATATAAATAATAATAATATATTAATCAAAGTGAATGCTCTTGTCGCGAGCACAGAATCATAAATGTATCTCCAGCCGAAACGCAAGTCTCGAATCGACATAGGAGTCCACAACGTGAGCTTAACGTTGGGAAGTATATAGTTTTGTTCTGAATCGCACAGCGTATTTGCGTACACTGTATTTTATAAAAATAATGGCGGAGAACCGCTATCTTTCATCCTCTTTGAAAGGGTAATAATGACAGATAATTCTCCCGTGCCGAGAGTTTCTTCGCCTTTTCTAGGTGAAATTCAATGATTATACTCCATCTTGATAGCTCCTGACATGCATAAACAAATTTATGGACTTCTATTAGTAAATGCCACCGTGAAAGCCACGTATCATCTCAGACAAGAGAGATGGGAACGGACGTGTATCTTTACGGGATTCCTCTCGTCAGATCGGCATATTTCCAATTATTGCTTATATGTACATTTTAGAACAATCAACGGGCGTGAATATATCTCAAAGATGAAAGAGGCTAAAACACGAACAAAGGATACTATCCAATAAAAAGGAGGAAACTAGTGGTTTTCTTTTGCATTTGCTGTCGAGGAAATTTTGGAACTAAACGCTGGACTGAAATTGTTATCTAGTACATTGTCATGCAAAAAAATTGGTTTTGATTAAGCAAAATTACAACCTGGTTTAATAAGTTAATTTGAATATTGTTTCAAAAAGTACAGTGCCTTGAACTTCAACAAGGATAAGCGTTACCCTTCGACAATTGGAACTGACAATCGTAACTTTAAAGTCTGCAAAATCTATCGGTAGTATAGTGTGTGCTGAGCACATTCATGTCAGTCAAATCCGATTTTAAAAAAAAAAAAAATATGTGATCGGCAGATGGGGAGTATGCTTATTAATTTACCAAATTTTAAACGCGTTTCTTTTATCTTCTTAATGTGTTTAATAAACCATTTATCGTTAACAAAGGTCGGGTAACTGGTGTAATAGAGGAATATTGACGGAATTCACAGAACCACACCAAGTCATATTCACAAATATCTGATAGCCGGAAAATTACGGCAATAGTAGCTTAACACAATTCAGCAATCACATAAGCGACAGTTAGTTTTCGTTCTTTCCTAAGGGGTTACACGATCATAGCTACTGATCACACTCTATAATGACATCTTTATTGAGACAAACGGCGTGCTGCAGGGCTCTTTTTCATTATCAGCGTATATTGTAAATGCATTTAGTACCTACCGTTTATTTCACTTACTATATGACTGCGACCAAATCGTCTAATCTTTGCCATCTTCTAAATTATGGTGCCTAGCAGCTAGACCCGGCTTCTATTTTAACTGCTATCCACGGAAAAACGTTACCAAGTGCAATATACTTAATCACATCAGACTGTCTCCATTCTCCGATCGAAAAATAGATGTATGTCGCATTTTGCCAATTTTCGAAATTGAATAATTTAGCAAGCAATATGAACAATGAACGAGAAGAAGAATTTGAGAAAATACAAACACGAATCAACACCATTAAAAATCTTGATTACGAGATCGAGAGACAGACGGACAGGTTTTCTAAATCGATTCTACGAATAAAACGAAATGACTGATACTGAAAATTGATGGTACATATCTAAAAACGAATCAACGCGTGGAAAATAAAATCCAATAACGCCCTTAAGCACTGACGCAAAAATATACTACATAAATAAAAAACCAGTACAATCATCTGTATATTCACTTTTACATGACTTTGCAACACTTTCCTGAACAGATGTGCAATTTAACTTTATACTTTTAAAACTTTACCCTAAGTAGATTCCATGTAGCTAATATCGTATTGCGATGTCGTTAAACGCTGGTACCTACATACATTTTTGGCAACATTTTGCATAAGTAACATTACTCCAACACTCATTATAACATGAATATTAATATGTTCTATAAAATAAAGCAATGTAATGTTACCAGGAAAACATGGTCTTAAGAAGGGCATCATTGTGCTTTAGCAGATGAAATAATGTCAGGTTTCCTTCAACAGCTGAAAGATATATATAAAAAAAGGTCAAATTGACATGTCAAATTGTCAAAAAAAAGCTTTAAATAAAGTGTCCGTTCCCAATGAACAAGAGGCTTAACGGGGAAAAAATGTTAACACTTCCTATTTGCCGTATATCATCTTGGAAATATGTGAGCGGGTGCTCCGAATGGGCGAGTTGTCTAATGCGATCACTCTTGCAGATCACAGTCATCTCACCTCTGTCCGCGTGGATTAGAGTCTCCGTCTTGACCAACAGGGCTATGTGAGAAAGCTTGGCAACAGCTTTCCGTGGGTCGGTGGTTCTTTCAGCGTTATTCTTCCACCAAATATAATGGCTGCCATATAAAGCCTGTGAAGTCAGTATCGTATCTATCTCACCACGGGCGTCACGGCAAACGTTTGTACCCCGCCCACATACTATCACTTTAATTTGTTATTTTTTTCCAATGTCCAAATATAAATGCGAGGATGACCACGTAAGCAGTGAAGAAATATTGGCTAAATCTTTATAGATGATTCAACAATGTTGTTTTTTTTAAAATTTAAAAATGGCATTTGTTCTAAATATTTTGTTATATTTACATTTTGATTCTTTAAATCTATATAGAATCATAGGCACCTGTAACTGCCGCACGCCGGACACCTGCAGATACACGCTTGTGACATAGCATATGTAACTGACACTGATATTGCTGTTGGTTTAATGCTATGACGGCCAGGTTAAGGTGGAGGAAAAACCCGGGAAACGTGGTTCAAACCACAGGAAGAATCGCCGATTTACAGGAAACTACTGGCAAACGTCCACAGATACCCACACTGTCCGAGCCTGAGACTCGAACACATGGACAGAGGTGAGATGGCAGTGATCAGTAATGCGATCGCTTCTGACTACTCGGCCATCAGGGTCCCTTACAGTTACATAAAAATGTCGATGAAGAATATTTATGGTACTGAGCAAAGAATAAACTGTAAAATCAGGCGATCTTAGGGTACTCTCCAACTGAGACCAAGGCCGATTAGACAAAAGTTTCCGTGTCGAATTCTCTATCATATCCAACAATTTTGAGGCCATTACGTCTTTTCAAACATGACAGCGAATCCATGGAAAAAGGCTCATGTTTTGGTAGACCTTAATATGTTATTGGTGAGCGGGAAGTGGCTGATGTGAGGGGTGCAATCGACGAAGACGTTCAATTTACATTGTAAGTTCATTATATTATTACGGCATTAAATCGCTTGCTGTGTTTAGTGTACTGAAGAATAACGTGAAGCTCAGAAAGAGTTCTACTAGATTTGTGCGGCATTTCTTGATGATTGATAAAAGAACAAGCCCGGGCTGATATCACCAAACTGATAATCATGAAATATGAAAAGAGTGGTAAGTTTTATAAGCATTTTTCGGTGCAAAATGATTTATCGTCTGGGTAGATGTGCATGACTCAGCTACAGCCAGTGGAAATATTAATATCTCTTAAGCATGCATGCGCAAACTCTTGCGGAACGCGACCTGATTTTAACCGGTTATATGTAAGTCATACGGCGTAGCTTTGAAAATCGCTATCCGAACCGCGGATGTGAGGTAGTTGCAAACACCTTCTCCGAAGCGTTACCAAAAGTTGACAACTACTCCATGGCAATATACCGGCGACTACATCAGCTGTTGTGACCGAATTAAGAAGCACAGTATCCAAACAATGTTAAACTCTCCACGCAGTCCAGATTAAGCTCCAAGTGAGTTTTGGTTTAATCGAGCTCTCGAGGGTTCGTGAGGGCGGACAGCCCACACCACTGAGAATGAGCGCGAAATAACCCGAATATTCCAAGACTAAATTTTCAACGACCGAAACAGTCAGCTGGATCCTTGGTAGACATGGACCAGTCAAGAAGCCCTGGGTCACAGCTGAGGTTCTGAACCTGTGTGACAAGAGGGAACTGAAGAAGAAAAAGAACGATACAGAAGGGGCAGTGCAGTACAGTCAACCGAGAAGTCAATAAAAGCATGGAACATGCAAAAGGAAACTGGATAGAAGAACAGTCCAAAGACATTGATGGAAACTTGAAAAGGAACAACATCAGGAAAGCATACCAGCTGGTCCAAGTTCTAACAAGAACAAAACAACGGCGGGTTACCTCCTTACAGGACAAAGCCGGAAACTGCCTCACAGAATAAAAAGATGTTCTGGAAAGATGGACAGAGTACTGTGCAGACTTTACAACCACCGAGCCACAGTAGATCCAGAGGTACTGAATGTCCCTCCAGCAACTAACAACGACAACCACTCTATCCTACGCGAAGTAGAAGCCGCAGTGAGATCGCTGAAAAAGATGTCAGCAGAGTAGAAAACATCCAAGCAGAACTGGTCCAAGCTGGGAGAGAAGCAATGATTAGCGCCCTCACAAACATCTGCAACAAGATCTGGAAAACAGGAGCATGGCCATCGCCGTGGACCCAATCACTGATCATCACCCTCCCCAAGAAAGGCAACTTGCAACAGTGTCAAAACCACCGTACAATCAGTCTTATAAGCCATCCAAGCAAAGTCATGTTAAGGATACTGCTAAACTGACTAAAGCCACAGGCTGAAAAAAATCGTTGCCGAGGAACAGGCAGGGTTCAGAGCTGGCGCAGTACAACAGAGCAGATCTTTAACCTTGGGATACTTTGTGAGAAGTACCTCCAACACCAGCATAATCTGTACCACGTCTTCGTGGATTTCAAGAAGGATATTTGACAGGGTAGGGTATGCAACTTGTGGGCGATCATGAGACTGCAACATCAATGCCGACCGCATCACAGTAACAGAGCACCGCTATGACAAGGCCACCAGTGCAGTATACTTCAACGGCAGCTTAAGGGACTGGTTCAGAACGACAGTCGGAGTCCGACAAGGCTGTCTGCTCTCTCGACACTGTTCAACATCTTTCTGGAAAGAATCATGGCAGAAGCGCTTGAAATGCATGAAGGGACGGTCAGCATCGGAGGCAGAACAATCAACAACTTACGTTTTGACGACGACATTGATGGACAAGGAGGAAATGAGCAATAATTAGCTAGCTTAGTGGAGAGCCTCGACAAAATCTCTGCAGCCTACGGTATGGAAATCAGTTGAGAAGACCAAAATGATGACCAACCACACCAAAGGCATCAGCAATTACATCATATTCCAAGGTACGAAGCTAGAAACAGTCGACAGTTTCAAATATTTGGGGAGAAATTGTAACAGATGAAGGACCGAAGCCTGAAGTACTCTCCAAGATTGCATAGACAACAGCAGCGCACTCAGTTCAAAGGTCAGACTGATGCACTCACTGGTGATCTCCACATTTTTCTACACCTGCGAATCATGGAACATAACAGCTGACTTAGAGAAAAGGATACAGGCCACTGAGATGAGATGTTTCCAAAAGATCGGCGTCACATAAAAGATCATGTCCCCAATGAAGAAATACGGCAAATGATAAGATAAGCCAGTGGGCCTCACGATGACCTCCTGATCACAGTGAAAAAACGTAAAATGCAGTGGTATTCAAGGCACTGTACATGGAAGAAGAATGAGAGGCACGCAAAGAAAGAGGTGGGAAGATAACATTCGAGATTGGACAGGCTTGACACTGAGCAACTGAGCAAGATGGAAAATCGAGAGGAATGGAGGAAGCTGGTTGTTCGGTCTTGTGCGATGTCCCAACGGTCTACCAGACTACGGGACTGATGATGATGATAATGATGATGGTGATGAAATTTTCATTACAGTTAAACAGATAAAAGTATTCCATGAAAACGCTTATATTTCAGGAACTTCAGGGGGACATCAAGCCCCCTCCACCCAAACAAAGAGTTTCATCACAAAAGACCCCATGCCAATTTTTGTTTACGCCCCTTTATCCGCAATATTTCTGGATCCGCCAATGCCGTTATCAAAGATTCGCTGAGGGGAAAATTATTTGAAAGCCGCCATGCGGTTGAAAGTGCAGTTTTCCAGTATGAAGAACATACCAAAGTGTGAATATGAAAATGGCATTTATTGATTGGATATTCAGACTAAAAAAGTGTACATGGCTGCAGGATGAGTACTCTGAGGGGATGCACTTGCATTGCTATTCTGATCCATATGAAAATTTTAACATCATGGACAACCCTGATAGGGTAAACCGAACTAAAATTAATGCTGCGGATAATAGTGTAAATATCTGCTAAAAGTTTTTAAAAAGGGACATCCCGTAATCGTGCTTCTTAAATGCTAGAAATCGGACATAAATGTGGATGAATTTAGCGTTAAGTATACTAAAATTGTATCATGTCAATTAAGTCACTTCTCCGGAACTAATGATTGGAAAAATGTTTACAGACACTTTAATATCGAGTGTTATGTATATTTAATTTAATTGTTTGCCTGTTAGTTTTAATGTTTTTTAAATTCCATTATATGCTATTGAAATGTAACATTGTTAATTGGATTTGACATTGTCCAGAATTTATTTATTTTTAAATTTTAATTTGATGTAAAAAAAAAAAAAAAAATAATAATGGAAACATTGTATCTAGTTGCTGACCTTGTCCCAAAATCAGTGACAGTTTTGGTAAACAACTTTTTAAAATTATCTTTCTCAGAGTAAGAGCCATTAAGTTTAGTCAAGGTCATACCTGGACTACGTGACATAAGCATGTGTCAATTGGTAAACCAACTTGTACTTTTCCAGAAGGATGAACTTCTGCCCCTCATCCAGGGCTAAAAACATTTGACATGTTAAGTTGTATTATGTTGTGACCAGTTTGGGCTGAATTTTATTTTTCTTCAAATTATTTAATTCAAATGATTGTTTTCTCTGGAAATACAAAAATGCTTTGATAATTCTTGGACAAAGACATTTACTGCAATTAAAATGGAATTTAAAACTAGAATAATATTTTCTGTGATTCAACAAGAGACTGTTGACACATCGGTACAATGCTGACAATTACAGAACTCAATGCCTTCCATTTTGGATATTCATCAGAATTTAAACTGTGATTCACTTACAACTTTTCTTGATAGGTCCTGTGTTTTAATTCTTGGATTACAATTTGGATTTAATTTGCAATAATGTAAGTTCTTTTTTTCTTATTTATTTACTTTGTAGTCAAGGGAAATAAAAGTTATTTGTTACATTTTACAAAGCTTGTTAAACATATATCAATAATCCTTTAATTGTTTCTTTTCATACTCCACATTAAAGACTATTTTTT